>CAIGQQ010026964.1:14803032-14836549 GCA_903798035.1 Danio albolineatus | reverse complement strand
GGGGGAATACACGATAGCAGTCATTTTGCGCCAGACCCGCACACCACACACCAGCTGATTGGTGGAGAGGAGACAGAGTGATGGAGCCAATTAGGATATGGGGATGGTTAGGAGGCCATGATGGACAGAAGCCGATGGGCAGATTTGGCCAGGATGCTGGGGTTAAACCCCTACTCTTTTACGAAGAACATTCTGGGATTTTTTACGACCACATAGAGTCGGGACCTCGGTTTTCCAAATGACGGCGCTCACTGAGCAGTATAGACTCCCCGTCACTATACTGGGGCATTAGGACCCACACAGACCGCCCCCTGCTGGCCTCACAAACACCACTTCCGGCAGCAACCCAGCTTTCCCATGTGGTCTCCGATCCAGGTACTGACCGGGCGCAGCCCTGCTTAGCTTCAGTGGGCGACCATTTAAGAGTTGCAGAGAGCTAGCTGCCGGCAGCTGATGAGTGAAGGATTTAAGATTTGTTATAAACCTCAGTGCACCATGGTAAACAGTGCATAAAGCAGGGGTGATAAACCCAACCCCTGGAGATCTACCTTTCTGATAAGTTCAGCTCCAACCCTGATCAAACAGACCTGAACCAATTAATCAGGACCTGAACAGCAATGGACAACGAGGCAGGTGTGTTTGATATGAATTGCACTGAAATCTGCAGTTATGAGTCACACTTTGAGTCAGATTAGAGTGTTTAAGGTCACTGCAGTCAGTCAGCGGTGCATATGACAGAGTAGTATTTAGTTTCTACAGGTATGTTGATGTGTTGTCTCAGTCTGAAGAAGCTGCTCTGTAGGGCTATTTCACTGTCTGTTCTTGAACCTCTCATAAAACCAAACTCATTTTTCTCAAGAGCTCCAACATTCCCACATTATTACTTCCTCCAAAGGTGAGTCACACTTTCCATTCAGCCAACCTGCCGGTCCATACACACAGCCACTTTCTCCATGTGAAATCCTTTTACAATGCTGCCAACCAGGCACCTCTGGTACATTGCATTTACTGCATATTTACTGGGCCACATATAAAATGCTGCACAAAAGACCCTTAACAACCTATATTAACCCCCAGCTCCATACAACAAGGGGAAATTGCATTAATATCCCTATTCAATTTCCATTTGCAATACATAAAACCTAACAGGCCATAATTAGTTTCAGTATGTTGCTAGATTTTTTTGCACTTCTTATGGTATTATCAAAAACAACATTACAAGATGTTTAGCACTTGGTTATGACTAGCTTGTAAAAGCAAAATAAAAAAAATTCTTTACTTTATGAAGTGCTGTTACCTAGTATCTGACTTTTCTTTAGCTGGATCAGTCCTCAGACCATTCATTTTATTCCTTTTTAAAGCTGCCAACTGAACAAGAGGTTTGTGAGCTGACTTTGCACTTCAGCAGGTTTACTGCTTGCTATATGTCTTGCATTTCATTCAAATTTTTTAACTTAAAATCTAATTTGCACTGACCACAGCACATTTCGCATATTGCCTTTAGTTCCAAATGTGAGCGAGTTCAGTTGCAACGAGAATTAGGCAGTGTTCACACTTGCAGTTTGGTACATTGGCTTTACATGGCCAACTTTGGAACTACAACAAGAAAAAATCTGACATGCTTGTGGATTCATTCTTTTCATTGCCACACCTGGGACATAATGTCTTGTTTTTGATTTGTTTTAATGTCTTAAAGTCTTGTTTAAAATGTACCACATTCATATTTCAGGACCACACCAGAGTTTCTATGGAATAGGGCTGAGGCTCATCCTTTCAGACTCTTCATCCAATTGTTTTGTGCACTGTGAGGTACAAATGACAGCATACTTATAATAAACTGCACGGGCATATAAGTTGCAGCAGAGTTCATTTTAATCAAGTGGTTTAGTCTTTGGGAACTGTTGTGTTCATATATTTACCCTGCACCAAGTTTTTTTTGGAAAATGCTCAGAGACCCACAATTTTCTTTGATCTCCATCCAGTTTTTTGATGAACATTATTGTTCAGATGGCAGAGTTCACATTTAGTTGAATGAACAGCATCAATAAGTCATTCATACCAGAGTTAATCAAACTAAATATGTTTTATTGCTGACTCCTTATTTTGCCTTGATTTTTTTTGTCAGTTTATCGAGTAAAACAATAAATGTTAACCTTAAAGCTTCTTTCTTTCTTTCATTCTTTCTTTCTTTCTTTCATTCTTTCTTTCTTTCTTTCTTTTCAAATCTGTATCCATATCCTTCATGTCTTCTCACGTTTCTTGTGTAGTAGGTCTACCTATTTTGGGTGTCTTGCTAGGAGTCAGGCATGGTGAGCCTGTTTAAACTCAGGTACTGGGCAACTGCCACAGACCGCTTAATGTTCCTACAGCTTTCACATTTTCATAAACACAAATTTTATTGTTCAAAGCTGCCATTGCTTTGTATTTTACCCCACTACCCCTTGCCACCCTCATTTTGAACTCGTCTGTTGTCTGTTTTCCAGTGTTTAAATATAGAATAGTTAGTTAGTATATGTGGAAGTTTAAGTCACTCAACTAAACTACAATTTAAAGACATCTAAAGGTTTCCATGAAAAGAAACAAGCACACAAAGGTCATACTTTGGTTTAGCCTTTCTTAAGCATTGTACAGTTCAAATGAAATGGCTTTCCATCCACAGATGATTCTTTCATGGATGGGCAAGAGTTTTCTTTTAATTAGTGGGAATGACTAATGGAAAGAATGAACTCAAATAATGGCGGGCGAGAGAGGGAGCAACAGCTTAAGGCTTTTGGGTAAAATCGGGTCATTGGCTTATGGCAAACAACCTTCTATTGCCAATCTTGATTGGAAATGAAAGTCTTCAATCTAATAAATAGAAATAGGTTTCTAAATATGAAGTCATCTATATATATATATATTTTACAGTGAATAAACAACCTTGGTGACTATTCTAATCTAATGCTTAAGTTAAACTTGAAGTCTAATGCCAGTTGGAAAAGGCAAAATTCAAACTCAACCCATGCCAATTGCAAAAGCATGTTAAATGTACCTAGATTAATTACACAGATTCTGAAGTGTGTTTTTGATGGATACTTTACTGTCATATATAATTTTTACCCATCATGCTGTGCAGAAAATTCTACCAATCAATGTTGGCACTTGAATTTGGCACAATAATTCAGCCAATTACTCAATTCGCGTGCCAAAATAGCTCAACCCACTCTCTCAGACCACTGTAAATGAAATCATCCTCTTTCTCTCAAAATACATGTTTTTGTATATTTGCACATTTTGCAGTAAACTTTAATTTTTTTACAACTTTACATCAGTAGTTATTTATATAGTTATGTATAATAGTTAGCAATATATTTCTCCATCGCTTATAGTTTGTGTTATTTTCCATGCTTCAGACTGCAGTTATTGCTCCCAGTAAAGCTGTTAAGTACACAGTCTTGTACCTTTGTCTTTTTGTCTTATTTACTATAGGTCTGCTTTTTTGCTTCAAATCAAAGATTATAATGTTGTGTTTCTCCTCATAGCTGGTTTGAGGAGTAACTTCATGTTTATTTTCATGCGTACTTCTGTAATCTTTGTTGTTAAATGGAAATGTAATTTTAAATTTGATCATTCATTTATTCATTTTTTTTTGGCTTAGTCCCTTTATTAATCAGGGGTTGCCACAGTGGAATATACCGCCGATGTTTTACGCAGTGGATGCCCTTTCAGCCGCAACCTAAAACTGGGAAACACCCATACACTTTCACATTCACTCTGGCCAATTTAGTTTATTTAATTTACCTATACTGCATGTCTTGACTGGGGGACACCAGTGCACCTGGAGAAAACTCACGCGAACATGCAAACTCCACACAGAAGTGCCACCTGGCCCAGCCAGGACTCGAAGCATCGACCTTCTTATTGTGAGGCAACAGAGCTAACCACTGAGCCACTGTGATGCCTTAAATTTGGTCACTTGACATATATACTGTATGTGAAATAAACTTTACATATATTTTTTAAAATTTTAAAAAATAAAAAATAAATCACAATAAAAAGATGCAAATCACATGTAGAGTAAATACCATGTGACTTTTTTTTGGCGCTGCAGGAGTGACGTCACCGTGCTTGAAAGGGACGCGCGCTAACGCACAGTTCGGTTGTTTTATGCGTTTGAAAGCCCCCAAACCAGAAAAATGCACTGGTAAAACCTCTATTATACTATTATGACATTTTCGTGATTATGCTGTATATTTTGCGTAAGCTGGAAATGGTGTATTTTGGACACACAAGCAGAGGATAACGCTACTCTTTGGCATGTACACCACCGCGGTAATGACACCAGCTTTACAAGCGCCACTGTAAGTAATATATTTAATGTTTGCTCATACAGATCAGCAAGTATGTCGTAATTCTATGAATACTGATATTTTGTGGGATTTAGTTCGTCTCAGTGTCATTAAAACACGCATTATGAAAGATCTCACTGTGGCTAAATGCTAAATTCAGCACGATGTTTACATTACTGTTTTCTTGTCATTGTGTACTAATCAAGCTAATTAATAAAAATACTTTCTTAAGCTTGATCACAGCAATTTGTTTAGAGTACAACACTTCTAATAAAACACTTTGCCTCAAGTTACAAATTTCGAAAGAGATTAGCCTACTTCATAACAGGACTGACGGTTAAAGTTTTAGGCAGTTCATTGTCGGATGTATTACTATACAAAAGTCAAACAGAAAAATATTTTGGGCAGTGGGTGTTCTGACAATAACCAGCCACAGAAACTGAATCAGAGGATCTAAGATGACATAAAACAGGTACCTAAAAAAACTCATCGTTTTTCTTTCAGTGTACACTACATGCACCTCAAGTCTGTAGGCATTTATCATTTTTGACTGCCCAATTTCGTTATCATTTCTATTGCTGCTAGCTCAGAACTTGTAAAAGGCAAAGTGTTTTGCACCATGACAGACATAAAACATGACATTTCATCCAACTGTTTGTGCTGAGAATGATTTTTAATCTTTTAAACACTGTAGATTGAAACTTATTTGTGAACACTAATATAATGTTTTAAAATCAGGGACCAAGAATCCTTTCACTATCAAAGAGTGTGAGTGGGATCCAAAGTCGACAGGGTCCTGTCTGTGCTGTCAAGGTCAAGCTTCAATCTGGCAACCAAATGTATCAGGTATGTTGGGTGGTCATACTGCTCATCTAGATCTGACAGCCTCATTATTGCTCTCTATAGGTCTTGATACACAGATTTTGCACATTAGTTTCAATTTGACCTGCTGGGTGCAGCTTTTTACTTCATTTATTAACTCGCTCTTTCCAGTGGTTCCTGGAAGATTAATTCTGACAAGGTTTTTTAGACTTAATGCATGTGCTACCATAAGCATTCAAAGTGAAGAGGAAAAATTGTGTTCTGCTGAAGTAATGACACATTCCACTCGGCTCTTAACAGCAGGAAGTTCACTTTGACCGTGACAGTTTTTAAAAGCACTTCTTTCTTGTTGAAGTAGACAAGATGTACCATTGGAAGCACCTGGTTTTCTTCATGCTTTCTGTGACCTGATATTTTGGAAATTTGTATCTGGTCATATGTAATGGAGCATACAATGTAATTGTAACAGAAACGTGCTAGCCAAGTTGCTGATTTTTATTTTTTGTTAAAGTAAGGCAATATGAAAGATAAGGATAACACACAACGGTTCTGGAAAATGGATCAAACTAAGTGCACATTTTATGGACCGAATGGCAGACGATAGATTTTATTTTCTTTTTAATTCAAAGCATTTTTTAAATATCAAGCTTACGAGCCACAAAACTTTTTCAGGTAATTCCTGGAAATCCTCGAGAATTCAGCCAGTGAGATCTGACTTCGAAACTCCTGAAGTGTTTCCAATATTATGTTCTTTATGACCTTCAGCCAGAAGTCCATGGGCATGACATCTGATTTAGTTTTTTCTGTTTAAGTCTTATAAATCATGTCTGTTTACAAAAATATGGCAAATTTACTGTTAAGCACCTGGTATTTTTAATCTGTGTTTGAGCCAATTAGGTGTCCCGTTCTTCAAAACAGCCTCTTAATCTGTTAGAAGGCATTGTGTGGGTTTGATTTAAGACGAAGAAGCCCTTGCTCTTTACCCCATGCATTCCAGCACCATAAGAAGTTCAGAAAGTAATACTGCTGCTCTTTGAAGTGCCCCCCCTCAAAATCAAGTCTTTGACATCACTAACTCATTTCATGTCTAAGCAAATAACCCTCACCTTCCTGAAGTTCCAGGCTCTGTTCATCTTGAAATAAAATGGATTCACAATCATCCATATTTCGGGCAGCTAAAGTTGTGGACCCAAGGCTTTTGTCAATCCATTAAAAAACAAATGCTGCTTTTTGGAAACCAGATTGGCTTCTGCTGTCATTGATAATTGGAGAACAAGTTAAATCTCCTTTATTTGAATTGTTGCATTGCTGTTATGCTTTTGAGGAAAACAAATGTTTGGAGAGAGCTTGAGATGCGAGATATAATGCAAGCTGTGCTGAAAGTCTTTTGAAATGATCAAAGAAACACACTTAAATCTTGAATTATCCATCACAGGTCTTTAGTAAATAGGCAGAGGCCCTTCTGGGCTGGTTAACCACACACACTGAACTGGGAACAGGCCTTCAGAAGCCGTGTTGAGGAACATCTGTTAGTGTGGTGAAGCTCTCTCTCTTGCTCAGTATTTGTGGGTGGTTTGTTGTGCTATTTTGGATAGGGTGCTGCTGCTAAGGGCCAGTCTGGCAGAGCGGAGTGTGGGGGGGAAGCCACAGTGGCGTCTGTCTCCTGGGGCCCGCAGCTGAAGCTCCCGCTGAGGACCCAACCATTATATTCTGATGATTGCGATGCTCTAAAAATGACTTTGAGGTCACCTTTGGACAGATTTTCTGAATTTATAACATCATTGATTTGATCATTTGTGACATGATATTGCACATAAAGCAGACTGTTAAGAGAAATAAAAAAGGTTTTGTTAAATTAACCAACCAGGTATGAGATCAATCACAAAATGCAAGCTTTTAATATGAAGGAAAAATGTACCTGAAAATTAGACTTAAAGACAGCAGTATAAGGTAGTGTCCTTAAAGGCCAACTTCCTATTAAAATTAGCTGTTAAGTTACTCACTTGTGTAGATGAAGTTTTTCTTCAGTAGTATTAAGATGTTTTTTAGCTGGAGTTGAATCTGGATCAGTTATCTAAGGAAATGCTACTGAACCATAAAATAAAAAATTTAAAAAACTTTTGCAACAAAATTGATATTTTTGATGTCTTTTGAACACACACTTGATTTCATGGTATAGATTTACCACAGAAAAGAATGTGTTGTAATATTCATCAAAATGAACATGACAAGATGCTCATGTAAAAGCACTCAGCGAGGCTGTGGAATATCAGGAATGCAGGCATAAATAATGTACAGTTTCTTGATGTAAATTTATTTAAAAAAATCAATTGTCATATGGGTGATATTAATTATATTTTTAACTTGTTTTTTAATTTAAATTATGATTATTTTTTACTTCTGTAATGCAGATGAACTGTATTGCAACCATTTCACAGTTCACAACACCATGTTTAATTAAATGTTGTTTGTTTAATTTAGCCGTCCAAGTGGAAAGCTCAAGCCTGTACTTTGCCTAACTGTATCATTTTTGCCACTGCTGGCAAGCCTGCTATAGCAAAACATGGAGGCCAAGAAGCTTGGGGTTGCCTTTTGTTGGTATAATGTAAATGCACAAATGCTGCTTGTTAAAATTCCAAAGAAAGAGAACATCATGCAATGTAACCACAGTAGCACTGTGAATGACCCAGTGGTTCAGCAGCCACCTTTGATTAGTTGTCTATTGTGTTTTGGGGTGACCACCACTGCTAATTGTAATGTCTGAGGTCAAATACATTTTGAGAATCAATTGCTATATTGCTAGGTACATGTTAAACTCTGGTTTAGACCAGATGGACCTCTTGTAGAGACCAAGTCTTCACTCATACTTTCTTAAATGCAGTCCATTCCTTGTTAAATGTGAGTGCCAGTAGTATCTGGATGGTTTATCCAGTTTATTTAGTTGAAACCAGTTTCTTATAAAATATTATGGCATTTGTAATTATTTATTGAGTCTGATATTTAAGAAGGATGCCCTGCTGTCTTTTTGTGGGTAATGTGTATGCCAGTGGACCACTGGAATGCTGGAAAAAAAACAGTCATTTTATAGTAGCCCGGTTGTTTTTTTTTAAATTATAATATAAACTTGGACAACACTTGGATTTTTTTTTTTTTTTTTTTTTTTTTTTTCAGTTTTATGCATTGCTTAGTTTGGAAGTATTTCATTTTACTTGAGTAATGTGAAGCTGGCCAAAGTCCAGTTTGTTGAAGATGTTTTTACTTCAAATATCCCCTTTATAATAATGTAAATCTTAATTTACATGTTGCAAAACCAGTTGATGCTTTAACTAAAGTTCTTGTATGATGTTAAATATTTTTTTATTATTCATTTCCATAGTAATGCCAGTCATAATCCATTGTAATCAGTGGCTCTTAAAATGATTGAGCGCTCAACATTATGACTGACTAAATGACTGACTAAAGACTGACTAAAGACTGAAATAGTTCCACAAAGATATTTGTTGATCCATAAGGCCATATCAAGATTTTTTTTCTCTCGTTAGTAGATAAGATTTGGTACTTAGACTAAACAGTGAATAAATGTATACAGGCAAAACAAAAATAATACTTGTGGCTCGTAAAAGGATTAGACAGGCCTGAATACAACAAATGCAATCACATACACCAATTTCAGTTGATTGACATCTAATGATATTACAGTAAACGACACGTCTTCACGAATAAGTGATTTAAACTGAATGCTCATATTAAGTTCTGTATTGTTTCAAATGATTCCAGTAAAGTCATTTTAAAGTCTAAGCAGCTTTTACTTTATGCTACAGTCCTGTCAGCATGTCGACAGTGTTTTTCTGTTTATTTATATCCCTGTCTGTGACAAATGTGAGTCAGAAATCAGCTTAATTCCAAAATAATAATCATTCGTCAGATCTCGTGGTCTCAGGTTGGTGCTCGTTTCTCTTGAGTCCACGTGATCTGTTTTTCTTGTTTCAGTGAGTGCATGCATTCTCTCTCTCTCTCTCTCTCTCTCTCTCTCTCTCTCTCTCTCTCACTCTCTCACTCCTGCTCTCTCTCTCAAACTTGGAGCATTGTATTAAACTTGCGCTCATAAAAGCATGCTGTCATTTAGTTTGAAGCAATCTCCAGATCACTTCCAAAAGGCTTAAATATCATTATGATGTGGACCTGGCTCTGCAAATACCATATCTTTATTACTGCTTCTTTAATGGCTTCTGTGGGAGTGAAGTCATCTACTTGCGTCCACCCCAGTACCATGAATGACCTGATGTGTGGCCAGAGTGAATGTTATGAAGAGGTCTGCCAATGTCCACTGATCTCATTTCCTCTGTTAAAGGCAATGGTTTATCAATGACAAGATGCTGTAAAAAAAAAATGTCTGCAAATATAATCCCAATTTACACGAGTTAAAAATTATGTTGAGTTGAGTTTGACCCAAAAGATTTAGATAAAATGCATAATAATTTCTGGGTTAACTCTGGGTTTCTCTGGGCTGTATTAAGCTTGTACACTCTTTTATTAAGGGTCTAATATGAGATGAAGGATGGTGCAATCAGATGTTTCTGGATGCCTTCTGTTTTTCTGCTATTTGATTTACTTTTTTATGTTATGCTGGATATGTCGTTCATGTTTCTTCTGACGCTAAATCAGTTTTAGGTTGGACCGAAATTCCTTTAGGTAAATCACCGTTATGCCACATTCAAGTCTTTTTGAATGATTATGATATTTTATCTGTTGCCAGAAGTTACTTTCTCTGGATTTCTGGAGTGGATAAATTATGGATCTCATATGCTGTGAGTGTGTCACTAAAACAATATTGTTTCTGAGAAAATTTGGGTTGGAGGCTAGGAGATTTTTTTGGCACGCACAAGCATAGTGGCATATTATTCATTATATTATTATTGGCTTAATTCAAAGGGTGCCTGAAAAAAAAAACAGTTCCTATCCATCATGTTAATCAGTAGTGCCTGCAGTATAATTTTACTCAGTGATATTTGGACAGTCTTAAACGGTGTTTGTTCCAAGTTCTTTAGCGAGTCAAGCCGTCCTGAACTGACGCATAGGTGCACAAACCACAGGATTGGCCGGACACTTGTCAAGTTGTCAGGCACGGGCAGTGCAGTCTGGCTCTCTCTGAGTTCATGCATTCTTACACTTTCTAGATTCTTAATACATGGCAGCCGCTCTTCCGCCACGTGGCAGGCTCCATAAAGAGCAGCTTTCTTTTAGTTTGAGGTGTGTAGTGTTGAGATTCAGCTCATGCAGAATCTATTTCCCCTGTACCAGACTTCAGCCCGAGGTGAACCGCAGTGCACAAGTACTAAACGCAGTAAAACCAGGTAAGACCACCCTTGAGAATTATACTGTCTGGGCCAAATCACATTTACTGCAGCTTTTTTTTTTTGTCTTTTACCACATTTTGAACTTTGAGGCGTAAAGGTGTTCACCTACTCACCCTTAAATACAGAGTGATTCAAAAAGAATACCACAACTTTGAAAATCTGTATTTAATCAAAGAAACATGATGGAGCCTTGGGTAATTAATCCATGTGAAGAGTACTTAAAGTTTTTTTTTTCAGTTGAAAACAAGTTCATAGATGTTCAATATTCAATTTAATTCAATTCACCTTTATTTGTATAGCGCTTTTACAATGTAAATTGTGTCAAAGCAGCTTCACATAGAAGGTTATAGTAAATTGAAAATGTCAGTTTAGTTATTAGCTAGTATATTATTAGCTAGTATATAGCTGAGTTCAGTTCAGTTCAGTGTTGTTTAATATTTACTACTTAGAGTTCAAACACTAAAGAGTAATCCATCGATGCGCAGCTCTAGCTGCAGTCTAGGTGCCAGAGGTTGGAGAACTCGAGGCTCGTCTGTCCTTGGAGGGTCACAGAAATCCGTCTCTTGCTTGCTACTCCGCCAAGCAGCTGCTCAGGATACAGTGAGGTCCAGGGTTATGGAGCCTTGGAATCATCTCGTCACGGTTCTTGGATCGCATCTGTGGCGCTGCATAGTCTCTGGGGGCCTTGGGATGTGTATCCCCAGGTGGAAATAGAGAACAAAGAGAATAATTAGCGTAGCTGCAGTTCATAGTGTATATAAAGGAGATGCGTGGAGCACATTCATGCATCATACAGCTAAGTGATGTATTGAGTGTATGCTTTACTAAAAAGATAGGTCTTTAATCTAGTTTTGAACTGTGAGAGTGTGTCTGAGCCTCGGACATTATCAGGATTATAATATGACCCCCTCCAGACACTCGAGTGACATCAAGCTTAAGGTTGTGGTATTCTTTTTTAATCACTCTGTACTTAACATTTCAGATTTCATTTATTTTGTGTAACTGTGGTTTTGAAATATATTTTGGCTATAGGTTTCATACTGTGAAAGTAATGAGAAATGACTCTGTCTAAAATGGCCAATAAATTGCCTTTAAAAGTCATCCAGATGATTCCGAATATGTCCCAAAGCTGTAAGCTGCTTGAATCATTGATCGCTTAAAGAGTTGATGAATAGTGAAATCAAGTATTCCTTGATCTTTTGACATAAGAGATCATTGCACTATAAAGACAAGCTTCCAAAATGGCAGTATGCCACCTCGAGAACAACACTTATTCTATATTATTACCTCTTTAGCCCTGCCCACTGATTGGCATATGTAGTAGGATATGAAAAAGATTTCTGAACTGTATGATGGAAGTGAGAATTACAAAATTCAAAAATTGTGAACTGCATTTGCATCGGATTCATTGCATTTCTTTCTTTGCGTTGCTTTGCTTGTGATCCTTACCCTCATGCAAGATATCACCATTGTTGTGCCTTTTCTCAAATCCTTGTCAGATTTAGAGCAAATGAGTCAGTAATGGAAGGGGGCTTCAGCTTACTCTGGGAGTCACACCTCTCATGTCTGGTGTAGAGATGATTTAACATTTGAAAGATTGTTCAGAACATCTCAGTAAGACATTGTTCATTAAAATGCCTGCAGATTCAGTTTTAAACAAAGACAAAGACAGACAGAGTTGGACACAAGGTTTTCATAATGATTGAAAATCAAAGATGGTGGTGTGTTAAGAGTCAGAGTTTTTACAATGTTTTACAGGTATTTGGTTCTGTGTATATATGCAGTACTTGAATAGGAACAGGTTATGAATAAGCTTTCATAAATTGTCTTTTTCGACTGATCGATTAGGTTAGATTGTTGATCTGGTTTATGAAGCTGTTGGTGTCTTTCCTAAAAGCATTACTGGCCACCTGTGGTCTAACTCTGTTAGTAATGAAATAACTGGCAACTATTGTTGCTTTTGAGAAGCGCACACTCCAGACTAATTCATTCACAGGGCTGATTATAATGCGATTCTTATCTGACTCTAATGATCTGCTTGGTATGCAAAGGTATTAGAGTAGAATGGCTATATTGTATTGGAAGCAGGCTACTTGTGTTGAAACATCTAAAAAAGAAATGATTAAAAAGAAACGGAAAAAACTAATTATAATGACAAAAAACTTGTTTTTATTACGTTTTTCATTTTTCTTTACATCTTTAAGTAATTTTAATTTGAATCTTTACATTTAAGTTATTGTTTTTAACATTTATTATACATTTAATAACATTTAATAATTTATTTCCATAAATAAAAAGACCAAACTCGCACTCCCTCCACCATCGCCACCAAGAAACTTTTCAAGACATAGTTACAGCCTTATTCAGAAGACTTGAAATATAAAACGCATGCTGTATGAATTATTATGAATTTGTTTAGATTTTTGTGAATCCCTGTTCTTAATCTTGTTCATGGAAATTCATTTTGAGTGTGCCATTTTCTAGTGTCTGTTTTTGTGGCAGTGAACCCTCAGACACCCGTGGACGGATGAAAAATTATATGCTTGTTCAGGAGAACTTTAAATATTAAATGCTTCTAGACACCAGTTAAGGATGTAATGCCTATAATTTGCAGACAAGGTCAAACCATGTTCAGTTTTATAGTAACCAACAAAAGTGGCTTGTGGTCTTAATTCAGGTTAAATAAGTTGTACACCTTATTTGAGTTTCTTTTTTTATGGACTATTAAATATGTTTGGCTTAGTCAAGACATGTGAGTAAGTATAGAAAACTTGCTTCCTTTCAGTCACTCTTTCTCTCTTTCTCTCTCTCTCTCACACACACACACACACACACACACACACACACACACATGCAGTCCCTCCTGACCAGACCCAGGCATCAGATTGTAAAGAGAGAGTACAGACCAGGTGCAAACAAAAAGTGAAATACTTTCAGTGGGTGGAACTGCAGGTCATGAAGTAGAAGGTTTACTGTGCCTCTTTACATTTTAATAGGCTCTGAGATTTACAGTTTCCCTCTAAGGGACTGAGATTCTCCCCACTCAGCATGGGATTCCTCTCTTGAAAGATTGAGCTGACACATAAACACACTGCCAAAGATGATCTGCATGAGCAATTTGTTTATAACTAGTCGCCATCTATATATAAGCCTTCACTTTGCGTCATGGTTTGAATTAATATCTGAGGCCCTGATGTTTATCTGAAGACTTTTCTCCAGCACAGTAAAGCACATTTTTGTTGAATGATCAGTGCTGTCTACAGTGACTTTAGCTGTTTGTTTAGTTTCTATGGTAGTTTGTTGATTAAAGTACTCAAGCAAGTTCCTTTGTGCAATTACATTCAAACCTCATTCATTAAAATTGCGCTTCAGTGGTTCTTTTAACATTTTAAAGAGGATTTACACTTCTTAACAGATGTTTTTGTTCGTATTTGTATTTAAATCTATGAAAGCAATGACCTTTTCTGTGTTTCTGAACTATCTTTCTTGCTTTCTTTATTTCTTGCTCTCACTGTCTTTTCTTTCTTTCTTGCTTTCTTTCTTTCTTTCTTTCTTTCTTTCTTTCTTTCTTTCTTTCTTTCTTTCTTTCTTTCTTTCTTTTTCATTTTTTATTTATTTATTTATTCATTCATTCATTCATTCATTCATTCATTTTCTTTTCGGCTTAGTCCCTTTGTCAATCTGGGGTCGCCAGAGCGGAACGAACCGTCAACTTATCCAGCAAATGTTTTTTATGCAGCAGATGTCCTTCCAGCTGCAACCCATCTCTGGCAAACATCCATACACATATTATTATTATTATTATTATTATTATTATTATTATAATACTTTGTAGTCGCGTTAGTAGTATATTTTAGATATTTTGCAGGCCTGTAAAAGTCTTATTTTATTTATTTATTTTATTTATACATTTTAGAAATTCATGGAATTTATGGACTTCAAAAAATGTATAATCAAGTTTATGCTTAAAACAAAACCAATATCTATGGGGTTTAAAAATACTCTGTATTTTATTTACTCTGGAGTGGTTCTACTATTACCCGTTGTTTGCTTCCTATAAATGCATATTTAGAGAGCATTTACATATTTGGTTGTCTTCCGATTATTCTTAAAATACTCTTTATATATATATATATATTAAAATTGTTATTTACAAATTATATGGAATACATCAGTCTTTCAAAGTCATCCTGGTACCATTGAGAACACTCAAACATGTACTGTATACGATGCTCGCTTCAAATGCTGTCATTTAAGCAATGTTCCTGGATTAGGAAGTCAGTACTTCTTGTTCCTTATGTTCTTATTAAGAAAATTGCACACAGCTTCTTTGCACTTTTTTTTTAACTGCCAGTGCACACTATGCACTGTGGAAGTCATCCCTGTCTGTAGCAGTGTTTCTGATGGAGCCCAGACCAGAGGAAATGCCAGGCGTTCCCAGATAAGCCAGCTTTCCTTCATACGGGAATAAAGCACACTGCAGACCAGCCACATTCTCCCATGTATCAAATAAAACCCCCTGACTGCAGCCATTCATTCAGAAATATTTAGACTCCCAAATAGTATCTCTGCCATTTTTTGAGCAGCTCCTCAAATTGAGCCTTAAAACCTACAACTTTATATAGTTGGGATTTTAGGAAGAAAACGTTGCATTTTATGTGAACGAGCTGTTTGACAACATCCTAATTTAGCTATAAATACAAGCGAGCTTGTTAAAGTGTGGACCAGAGGTCAAATGGGCCCATAATTGGCAGCAGGCATCATAACCAAACCTATACAAAGTGGCACCGGTCCAGACTCTTCTGATCCAAGCAGTTGTGTTCAATAAGTCTGAGAATGGCGGAAATATGGCTGCTACATTTTGTGCTTCCTGCAGATTTTATGCTGTCCTTGAGATATTTGGGTCATTTGAGATTCTACTTGCCTTGTTAATAGTTTATGCTGCATTAATTTCTCTGAGGGGAGCTACTGAGTAGAATATCCTTGCATTAATGGATTACTCTGTTGGTTAATGAACTGCAGTTGCAGTATGTTCTTTGCACTCCTCTTTATATTATTTGCCCTGTATCCAAATAAACTAGATTGTACACAGAACATGACTTGGAGTGTTGCCCTGATTTTAGTAAAACATTGAGCTAAATTTTATGATGAAATGAAGATTGTGTATTTACTCAAAGATCGAAACTTTACCGTACTAGTCTTTAATTCAGTCTATATAAAACTAGAAAGAGAATTACTTGGTGTGTTATTCTGTTTTCTCTTTGATAGATGATTGTTGGATGCCTGAAACAATTAACTGGATGACTGAGTGAGAAACCTGGATGGTATAAATCAGCAGGAGGCAACAGGCTCCAAGAAGGTGAAACCAAAGAAACCACATTAAAAATGTCTACCGTGCCACCTACTTTTTCCACTGCATGATTTAAAAGTCTCACACCAGCTGGAGGAAAGGTACTGTACAGCAAAATATGGAGTTGGTTTTTTTGCACAAGAAGAAATACAACAGACCTCTTTTCTGCTGTAAGTTTTGGGGGGGTTGCAGGAGGTCACCGACTGTTTATAGTCTTGAGTTGGAACTAGTTTACGCCAAACTACACACCCTCTTGCAGTGTGGTTACTATTGGAGAGCACAACTTAAACTGTCCATTCAGCAAGGTTGTACAGCAGGTCAGCGAAAAGCATGACGGAAGCTTCACTAAATAAAGGGGAAATTTGTGGCTGACGAGAGATCCTCCCACCTAAATCAGCCATTTATATAGAATCATAAGGGCTATAATCGTGGTCACCTAAATATGACCCTCACATTTAGCCATGGAACGATTTAGCCTTGCTTCATGGCAGAGAGAGTAAAATATAGCATGCCGAAAAACAAGATGAAATAAAGTTTGGCTGTAATCAACCGGCGTTTGACTCAAATATTTTGCTCCAAGTATTCCTTTTCTATAGTTACAACACTGGTGATAATCGTTGGTTGAGAAACCCAGCCATTTGAGTTGGGAATATGCTATTATTTCCAAAATAAACCAGTGAAAAAACTGTAATGCCTCAAACATATGGGATGTTTTGGATGAGCTTGCCTTTCTGAATCTTGCACGGCAACTAGATCTACAAAAACATGCCTTAAAAAAGTTTTAAAGTGCCTCTTTTATGCTATTTTAAAGCCGCCTAATTTTGTATTTGCTCTCTTGTAATAGGTTTGCGTGCATCTGAGGTCAAAATAACACATTTCTCACAGTCTCAGCTGATTTCAACAAATCCTATTTGAAGGAAAAATGATAATTCAGAATTGAAAATACAAAAAAATTAAATGTGAAAATGTATCCTAATATTTTTAAAATTCTGCCTTGTCAAACAAACAAAAGCAAAAAAATGGTTTAATTTCTACAAGAAATCTACATATAATTCTCTATATAGAAAGTGCATTTAAATTTTCTTTAAGTCTTCCATCTGAATTCTCAAATAGCTCTCAAATTTCCTCTTGGCTGCACTTCATGGCCTTGGTGGCTTGAAAAGCTCATAATTGGATGATCCAAAGGTTCATTAGTCTCATTCATCCTCCACCAGATCAGTTATTTTAGCATGCACACAATATTTGGTGTGTTGGCTCCCCTGGGAAGAGCAGATCCCCTCCTCACACTGCGCTCTATGACACTGAGATTGGACACAATTGATGTGACTCCCAAAAGGCTTGGTTGCCAAGATTCAAAATGAGGAATGCTTTTGGAACAATGAACTAATGGATGCTGATTTCCAATAGTGATTTTCCGTTTCATGCCAAGGTGAATGGTATAGAGAGCTTAAGTGCTCAAATACTTAAAAGCAAAACAAAGAAGCAGCTCGCCTAGTCATTTAATGCTTTTTGTGGGTGTGGAATGTCTATCCGCAAATTCATTGGCTGTATATAATCTTCATGCTGCAAAAACACTCTTACTAACTGAAATTATGAAACAAAATTAAATGTGAACTGCTTTAAATGGGTGTTATTTATTGTGAAAGTCTGATAGAACAAGCTCTAGATTTCCAGCTTTTTGTAATTGTTCAGTTTTGACACAATGAACTGCTTTTGCTAGTGTGAGACAGACCATGTTTTGACTGTATAGTTGGTACAATCAGCTTTTATTGTGTTTTGTACAACTTAACCATTGCAATAATCCCTCAGTTCCACAGGAAGTGTTTATAAATCTTAGGGAGTGGAGCACCTTTGGTCACCTCAACATTAATCTTGTGAAGCAATTTATTAGCCACTTTGGCCCATGGTGTAAAGTAAATCTGTGGCATGGGTCTATTATCATAATTTATTGCTGTAATTATCTACTGCTATTTTTCCTTTAAAGTATTAACTTTTTATATTTACAATTTTATATATTAAGCACATTATTGATGTTTTAATATTTCTTGTGCTTTGAATGGCAAAATTGGACTGGCTTTAATTGTTGAAGTGGTTTGTAGCTGGTCAAATGTTGGTCTAGTCTCAAACACCATTGTCATTACAGCAGTCCTCCAGTCATCTATTGAGAGCTTCCCTCGAAGCCTTTCATATGCATTTGAGTTTAAATAAGTGTGAAGGCCAGAGGAAACAAAATAGTCGGACAGAGGCTGGTCTGTGTTTAACTGAACCAAAGCTTTCCAGCATTCTGCCTGTTTTTGTCATTTCCTTTCCCTTTAATTGGGAACCTTCTTGATGTTTTGTTGCTAAATTAATCTGCTTTTTTTGGCAACCAGTGATCATAAATCCATCCCATCAACTCTTAGACTGTATTAGTTGCTGGACTTGATTTGATTTACTGTGTTCTCTATTACTGTCACTTGTTGTCAGCTGAGCTTTTAGCAAAACATTGAAACATTTAATCCAAAGTAAATTGTCAGAGTCAGTGTTTTGTACTGATTGACATGATTCATGGATTATTTTTAATATCCAGGTGAAAAATTTTATTGGCGCCACGGTGGCCTAGTGGTTAGCACGTTCGCCTCACAGCAAGAAGTTTGCTGGTTCGAGCCCCGGCTGGGTCAGTTGGCATTTCTGTGTGGAGTTTGCATGTTCCCCCCGTGGTTGCGTGGGTTTCCTCCGGGTGCTCCGGTTTCCCCCACAAGTCCAAAGACATGTGGTATAGTTGAATTGGGTAGGCTAAATTGTCCGTATAGTGTATGAATTTGAATGTGTGTGTGTGGATGTTTCCCAGGGATGGGTTGCGGCTGGAAGGGCATCCGCTGTGTAAAAATATGCTGAATAAGTTGGCGGTTGATTCCGCTGTGGGGACCCCGGATTAATAAAGGGACTAAGCCGACAAGAAAATGAATGAATGAATGAAATGAATGAAATTTTTTACCTGAATTTTATGGTCACTAAATTTACATGAGAATGTGAAAACAATGGTTTTAAGGCTCACGGTATGCCAATTCCATGTTCTGAACTCTTATTATTCAGATTTGCTTAAGTACAGTATGTGCAGATTTTCTTTCCAGGGCACCTTTAAATGCATTTATATGAGTTGAAAATGTAGCTTTACTTATGTTTTACGCTTCTTTTCACAAATAAAATTCTCTGATTGAATTGATTAAACTGACTGAAGTTCTTATAGGTGAAACATCCAAGTTAAATGAAACACTTTATACTTTAAAACTAAGACTCACAAGAATCTCTGTAATTGTTGTAATATTAATTCTAAGAGATTTTAAAACATTCAGAGTGGCTGTTTTTTTCTGTTGTACTTTGATGTTAATAAGTGTGATAAGTCCCTTTTCAACTAGTCATTCAACTGACCAAGACAATTTCAGCTCACATTCCAGCAAGGCATTTTTCATAAACCTAACCCTACCCTTAACCAACCATCAATTTAATTTGGGATATGTAAAGAATCAAAGTCCAACCTCAGAAAAGGCCGCATGGTTTTCTGATGACTGTAATCTGAATAAACTCATGCTTTGAACATGCCTCACAATTTGTTAACAACATGGAGAAATGAGATCTAGAATGAAAGTCA
Source organism: Danio albolineatus (assembly GCA_903798035.1). Taxonomy (NCBI): domain Eukaryota; kingdom Metazoa; phylum Chordata; class Actinopteri; order Cypriniformes; family Danionidae; genus Danio; species Danio albolineatus. The sequence continues at coordinate 14,817,061 of CAIGQQ010026964.1, read as the reverse complement.
GTGTGAGTGAAAGTCATATTTTGTATGCAGCATGAACAGTATTTACATTTTCAACTTTTAAAAAATGATTGGTTGTGTTGTTTATCATGTTGGCAACAAAGATTGTTTAGAAATTCTCTTTCTTATGATAGCCCTCATCAGATTTTTCTGTTTAGACATGCATCAAAATCATGCATCATGAATTTAGACATGCATCTAAAGATAAATTAAAAAAAGGTATTATTGTTTGTGTGACTAAAGCTTTATGGCCGATAAAGTGTTCAGAACACAGCTTTAAACCTTCAACATGAGCAGAAGGAAAAAAAAACTCACTTTGTGTTGTGGTTGGCAAGACAAAAAAAGGCCTTTTTAATTTTAAGATGCATGTGCAGATAATTCTACAAAAGCTGTGCTACTAAAGTGGAACGCTTGAAATGCTCTAAACAGTGTAATTAGAGGGCTTTTATGTAATTTATAACGCCAGATTTAAAAATAGAAAGCGTGCAAGTGTGTATTTGTGCTGTCTGGCTCACGGATAAAGTAGACTCAAGTAAATTGCTGACTCAAGAATTGTTTCTGTTAGCATGCAGCTGCTCTGCCAGTACTGTATACTGACCTGTTACAGGGACTGTGATTTTGTCTAGTAGGATGTTATGTACCTGGATCAACATCTTTTTGGTGGTCCTGGAAGTCTAAAACCATCAACTTTCAATTTAACCATACTTGCCTCTGCATAAGCTTATGTTATATGGTCATATAAAATGCTTATTTTGCTTTGTATTTTTTTGTGATTGACCTCTTTTTTTGTTATTTCAGCAAACGTTAATCACAAGGTTTAATCGGAAAACATTTGGGATTTCTTGTGTTTGTTTGGACAAAGCCATGATTATATGAAGCCTCCATTAACTTGTGTACGCCAAAACTATTAAATGTGTCTTGTGCAGGTATTCTGGTTTGGTTATTTATTTATTTATTTTTTGCCAAGCCAACAGCGTTTTAAATCAGACTCTGTGTTTTCTGCCACTGGTTTAGACTTGTAATGTCTTGATTGTTTCACCTTGAGTGAAATTTTCCCCATTGAGAATTTTTAGAAAGTGTCATTTTTGGGATTGTTGCCACCAAAAAAAAAGTTGAGGCTTTCAAATAGCTTTTGTTGTCCACAACTTTGGTGTGGGCTTTTACATTAAATCCAATAAAAAGTAGTTTTTTTTTGTTTAATTTTAATAATTAATATATAATTTAAGTTAATTCTTTAATTGTATTTATTTTGGGTGATGATATACATGGCCTGTAAAAGTTGCAACAGCAATAGCAACAAATAATTTACATTTATTTATTTAGTAGACAATTTTATCCAACACAGCAGTAAAGCAGAAAAAATCAAGAGGGCCAGTTGTTTTGCAGCTTTTTGATGCTGAGGATATTTGCAGTTGGGCTGCTTTCCTATTTCCACTCAATAAATAATAATGAATAATAATAATAATAATAATAATAATAATAATAATAATGATTATATAATAATAATAGGGTGCCACGGAGGCGTAGTGAGTAGCACGTTCGCCTCACAGCAAGAAGGTCGCTGGTTCGAGCCTCGGCTGGGTCAGTTGGCATTTCTGTGTGGAGTTTGCATGTTCTCCCCGTGGTTGCGTGGGTTTCCTCCGGGTGCTCCGGTTTCCCCCACAGTCCAAAGACATGCGGTACAGGTGAATTGGGTAAGCTAAATTGTCCGTAGTGTATAAGTGTGAATGAGAATGTATGAATGTGTTTCCCAGAGATGGGTTGTGGCTGGAAGGGCATCCGCTGCGTAAAACAAATGCTGGATAAGTTGGCGGATCATTCTGCTGTGGTGACCCCGGATTAATAAAGGGACTAAGCCGACAAGAAAATGAATGAATGAATAATAATAATTGTTGTTGTTGTTGTTGTATCATCGGTTTAAATTTTAGAGCCGAAGTGTGTGTGTTTGTGTGTTTGAAGCATTATTAAGTACAGCGGTAGCTTGAGCCTCAGAATAAGGCATCTAGTGTTTGTGCTGCTCTCTAAACATTGGACCACAAGGAATGCTGGTAATTAGCTCCGTAATCACAAGCTTTGGAAAATCTGCAGAAATGCACACTGATCTCTTTGTGTAAGTGTTTTATCTGTGATTTGTGGCGGGTTTGTCATGAGTGATCAGCAGCTGTCTTTCTGTTTTCGGTGCTAAATATCATAGCATGATCACAAGGTGGGAAAAAAATCTAGGTTGAGAATTAACAAAATAAATTTGCCAAATGTTTTTTGCAGTTAGTGATCTTATTTTAAAATGAGACTTTACCCATGAATGAAATTTACTCACACTCAACTGGTCCCAACCATTTTTTTCTTTTGAATAAAAAAATCTATATTTTGAAGCTTGGAAACCAGGCTCGTTACAGAAAGATTTGTATCTTGGATTTTAACTTGATTTGGGGTTCTTCCAAAATTATATCATATTTCTATTTTTCTAAATATATATATATATTTCAAGAGTTCACACTTAGCTGATGATTGATAATAAAGCTTGTTTGGCATGCTGTCCCGGGAGAGAGCCCTGAGCTCATAAGATCCTCGAGCCCTGGGCTCCCTCCCGTTTGCAGGGCGAGAGGAGAGTTTGAGCTCAGGTAGATCTCGATGAACTCCCCCTCGGCTTATTTTCAGCTAATGGCGAACTGAGGTGAGGTGTATTCATTAAGAGCTTGACTATGATATCAATTGTGCTTTCAAGTAACTTAGTGCTTGTTATTTGGACTGTTGGAGGAAACCTTTGTTGGTCTCCTTAATCCTGGTTGAAGTTTTAGTGCTAACTGTAATATCATGCTGCGTGGCAGTCTGCAATTACTTATGTTTTGTCATAAAAATGTAACAAATCTTCAAGGTCTTTATCTGAAAACGGTGTTTTCATTCATCAGTAGTTAATGCCGTTGTTTTATTGTAATGCAGTTCAGGTTTTTCCATTAGTTTTCAAATAATGCTGATGTTATCGCAGCTTTTTGGTTGCCCTAAAGTTAAAGCGATAGCTCAACCAAAAATGAAAATTCTGTCATCATTTAATCACCCTTCACCTGTTTAATACCAATTTGAGTTTTCTTTTTTTTCTGTTGAAAAATGATGGTTAGTGGGACCCTATGACTTCCATCCTATCGATGGGTCCCAACAACCAGCATTCTTCAAAATATCTTCTTCAACAGAGGAAAGAAAATCATAAAGGTTTAAAATCACATGAAAGAGAATAAAAAATTTTTGAAAATGGGAAAAGTTTCCCACTTGGAAACAGGTAGAAGTAGAAGTTAAGTAAATGATGAAGAATTGAACATTTTGAGGGACCTATAGTATCAATTTAAAGTCTGCTGATGATCTATCTACTTCAGTACATCAGTCCAGGTTTAACGAAAACATCCCAATGTCCTAATTTTTAGGAAATGTATGTCATCCCTCATTGTGCTTTATCTGGCACAGGTGTGTGATATGAGAGAGTGGAGGAGATCTGCTCTACAGATTGTCAGTATTTAGACAGACGGCTGGATGATAAGGCTGAGGATAAGCACAGCTCTGCAGGTGAGCTACAGTGGATCAGCAGTGGATTTTAATGCTGCCGATAACATTCCCAGCATTTACACGCTCATGTTATGCAGTGTTTAAGCACATATGGGCTTCTTGTTTTGATCAATTCACTCCTTTCAAACCCTTCCATTTGGGAGCGAGCTGCAGGAATGTGTGCAGATGTCTTAGATCAAGGTGTGATATTGCTCATGTGGGACAGTAAGTGAGCACAGACAGGTTTGGTGGAGTCTTTGGAAAAAAAAACAAAAAACATTGGTTTCATTTCCAAAGGTGAAATATTGGAGGAATGATTGGTTGATTTCTGTCCATAAGTGGATGTGTGGCTCGACACTTTATCTTCTTGCTTTGGTGTTTCATAAGTATGTTGTGTAACACCCTAGTTGAGAAACTGCTACACTCTCAGAAATAAAGGTACAAAAGCTCTCACTGTGGCGTACTCACTTTTGTACTTTACGGCTGCACATTAGTACCTTTTAGGGTACACATTTGCATCTTTAAGGTTCACTTTTGTACATTTAAGGTGCTATGAGGTACAGATTTGTACTTTTTAGGTAGTAATATGTGCCTTTAAGGACCTGGTATGAATAAAAAAGTACCCTTTGAAAAGGGTGCCCCAGTGACAGATTCTGTACCTTTATTTCTGAGAGCGTATAATGTATGCCATTTTTATTAAAGATTGTGCAGAATGAAAAAGATTTTGAAGTGGACACTTGGATAACAAACCAATAAGAGTGCCCAAAAAAAAGAAAAGTAGTTTTAAATATGTAAAAATAAAATGTATGCAGGTTGCTTTCCAACACAGGCTCATTGTGGATATGTGCCCAGGGCTGCATTTTAAAACACCTTTTTAAAATTGTGAAATATGTGCATTGGTTGCATTTTGAGTGTAAAACGCACACTATGGAGCGGTATGATGGCGCTGAAAACTTCTGTTCTTTTTCATGATACTGCCGACCACTTGCCTTTGTATGGACTGCTTTTCTGGTGCTAAATACAAACAGCTTGAATAGTCTGATCTGCGCACAAGAAGTATGGTTAGATTCACAGAAATGTACACAACGACCTCTGGTGGATGTACGAGGCATGTATAAAAAAACATGCCCCAGTAGCGTATTTGAGATTAGGTACGTTTCCATCCAGCTATTTTTAATCGCATTTTGTATGCGCGCATAAAAAAGCGGTTGAGGGAAATGCCATGATGGGCATAAATTTTGAAAATGTGCATAAAAAATGTATGCACATAACTTAGTAGGATAAACTTTTTATTCGATAAGAGAATATGCGCATAAACTGCGATGGAAACACTTTTACCGCATAAACTCCAAAATGCACATTAAAAAAGGTCATGTGATTTTGTTAGAAGAGTTCATGTGATGATGATGATGATGATGATGTGTGAATGGACAAACCAGCAGGCTGAGCACATCGTAAATTATCTGAAATGTTGTTTTGGTCATTCTAAAACACCTTACCGTTTAAGTAGTTGTGTTATTATATTATTAATGACCTCCAGAATCAAGAGCGTCTGTGCTCCGCGTCTGACACCTTCAAGCGCCACCGCGCTCACTGCGTGTCAGGATTGCCTTCTGAGGCACAAGTCATTTATTAAATGAATATTATTTGCATGTCTTTTATGCGATAATCCAGTTTTGCGCATGAAGTTCATTCGCATTTTTGGATGGAAACATGGCTACTGTCAAAAATGACACAGCAGCCTTAAGTGGATTTGTGAAAACAAATCTGCAAGTAGACTTTGCCATGGGCACATATTTTGCAGTTCCCAACAATGTAGCTCTGGGCAAGTATCGCCAATGAAAAAACAATGGAAGTTACAAAATATAAAGATTAAAAATTAATAGACTCTAGAAATGTCAAGTATTTTGGATTTTTTTGCATTGCTTATGCTTTTTTTTTTCTTTTTTTGTCAATATTGCAAAATATTTTTAGATGACAAACCTTTACCCATGCAGTTCATTCTGTGTTTACCACTGATAAAGCTGGCAATAAGTTGATAGAAAGTGAGTGAGTGAGCTAAAAATATGATATTTATAATTAAAAAAAAAGTTTTTTCCCTTTTTTATCACGTTTTGTGATGGTGGTGATGATGATGATAATAATAATGATGCTTTTTTAATAATAAAATATTTTCAACCAATTTAATTTGAAAAACAATTTCACGGATTTAAAAAAATTGTAATATAATAGTATTTTTAGGAAACAAGCACTCTAATAATATAACATATTTATAGTATATGTTATGGCACACTGTTTATTGTTTGCATTTTTTTGATCATAGTATCTGGACAGTTGCATTAATGCAATGTAATGCAATATAATATTTTACAAAAAAAATCTGTGTTATTCAAAAATTGTGACAGTCTTTTTCTAAATTGATGGTGCGAGAGAAAATCCCAAACTCTAAATAAAGCCATATTGATCATTGAAGAGGTGTGTGAAATCCTAGCATGGACAAATTGCATTTAAAATATATACATTTACAGTCAAAATTGAGCCACGCTCCCACTGTGAGGAACAGCAGTCATACTATCTTCTTGAAGCTGGTGTATTACAGGGAAACGAACACTGATTTGAATGTCTGCACATGCACAACCCAGGTGTTCCCGTACAAAGGGTTTGCTGACAGTTTTTCAATAGAGCTCTCACCTGGTGGGCATCATTCTGGGCTTGAGTGAAATCAGCAGAAACTTCCCACAGCTATTCTCTTTCAATGCCCGCTGAGTGCAGATGAGAAACCGGATCAATAGATGCTGATGATTTGAACAGCGGCTACAACAGCAACAAGTATTTGTTTCAGTAAAGTAGCAGTTCGGACAAAGATCTGGTTTCATATTAAAGTAGTATATTCAGCATTTTCCTGAATCAGATGGGCACAGCTGGCGATCTGCAAGTGTTGGCAGTGTTGTAGGTCTAATGTTCATTGTTGGAGCCCGAGGAGGATTATGTGTGTGTGTTTTTTTTTAACATTTTTTATCTTGCTCAGCTCTTATGTGTTGCTGCGAGGTGTTTGCTCCAGTCTCAGTCCCTAAAGGAGCTCATTCATGCGTCTGAGGCAAAGAGAGCTGCACTCGGCAGGCTCACGTTTCTGTGGGCCTTTTGTCCTGCCCCGCAGAGAGGGATCGCAAAACAGGGATGTGCGCAACCCAATATTAGCCCTCATGTTTGTTCGCTTGCTCCTCTGTTCTTCATATTATGCACAATGAGCTAAAAGTGCTTTGGAAATAGAACACATCTTTGCCTCTATAATTATTCCTTTCACTAAATAATAATAATAATTAACACTGATCTGTGGTATACAGTTAAAATAAAACAATAACTCTAGCTGAAACGATTGTAAAAATAATGGAGACAATATTAGACAATTTTCCAGAAATAATATTAGGAATTAAGTTTTTTTTTTTTTTAGTTTTTTAAAATTTATCTATGAATTTATATGGGGGACACGGTGGCGCAGTAGGTACTGCTGTCGCCTCACAGAAAGAAGGTTGCTGGTTCGAGCCTCGGCTGGGTCAGTTGGCATTTCTGTGTGGAGTTTGCATGTTCTCCCCGTGTTCGCGTGGGTTTCCTCCGGGTGCTTCGGTTTCCCCCACAGTCCAAAGATATGCAGTACAGGTGAATTGTGTAAGCTAAATTGTCCGTAGTGTATGTGTGTGAATGAGAATGTATGGATGTTTCCCAGGGATGGGTTGCAGCTGAAAGGGCATCCACTGCGTAAAATAAATGCTAATATAAGTTGGCGGTTCATTCCGCTGTGGCGACCCCGGATTAATAAAGGGACTAAGCCAAAAAGAAAATGAATGAATGAATGAATTTATATTTTTTATTGTGCCAGCAAATACATTCAGAAGTCAGAATTATTAGTCCTTCTGAATTATAACTGATTTATTTTACTTTTGCTATGATGACAGTACATAATATTTTACTTGATATTTTTGAAGATACTCCTATTCAGCTGAGTGACTTTTATAGACTTAACTATTAATTATTAATTAGGGAAGTTAGGGAAAATAGGAAAATCATTGTATGATGATGGCATGTTCTTTAGACATTTGGAAAAAAAATATTGCTTAATTGGGCTAATAATATTGACCTTAAAATGGTTTCAAAGAAATTAAAAATGTAGCTGAAATAAAAACAAATAATACTTTCTCCAGAAAGTTTTTCCAAAATAGAAAACTCTATTATATTCATGATGGTATAAATGTACACTAATCAATGTAAAATAAATATACAAATAAATTATGGGAGAAATATACAGGCTGCTTAAATTCTTAATTTCTTTGGATTTGTGATTTATATTTATATTCCTTTTTAGACAACACAATATACATATTTTTAACTTCGGAAATTATCAATATTTTCAGGTATAGCCCTGGTTTTCAATCAACAAATAAACCCATTTGTTATTCTGACCTATTGTCATTCATTTTTTCCCTTTTTTAAATCTCTAAATTACAATATTGTGTTTTAGTTGATATTCAATAATAATAATTTGTTAAACATTTATATCAGACTGTTATAGACCTTTATATAACTAACTATATCTAATCTTGATCTTTTTCTATCTGTGAAAATAAAGTAATAAATGGTAGCAATGTTTCTTTGAATTGACTTGTTTTGAACTAAAGCCATAAACCGCCGTACAGTGTGATTCTCTATCAGTTGTGTAGATGGAAACCAAAACATTTGCAGTGTAAATATTGTGGCGCAGAGGCATCTCTCGGCAGTCTGTGATGGTCACTCATAGATGAACTGCCTTCAGATGCCTAAGAAGTGCTCACTGTACGCTGGCCAGACCTTATGCAACACATCCCCTCAGTTCATCCATCTTATCCAGACAGTCTGCTCTGCCCACTCTTCAAACAACGGAGATCTGGCTTCACATTCACTAACATATGAGTTCCCAGATAGGAATCTCTCTTCTGAGGTGATTCGCCCAGGGTGTTCCTGATCGTCAGAGGAGAGTTCGCTGAAGTTCAATTGACTGACTTTGACTCATTGTTACCGAAAAAAAGAGTGGGGTCAGTTGCTTCAGGGTTTGTTTCTGGCTTATATTAGGGCGCTGGTGTAGTTTATGTCTGAAGATTTGCTCTCTTGACCCTCACTCATTGATCTTATCAAGGCATTACAAAATCAAAGCCTGTCGAGATGAGCATATGAAAGGTGTTATAAAGGTGCTGAACTAGAAATGGCTGATTAATATGGGTTTTATGATGGGAAAGTTTAAATAATAGAAAAGTAAATAAAAAAAAATTGTGCAAATAGCCTCTGGCAACATTGCCTGGTTGGGACAATCAAAGTGATAAATGATAGACATTTAGTAGTTGACCTTTTGTCCAACCTGTACTTCTCCTTTTTTGTAAATACATACAGTAAAACACTGGAGAGCCAATTTTGGAAAAAACGAAGCCTTCCATGTATTTGTTTGCCCTACTATGGATGTCAATGGTTACAAGTTTTCAGCATTCTACAGAGTATCTTAAAACAATTCTAACAAGTTTGGAACAATTCATTTAAGAGTATTTGATGTTAGATTTTTAAGGATTTTTTGGTGAGCCATATTAAACAAGTTTAAAACTGTGAAAAGCACAATGTTTACCCGATTCTAACACAAATCTCACACCGTTTGGAGTGTAGTTTTGTGGATATCAAAGCAGAAACAAAAGCTGCTGCTGTTCACAAGCTGTTTTAGCGATATCAGATCAAAAGAAGCCCATAAATGCACCCACCCATAGACTCTCACCTCAAAGAAATCTGGAAATTGATCAGAAGTGAGCAAAAAAGAAGGATGACAAACGGGAGTGAGTCCCCAATTTTATCCAATTCACGAATCTTAGAGGGAAAGTGAATTCATGGTAACACTTTATTTTGATAGTCTACTTGAGTATTAGTAGACTGTCTACTTAATATCTGTTGATACTGACATTCAACAGACGTTTAACTGACTATAAGATACTTTGCAAATACATGTCAACTTACACTAACCCTACCCCCAACCCCAACCCTAACCCCAACCTTACAGTCTACTTATAGTCTAATGAGAATTAGTTGCAATGTAACTTATATTCAACAAACGGACCATCAAAATAAAGTGTGACCGAATTTATTTCTTCTAATGAACACAAAAGAGGATATATAAAAAATGTACTGTAACCACTAACTTCCATTCCTACTACGAAAGTCGGTAGTTAATGATTTCCAGCATTCTTCAAAATATCTTCTTTTTTTTTTCAACAGGCAAAATAACCATGTTAAGGTTTGGAAATTGCGTAAATTTGTGTGAAATTAACATTTTTGTGTGAACTGTCCCTTTAAACCCAGATGTAAACTGGATTAATTCATTTACTGATGTGTGTTATTAGGGACTCAACAATTAATTGTGCGTTTTTTAGTTATTTTCCACTACAGAAGTCATAAATACCTAATCATATGTCATCAAAGATGTTAGCTCTTCAATATTACCTTTTGTAGAGCATCTGATGAGCAGTAATGAGTAATACCACCCAATGCTTACTAAGTGCTTTGTGTTTATAGGAGCTGTGAAACCTGATGCAGCTCAAAGAGATGCAGTTGACTGTAATACAGACGCGTGTGTCATAACACCGCCCTCAGAGTGTGTTATGCTATGGAAAGCAGGTATACAGAGAGCTCTTCTGTTCTGTCAGGCCAGGATAAATGTGTCCATTTATGCCTTGCGTTTCTCCTCAGGGTCACTGATAGTGGCGATCTCTGCACGCGAGTAACGCTTCTCGACTGTCTGTCACACAACCAGCAAATGATGTCACAGTCTTGTTCGGCGTTTCTTGGACTTGAAACAGAATGGAAAACAAACAGCGGAGGTGTAGCATCTCCTGTCACGCGATGCAGGAAAGCACGGTTAGTACTGAGACGTGTGCTTATGGCACTGGAGCCTGGTATTTCACACATCTGTGAGGACAGTGTGTGGCTGTAAACCAAAACAACATGCTATTGCTGAAACCACAGTCTTCCTTTCACTGCTTGGTACAGTAGGAGTCAATTATTTGATCTTGTATGTTTTTAGATGCTCTGTTTCTAAGACTCAGAGTTATTGTCAAGCATCTTTCACTAAAACCAAGGTGGCTTTTGAAAATTAAATAGGAATTGAAATAACTATTATGTTTATGGCTTCTGGTACTTTCAGATTTTTATTTGATGGAGTAGCATGCAAAGTTTGTCACAAAAACATGTTAAGTGATGAACTGATGCTGGAATTAAGCATTGTTCAATAGAAAACTTTATTTTTGTATATATACAGTAAAAAAAGACATACATTTTAAATGAATAGAAATGCTAAATCTAAATTAAAATATCCAAATATTCATTGACTATTATATTATAAAAAGAAAAAAAAACACTTTACAATAAGGTTCCTTTAGAAAATGTATTTAGTATGACCAAACAATGAACAAAACATTTATTATAGTATATATTTATATTTGTTAATGCTATTTAATATAATTAAAGTTGTTCATTGTTAGTTTTTGTTAACTCACGGTGCATTAACAAACGTTAATCATCAGTAAATGTTGAACAATGATTAATAAATGCTGTACAAGTATTATTTATTCTTAGTTCAAGTTTATAAACTAACATTAACTAATGGAACTTTGTTATGAAGTGTGATCATTTTTTTTATTCTGGGTGGTGGGTGGAAGACGCTCAAGATACGTTCAATCATTTGTTTGCGGGCATATGTGGGAGACTTGGGATGTCCGGAAAGGCCATGATCAGTTAAGGCCGATGGAGGGAATTTGGCCAGGACACCAGGGTAATAGCCCTACTCTTTTACAAGAAGTGCAATGGGATTTTCAATGACCACAGAGAGTCAGGACCTCAGTTTAACGTTTCATCCTGAAAGACGGCGCTCACTGACAGTAGAGTGTCCCTTTCACTTTACTGGGGCATTAGGACTCACACAGACTGCATGTTGAGCACCCCTGCTGGCCTCTCTAACACCACTTCCAACAGTAACCTAGTTTCCCCATGTGGTCTCCCATCCAGGTACTAACCAGGCTCATCCCTCCTTACAGTAGCTTCAGTGAGTAACCGGTCTTGGGCTGCAGGGTGATTTGGTTGTGGAAAATCATATGTATTCAGCAAATATGTATTGGATAATTCTTGAGATGCATTTTTTCCCTGCATTTCTATTTATTTCTACTTATTTTTTCCGAAGTTTCTATTTCTATTCTTAAAAAATATCAAATTTATCCAATTATTTATTTTAACATGATACATGAAAGTAGCATGTAGCAAGGAGTCTTTATTTATGGTTTTATTTATAAAGTTTTATTACAGGGCACTTATCATCAGTGGTGGAAAGAGTACTGAAAAATCATACTCAACTAAAAGTACCATTACTTGCCTAAAAACGTAGTGCAAGTAGAGTAAACGCATCTGTAGTAAATATTATTGAAAGTAGGACTATGATCAAAGTATGAGACCTTTTAAAAGTGCTCAAGAGTAGTGAGTGAGTATTACGCTGTGAAAAGTTGATGCGTTTACAGAATGTTATGTTTACACATCCCTGCACAAACAACATGTAGTGTATTTAGGGATCTTCCTATTTTCGTTCGTTCCTTCCAACCTTCCTTCAATTATTTGTTTGTTCTCTCCTTCCTTCATTCATTTGTTCGTTCCCTCCTTCCTTCGTTCACTCGTTCGTTCGTTTGTTCATATTTTTGTTCCTTCCTACATTAGGTCCTTTAGTTCCTTCCTTCATTCGTTTGTTTGTTCCTTCATTCCTTAGTTTGTTCAGTCCTTCCTTGAATTGTTCCTTCATTCGTTTGGTCCTTCCTTCTTTCCTCCCTTCATTTGTTCGCTCATTCTTTCTTTCATATTTTTGTTCCTTCCTTCATTAGGTCCTTTGTTCATTCATTCATTCCTTTTTTCCTTCCTTAGTTTATTTAGTCCTTCCTTGAATCCTTCCTTCATTTATCCTGCATTCCATTCCCTGTTCGGTCCTTCCTTTTATTTGGCCCTTCTTTCCATTCCTCATTCGTTCCATTTAGTGATTGTTTAAGGCTGTTTGGTGATTTCAGTCATCATACGGTTGACATCCATCATTTTCATGCAGTCTATAAAAAGTCTCTGGATCATTGCGTGTGAAGATTTTGGACATCTTCTTGGACATTTTTAGTGTTTCCTAAAGGTTTGCTGCATTTATAAAGCGCCCATGTCTTGAGGTTGTTGATTTACTTTCTATGTGTGATTTAATTAGACAGGAATCACAGGACTGATCTTTCTACTTTAGACAATGACCATAGACAAAAAAAGTAGTGACTGCAGGTTGAAGGAAAGTAGTGGAGTAAAAGTATCGATGCTGCACTAAACATGTACTCAAGGGAAAGTAAAAGTACACATCTTTAAAACTTCTCAGTAAATTACAATTCCTGAGAAAAAACTACTCAATTACAGTAGTTTGAGGATTTGTAATTAGTTACTTTACACCACTGCTTATCCGTTATCTGCCATGACATTGGTACATTCATTGTTCTATGAAAATGATCATACAGAGTAGTTGGTGCATGAGTCTACATTTGTCTGTTATTGTGATTTGACGACTAGCTCAATTTTTATTTTCCATTGCAATACATCGCAGGTGCTGTTTTATCTCCATGCATACAGCGGGTGATTTGATGTGTTTGTTGCTGTCTGATACCGTACAGTGGTGAGAGCTGCATGAATTACAGGATCCACTTTAAACATGAGTTTGCAGACGTTCTCCGCTCACTGGAGGAAATTAAAAGCTACAGCAACTTCCTTTCAACTTCCAGCACGGCCTCTCATCTTGTGCCAGTGCCTTAATGAATAGTAAATTATTAGTCTCTGGCTTCCTTTTCACCACAGACAGTTTACAGTAGACGTTCACCTTGGACACGGAGAAAGACTTTCATGTAGTTTTAAACTCCAAATAAACAACTAACAGGTTAAATGACCACGATACAGCCACCATGCATTTAACTAAATACATATGCTTACAAATCATGACATCAGTAACAATGCTAATACTGCTGTGGAATCATTCATAAATGAATCATTCATTATTTGATATTTGATCTCTAATTTTGTGGCCGTTTTTTGGGGGGCTCTAGGACACAATTTCTGTTCAACACGCACGCACACACAAAATAAATAAATAAAAGATTGCATTTCATATCCAATCATTGTAATCACAGTCATTTATTCATTCATTCATTTTCTTTTCGGCTCAGTCCCTTTATTAATCCGGGGTCGCCACAGCGGAATGAACCGCCAACTTATCCAGCATTTGTTTTACGCAGCGGATGCCCTTCCAGCCACAACCCATCTCTGGGAAACACATTCATACATTCTCATTCACACTCTACGGACAATTTAGCTTACCCAATTCACCTGTACCGCATGTCTTTGGACTGTGGGGGAAACCGGAGCACCCGGAGGAAACCCACGCAAC
>CAIGQQ010026964.1:14767735-14803022 GCA_903798035.1 Danio albolineatus | reverse complement strand
TTTGGACTGTGGGGGAAACCGGAGCACCCGGAGGAAACCCACGCAACCACGGGGAGAACATGCAAACTCCACACAGAAATGCCAACTGGCCCAGCCGGGGATCGAACCAGCGACCTTCTTGCTGTGAGGCGAACGTGCTACCCACTAGGCCACCGTGGCGCCGCACAGTCATTTAAAATAGTTAAAAATTAATTTAAATTGTGCATTATCAATCTAAAAATTTAATAAGTTACTGATTTTGCAATAAAATGTCCTTTTGTAATTGATAGAAAAAGTAATAATGCACACTATATACACTGTAAAAAATGCTGGGTTCTGATTTGTTAATCGATTTGTTTTGGGACAAAATGAAAGTTATCTTAATAGTTTTTACAAATTTAAGTGAATTGAATATAAAACAATTATATTATCACCCCCCCAGAATTTAAAGCAGACATGATTAACAAACAGACAGGTGAACATAAACTAATAATGGGTTAACAAGGAGGGTGGGGCTAGACAATAGACAGGAGAGCGCATGACAAACACAAGCCACGCACTCACACAAGACTATAACACGCAGTCAATGAGAGAACTCATTAACTGCGTGCCCACATGACAACACAAGCACGCGATGTATGTAAACACACACCACGTGCTAAACACAGAGGACTGAACGCAAGACACAAGCACACGATAAAATGAAAACATCCTACCGTGCGCTCACACATATGCAACGCGCATGCTTCATGCCAGCGCAAACAAAACGGAGGCGCTGTGAATGAAGCAGCGCGATGCAGACAAAACAAAACAAACACCAGGATGAGCGCGCGATCGCGAACACGCCCAGACCCCACGCGCCCGTATCAAACGGAAGCGCGCACGGTCCAATCGCGCCCACAATCCGCACCCATACATAGACACAAGGACAATACACAGGACTAGACAGAGCTAGTGTCCGGACTCTGCCACAAGACAAGGATTAACAAGACAGGATTGGCAGAACCCTGACACTAGCCCCCCCCCCAAAAGGGACGCCTCCTGCCGTCCCTCAAGGGAACATTCAACAAGGTACAAGACCGACAAGAAACACCACAAGACAACAAAACAGGCAACATTCAACAAACACAAGACAGGGAAGTGAACAAGCAAGACAACATGAAGGGAGGGAGGGAGGGGAGCCAAGCCAGACCCAGCAAGACAAACAAGGGAGGGATGGGAGGGCAAGACCAGGGAGGGTCAATCCAGGGCAGGTTCAGAGGGTCAGGGACCCCGGCATAGGGCCAGGGTGGAGCCGGAGGGACTGTCCAGGCTGGTACAGGGACACACCAGGGAGGAGCAGGGGGGACGACCCAGGGAGGATCCGTCAGACACAGCAAGGCAGGAGGTCCATAAGTAGCCGGCTGGGCTGAAGGCTTGAGGGGAGCCGACAGGGCTGGAGGCTTGAGGGGAGCCGGCTGGGCTGGATCCGACTGGACGGAAGGCCTGAGGGCAGCCGACAGGACTGGAGGCTTGAGGGGAGCCGACAGGGCTGGAGGTTTGAGGGGAGCCGACAGGGCTGGAGGCTTGAGGGGAGCCGACAGGGCTGGAGGCTTGAGGGGAGTCGACAGGGCTGGAGGCAGCGCGATGCAGACAAAACAAAACACCAGGATGAGCGCGCGATCGCAAACACGCCCAGACCCCACGCGCCGGTATCAAACGGAAGCGCGCACGGTCCAAGCGCGCCCACAATCCGCACCCATACATAGACAAAAGGACAATACACAGGACTAGACAGAGCTAGTGTCCGGACTCTGCCACAAGACAAGGATTAACAAGACAGGATTGGCAGAACCCTGACAACAATAATTGTTTTATTAACAATATTTTAGCTTATTTTAAATACTGTAAGTAGTTTAAACAAAAAGCCAATGTCACTTTTTTAAGTGTATGTTCTCTGTAATGCTTCTTTAATACACACAATTGCTTGAATTTCTTTCAAATATATAAATCTGTGTTTATGTGAGAACGTATTTGGCAACACATTTAGAAAGATAATTATGACTAAGCTAATTTTGCTGCCCAAATCTCCATTTGTTATGTACAAATCATCACACATACTAAATTTAAGGGCAATTCAAACAGGAACTAAAACCTCATTTTGTTCAACAGAGCAGTACTACTGTTTTTTCTGCCTCTGAAAACAACCTCAAGATTTATATATAACCTGACAGAACCTCAAACAATTTACATTTACAGCTTCTATTCATATAGCAACAATATCGTTTTTACTGCAGGTTTATTTAAGCCATAAATATGAATAGAAATCATGACACCATGTAGGAAAGTGGAAACACAACCAACACAGACTTAGGAGACTCAAACTCCTTCTTACACTTTTTGTGTGTTGGAATTTTGGACGAGTAACACAAAGGCCAAATGTTGTGCCCAGATTTTAGTGGATCTCCACAGTTACCCCGAGATCTTCTCTGATCCCTGGCCAGCGTTATATGAATGTGTTTACAGACCCACACCTGTCAGAGGAGCCCTAAATCAGCAGATCTGGGTTGAGTAAATCCTGAATGCCGCACTGTGGGTCAGAGAGGTTCATGCTCTCCCCACGGGCGAGCGAGGAATTAGCAGATTAACCCCCGAGGAGAGGCGCTTCTGCAACATTCCTCACTCCTTCTCAAGACATGCGTGTCTGTCTGCAGAAGACCAAGAAAATGGACCTGTCTCATGGAGCCTTTCAACTCGAAACTAACCTTGACCTTGGTCTGAAAGATCTATTTTGAGCGTCTTTTAAAAGTGTTAAAGCTTTAGGGCTTGTAGAAGTTTACTTTCAAGTACATGTCAGGGCCCATGATGAACGTTTTATAATGGCTTTGACCTTTCGTGCAATGCACAGAGAATCTGAGCCTTAAAATCTCACGAGACACAAACATGCAATAATAAAAAGCAGGCAAAGGCAATAAACATCCGTTTTTTTCGTTTACGACGTCTATCGTCTGTTTATTATTCTGAAGTATGTACCAAAATAATCGCTATACGTACTGTAAAAATAGCATTTTGCATTGTGTAACTACGTAAAAATGTTTACAGTCAAGCATCTCTAATTGTACAAAAAAATAACAACACATTAAAGGTACAAACAATGAAGAACCGAACATCCTCACGTCAGTGTGCAAACTGTTTATACAGATGGAAACGCCTCCTTAGGCGGCATTCCATGATAAATTATTTAAATAGCATTTATCTACACACACATATGAAACAGTCTTACAAACAGAGACAACAAATAATAATTTATCAACTTAAAAAAAGAGAAGAAAAAGTACTGGACATTGAAGCACTGGCAAATGTTATGCTTAAAAAACACACACACACATCGTTGACTCCCATTTTTACTCTATTTTCCATTGTGACGTTGGGCTGTTTGTTCTATATACTATTTACAACTTGTGCTACAGTAGCAATAAGGCAACCGATTTGTTTTCTTTAAGCAAAGGAAGAAAAGCTTTTGCTTGATCAAATTACAAAACAGCAATGAGGTAATATTTGTACATTTAAAGTTTTCCTTTATCTCTCTCTCTCTACAGAAAAGGCAAACGGCTCAGCAGATCGTCTCCTTTGGAAGTGATGGATGAACATTTCTGGACTTGGATCGGACAGAGCTTTGATTATGAGGGTTTGCTTTTCTTTAAGATGTTGAAAAACGTACTTGTAGTGAGTGTAAAATCTGTGCTTATTGAAGCGAAATCACAGCACGGTCTAGCCAAAAGCATTTCGTAAGTGCTACATAAATATACATATATTTAAAAGTCTAAAACTTAAATTTCCCTTAGAAATCAGCATTTGAAAAGGAGACCATAGTGCTTAGTTATGTAGTGTCAAATTAATGTTTTTTTTTTAATCAGTGTTTCTTGCTCTGTCCAATTTCTCTTCATACAACCTCTCATTTTACCATTTCAAATGAATTACTAGTTTATCCATCGAGCCCTGAGAAACTATGCCCACTAAACCATGAGTTATCTCCTGCCAGACCTTCTGCTAAGCCAAAATAATAATAAAATGACAGATTGGTCCTTTTAAAAATCACCTGCTTTGGCTGGCAGATCTTTTACTTGTTACATGCTTCGATATCTTAAACATTCTCATTGCTTTGCTTCTCAGTTTACAGTTTTAATAAAACACTGCATATCACAATAGTAATCTTTTTTAAAGGCTTTGAAGTAGCCATCGTTTTGGCTTATCTCATGAATAGAGCAGAGAAGCGCATGAGAGAGAGAGAGAGAATAAAGGTTTTGAAGTGCATAGCTGTCTGCTGGGAGCTTTTCCCCACACAGAGCCCAATGAGGTTTTTCAGAGAGATCTCAGTCTTCCCAAATAAGCCAAGCGAGGGAGACTTTCTTCTGCTCTACCTGCTAATGGTGGAGGAGTCCAGATTTGGAATCAGTTTCTTTTCCGACCAGTGACATTACATTGAAGTTGACCAGCTGCTTTCTCACTCCACCGGTGTGCGAGTGACAGCAGAAAAAAGTAGCATCGAATCTGTCCCTGGACTTTGCTTGGAATACATATTTATATTGAAAGGTGCATCTTTGATAAAATTCCAGCCTGTGCAATTACGCATCTGAAAAAGGAACAGGAAGACAGGAAGTGTTATTGAGTGTGGACATAAATATAAGTGAGTCTTTGTTTGGAAGTCTGTGCGATGTGTTGATGCTCACCTCTGCATTCGTATTTGAGGTCTGAGAAATACACCATCTCTTGTGAGAAGACGAAGAGACCCAGTCTTCCGCCTGCATATGTTTTGTCGTAAATTCTTCCAGAATCTGCCATGATCTTTTTGCCTTCATACATGACCACTCTGAAATTTGCAAAGAATATTTTTAAGCAAATTAAAATATCCTTCCTAGAACGTGTTTGATTAAGATGAATAATAATAAAAATATGACGTGTATTAATTTTTTTCATGTTTTATGCTTGAAATAATTTAATTATCACTAAAAAACACTTAATTTTAGACTTAATATTCATATTGTTTGCCTGTATCATGATTTGAAACTGTTTTGATACACTAGAAAATGATAGTTTCGATATTATAAATAAACACAATTTATTTGCAGCTTATTTAATATATTAAATGAAAGGCTTTGGATTTAATGATGTTACCTTATGTGTCCAGTTCTGGGTCTGTGCGTCAGGTGCCATCTGTAAGCAGTAAAGTCCTTCCATCCCACATTCTTTGGGTCATGCCACAATGTGCGCACCTAAAACAAACCAAGTCAAATTTAGCATTCACAAGAAGGCTCTCAAACCTGATACCATCACCTTAAAGGGATAGTTCAATCAAATCTCAAAGCTGGAAACCTGTAACTATTGACTTCCACAGTATTTGTTTCTCTTACTATTGAAAGTCAATGGATACAGATATTCAGCTTTTTTCAAAAAATCTCTTTTATGGTCAACAGAAGACAGAAACTTGTAAAAGTTTGGAATCACTTGAGAGTGAGTAAATAGTTAGTATATGTAATTTTTTTGGGTGAACTATCCTTTTGACCCTATTAAAGCACACTGTACCTGCCCTGGAGTGTCTCCGGTGTGCCAAAGGGCGTTTCTCAAATGCTCCCCAGGTCCTGTGGTGGAATTAACCACTTTGATGGACAGCCCTGAGTAACCCTGTGCTTTGGTAGGTGTGCTGGACCAGTAGGTCTGTGTGATCTGCTTCCACATGACCACATAGAAGCGAGAGCTGGACTGGTATCCGAAAACAAAGCCAGCGTAGTCATCATCCCTCTCAGTGTTGATGAAGAATGTACCACTGAAGTCCACTGAGTTAAACTCATCAAAACCTTTCAGAAAGTTTGAAGAAACAGGTGAGAATTTTGTGCTTGCTCACATATTTAAAAATTTTAGCTGTACGATTTGTTTTTTATGCCTTTAGAATTAAAAACGAAATGGAAAGTTTTATCCATTTATATTTACTTCTATATTTTTTTTGTTTCAATTTGTGTTTGTTAATGGATACATTAAGGTACTATGCAGGATTTTCTTCATTGTTTATTATATGAATTGAGCATTTTGCATGTGTGCAAGTTTTTTTCTGTTGTAGAATAGGTTCAATTTAATTCTACACTTTTTATTTTTTGAACTTACCAACAGCGATGCCAGGGTCGCAGTTGACCGTCTGAACCAGCTCTTTTCCTTGATGACGAACCACCCAGTTGGGATCGATCTGAGAAGTGCCCTTGGGATCAAGGGGAACCATCTGGAACTTGCGGAAGTCGGTTTCACTGATATCAAAGTTCTCAGGACAGACATCATAGATATCCAAGACATTGTCCATGTCAAAGTCATCTTTACAGGCATCACCACGTCCATCACCTACAAAAGGAGGAAGGTAAACGCCTAAGTATAAATCTGTCCATTAATGAGTGCAATGTCAGGTGTTATGTGTATTCAGATGCAAAACACACCATCAGAATCTAGCTGATCTGGATTGAAGACCAGTCTGCAGTTGTCTTTTTCATCAGGAATGCCATCATTATCATCATCATAGTCGCAGGCGTCTCCTTTACCATCCTTGTCGTGATCAGCCTGGTTGGCGTTAGGAATGTATGGACAGTTGTCCAGGTTGTTCTGGTGACCGTCCTCGTCGATATCTTGGTTACTGTCACACTTGTCTCCAACGCGGTCAGAATCAGAGTCCAGCTGTTGGAGTTCAAGTATAGAATAAATATCTACTTTTTTGGTTCCGTATTCAGATTTTTACACATGTGGCTATTTTGTGTTAAAATTATGGGTTTCACTTGTGGGTTTGGGGAACTATATATATAAACATACATGAAATATACATTACAAAATAATGTTACACTTGCTATTTCAACATGACATTATTGTGACATGCATATCTGTGGCAGATACTACTCTGAGTTCAGTATTTTGTTCCGTCAGATTATTTCGTACTTGTATTCCATACAGAATATAAATATCCAACAATTCCATAATATTGCTGCTGCAAGACTTGAATTGAGTTTTTGGGGTTATTCATGGTCTACTTGAAGTAATTTCTTTATTCAAATAAGTTGCTTTTAAAATTGAATCAATTCATTGAATTTTATTTTGGCTATATATTATTGTTCGGTTATGTGACACTAACCTGACTTAAGTCTGCAGCCTTGTAAATTGAAATACTGCCACTGTAATAGGTTTAATAGCTTCAGTACTAGTTGACCTATCTGTGTAGGATTTCTCTGAAAGCAATCTCATGTTCCTGAAGCTTGGCACTACCACATTCGCATTTCAGCGTCTAATGAAGAAAGGAGGGGTGCATTCCTTCTCTTCAGTTAACCATGGCACAGGTGTGATCCACAGGGATTGAGTGCCGACAGGGCATGCATAAACCCACCGGCAAATCTCTCGCTCCTCACTAATAACCATTCTTTACCTCCATATATCCTCTGGGTTAACTGAACACCAGTGAGTGTCCCTGAAAAGACTCCTAGTGCTTTATTGTGTGGCTCTGGCTTCAAGGAGAAGAGGATTTACTCCTCCCATACATAGCTTAGTAAAGACTGTGACTACCCTCTGGGTATTTTTTTTTGCCAAGGCTCTGCAGCTGAACTGATTATATAATGCTTCGAGAACACCTGCGGTATTCAGTGACTCGTTATTAAGTCTCCTATACGTACCTGATCTGGGTTATGTTCCAATGGACAGTTGTCACACTGGTCTCCAACTCCATCAAGATCAGTGTCTTTCTGGTCGACGTTGTACAGATATGGGCAGTTGTCTTTCTCGTTCAGAATACCTGTCAAAAATAATTGCATAATGGTGAAGGTGTGCATTTCTAAAGAAAGTCTGGGTTATTGTTAAAGATATCCAGGTCACTGGTTTTAGCCTGAGCCGGAAAGAAAGTAATACTTTGCTTTGCTTATAGAAAAGCAATGTTATTTGAGTAACTTTACTTTAAAAAAATTTTTTTTTGGTTATAATTCTTAAAAAAAAAAAATCTTAAGGTTTTAGAAATTTGGTTGTGTGTTTAGTATAGTTTTAACATAGTTGTAAGCTAGTTGCCATAGAAATATTTCTAATTTATTTCCATGGCAGCAAGCTAAACAAGGCTGTTTTTACGAATTACATTTCCCAGCTAATATTTTATATCAATAACAAAAATTATTTTATTAAAATTTTCATAACAACTATTTTTGTATACAAAAAAGATATTTGTTCTCATACTCTATCATAATGGCAAAAAGGCTGATCTTATTCTCGTTATCTTACTCTCATTTTTGTAATGCAATTTTAATATTTTTTTAACATTTTGGTAACATTTGCTGTGCTTCATTTAAATTAAGCAGCTCTAATTAAAATAAATAAATAAATAAAATATTGGTAATTGTAAAAGTAAAAAAAAAATGGGTTCCCTACATTTTTGTGAATTTGTTGAGTTGTGACTACATTTCATCTTCATGCAAAATAATTTCCATTCTTTTGATTTTTCGATATAAATAATGTCAAGCAGTGACCAACGTATTAAAAAAAAAAAAAAAGGGAGCACAATTTCGTACCATCTCCATCAATGTCCACGGCACAGGCATCTCCTTCTCCATTATTGTCAGTGTCGGTCTGGTCGGGGTTGCTGTTGTAGGGGCAGTTATCGCAGCGGTCGCCAACATCATCCCGATCATAGTCGTACTGTCTCGGGTTGAAGACGAGTGGGCAGTTATCCTATTTTAAAAGAGACCACAGTTCAGGTGGAGAAACATGGCAGAAAAAAACAGTCAAGCAAGCAGTTCTCCACAGGGCCCTCTCACACGAAGGTTATTACTTTTAGATGTTTGAGCTTGTAATTTGGCTGTGGTTGTGTAGGTCTATTTAGAGGAGCGCAACGATAAAAGCGAGCCTTATTTTAGGATTTGGACCAAGCAAAATATTGGATTAGCAAGTTACACTGCAGGTCTTTCAGAAAGGTGCTTTTTTTGAGGTTTACTTTACACATCACTTTTTTCCACACCTCTTCCTGAATTCCAAGCTGCAAGCCAAAATTTGGGCGGCTTGACTTTTTTTCATTCATACATGGTGCAAAATGTACATGTATTCACTTTTATGGACTGTAATGAATCCACATTTTACCCTGTCATCAGGAATGCCATCGTCATCGTCATCATCGTCACATGCATCACCAATGCCATCCTTGTCATAGTCTTCTTGCCCGGAGTTAGGAAGATTTGGGCAGTTGTCCTACAAAAATATTAGTATCGTACATAAACATCATCCACAATGATGTTATTCATATTTTATTCTTGTACAAATGAAGTGATTATATGCAAACCTTCTTGCAGTGATAGGTTGCGTTCTCAACACACACAAGATCAGCATTCGGCCAGCCATCAAGATCAGTGTCTTCTCCGCAGATGTGTCCATTTCCAGCAAAGCCAGGTTTGCATTCACAGCGGAACATGGGGTCAGAGAAATGGCCCAGGTAGTTGCAGCGAGCATTTTTATTGCAGTCGTGACTTCCATCGAGGCAGGGATTTCGAGGAGTGCACACCTGCAGCAGAGATCAGTCAGTTAGCACACACTGGTTGATGAACAGGTGGACTGGCAATCTGTGATCTTTCAGTGATCTCTCATTTACCTGCTTTTTAGCAGCGGCGTCCTCCACTCCACGACCGAATGGCTGTGGGCCAGTGTAACGAGTGGGGCAAGGGAGACAGTTGTAGCCTGGCACTGTGTTCTCACATCTGTGGACTCCATTAAATTCAAAGCAGGCATCTGGTACTTCCTTACACTGTAATGGAGAGGAAAATACATTTTTGTTTGTAATACTTCAAATAGCACAATTATAATAGAAAGAAAAGAAGTAGAGATATATAAATATTTTTCAGAAGGTTTTGAATGTACATATCAAACACTACTTGGCATAATAAGCAGATTCATTTTCCATCTTTGCCATTAATTTTTAATCTTCCAAATTAAATTACTTTAAATCATCAGTAAAATCCTAACCACTGATTTAATACCAGATATTTGTAATGTTAGCCGTGAACATTATGTTTTGCATAAATTCTTGTGGGCTTAAATTTATTTTTGTGATTTTTCACATTTTTATTTTATTAAAAAATATTATATATTTTAATACTGGTCGTTTATCAGTTATTTGTCAAGAAATAAATATAATATATATGCATACATCTCTGAAAAGCATTGTACTGCACCTCATTGATATCTTTGCAGTTGATTCCATTGCCTGTGTATCCTGTGGGGCATTTTCCACATTTCCAGGACCCGTCTGGAAAGCTTGTACACTGGGCCCCTTCAAAGCATGGACTCGAAAGACATCCATCTGTGGAAATGAAAATAAGTGAAGCGTTTAACATAAACACACATGCTAGTGTCTAACATCTGAAGGAACTGAGTGACACTGCAACTCACCAACAGGACAGGCTTGTTTGTTGCAGAGCTGGCTGACCTTTGCATCTCCCACACACTCTTTGCCACCATGTTTGGGTACTGGATTATTGCAAAGACGCTTACGGTTTTGGACGCCACCACCACAGGTAACAGAGCAAGTATCCCAGGGTGACCATGGTCCCCAGCCACCATTGACTATAAAACATGTATAGTGACAAATCAGACAAATGTACTTCCCGCTTTTAATAAAGAAACACTGGATGTTCACTTACTCGGACATGGTGATTTCTCACACCTCTCAGTTTGCCGCCCTTCACCCTGGCAGTCTTTGCCTTCCATTTGAGGTGTCGGGGAGTTGCAGAGACGGATGCGTGTAATAACGCCAGCACCACATGTGACTGAACATGAGGACCAGGGTGACCAGTGACTCCAGCTGCCGTCTTGCTTAACTGTTGAAAATGCAGACGTTTTACTTTTCTCTTCTACTCTTGAGGAAAAAGCTTAGACACTTATTGGTTCTTGGGTGTCACTCACAGCGCTTGTCGCACTCCTGGAGGTAGCAGTCTCTGGTCTGCACCGACGTGCCCTCACAGTTGTTATTGATGCGGTCGCAGGAACGGCCGCGCTGCTGAATGCCCCTTCCACAGGACACTGAACAATGGGTCCATTCAGACCAGGGGGACCAACCATCCTCGGCGGAGTCGCTCGCTGTCGAGAGAGCAAAACGAGACAATACAGAGCTATTCTTTCTTTCTAAAGCAGCAAAATGGAGAAAAGCTTTTAATACTGGGCCTTAATGGACTCAATTTAGCCTGGGCAGCTTGAGACGGAGCACTCCAGGGAACCCTGGCATGAACCAAGCAGTTGGAATGCCGGGGAAATGTCAGCGTACTTAATGCACAGGGATACCTTTGAGTCATTCTCCAAATGTGGAAATGGTATTTGCAAACAACCCTGATTATGCCATGAGTTCAAACACATGAGGCTGATATTCATTTAAACTGCAAGCCCTCGAGACGTAGGGAGACTGCTGTTACTTTCTTGAGTCTCGGCCAAACAGTACCAATTTTCCACCTCTCTTTAACCAATTTAGACAATTATGGCCATTTAGTGATTTGGCTATGCACAAAGCTCTAGTGTTCCATTCATTAGTTAAACTCCTGGTCGAAGTCGATTGTGTGTCTTAGAATGGCTATGGATGTTTGGGTAGCAACAGCTCTTACGATACAAAAGCTTTTCAAAGTCAAAATGTTGCTTGTTTGACAATTTATTCAATTTGACACTAATGTATTTCTCTTCGCTTTTATAATTTAGAGTGCATGGCTTTAGGATCCCTTTCTCTAACCAAGAGCACATTCGTTGATCAAAAACACCACATTTTCTGTTAATTTACTGTAAGGTAATAATTATTTCTGTGATGTCAATTATAACATTGCACGATCCTTCAGAAACCATTCTAATACAGCATGTTGATTTGGTCCGCAAGAAACATTTCTTATCATCAGTGCTGAAACATTATGCTGATCAATATTTTTATGTGAACTGTTTTTTTTTATTTACATAATAGATTTTTCAAGATGCTTCTAATCTAATGTTGGTTTAAGCATACTAATTTAACGTGTCTTTGCTAAGAGGAAGGTATTCATTTATTTCTTTAAAGAAGGCTTTCTGGCGCAGAGCTTTTGAACAGTAATCGACAGTTTATATATCCAATATATGAATTAGGTGATGGATAAAATGATTACAATTACTCTAAAGGTAATTTTACTGTTGCTTTGTGAAATTTTGTGTGTTTTTGTGTTTCGTTTAGGAGGCAAAAAGTGCACATAGCTTTCATTTTTTTGTTCAAGCTTGATTTTGAAATCGACTTTTTTGTGCTGCTCTTTATACGTGTCAACTGTGTTGACAAAGGGTAATGAACCATTCTGCAAATGAAATCTGAAATCTTCCTAATGCACCCGAATTGTGTGAACTTTATGCAGAGGCACTTACGTGTTCCACAGCGAGGGCAGCACTCTCCATCAGGCACTGTAGCGTTTGCACATGGGATTAGGGGACATGAAATCTTGCGGCAGACTGTTGCAGAATTCTGTGGATAACACAATGACTCTCATTAATCACTTGTGGATATGCCACAGCTGCTGTAGTCATGCAACACAATGTTTAACATTACAATAGTACTTTCTAAAAATGTGAACACTGTGCGATTTGATTATGTGGTTGAGTTTAAGTCTGCCTTTTTAATATTCCAACATAGGGTTGATCTGATGTACCAGTTCAGAGAAACCATGAATATAGTTTATCAGGTTTGGTTGAGTTGACTGTGCTCTCTTTAGTTACATCCATTTCCCACTTTTAATTAGAGACTAAGAAGTTTAGGGAAACGGATACACCCAGCTTAATTCTACCACAGTGGACAAGGCTAAGACCAACACTGGGTATCATAACACCCACAGTGACATTGCTAACACACAAATTAGTGGCTTAATGACAGAGCAGGTAGCTCTGTGAGTCTTTAGGCTCATACCTGGCAAGTGCACTCTGTGCAGTCATCCACTGTCCATTCCTCCTTGTTTTGGTGCATAATTCCATTGTGAAGACATACACCGGCACGAATGCCCATTTGGTTCATGAGCATGTTTTTGTCATCCGTCTGCAAAAACAATGTTTAGTATATTAATACAACTCAGGTTTTATGCACTGTGTATAGTTTACTATGTATGCAATATTCTTTTTACTAACCACTTTTCGGAGTTCATTGGACAGCTCTTGCACCACCACACCAAGACCTTTTAGTTCCTTGAACATGGCAGCCAGATCCTCACATGAAAAGCCACAAATCATCTGCAGATCTGTAAAGGAGAAATATGCAGTTTTAAAAGTTTATAATTGCATTTGCACTTTAAATACATAATGTTTGTTATGGAAAAAAGAAGGATTACCTTTCGTTTTGTGGCCAGTGTAATCAGTCCTGATTGCAGGGCTTGATCCATTTATGGGATTGTCAAGGGTGATGATATCAGTCATAATTGCTGCTAGAGAAAGAGAGATTCAGATAGCTTTAAGATTATTATTTTAAAAAATGAGCCAACAGAAGAGTTCATTTTAAAATTAAGGGAAAATGGAATAGAGCTTAAAGTATTAATGCTATTATTCATTCACTGGCACAGAAGACAATGTATTTGGATGTATGATATGATGCATTTTTTTGTTTGCCTGGATCAGTTTGTAGTACGTAAAAAGGATGTATTGGTAATGTGAAGGTCCAAAGATTTTAAGAAAAAAAGTTAATTTTAATATATTTATTATAAAGTATTTTATTTTTTTAAGTTCAAAAAGTTCATGTTGAAAACCGAATCAACATGTGCACAAAAGATTGCATTCATCATTATTCTTATGGATGCACACTCATGTGTTCTGCATTACACTTACAGTTTTGGCATCCTTTATTCCTCAGGATGGCTTCCAGCGTGGTTCCGAATACAAAGCGCACGTTTTGCAACACCCCCTAAAAATCCACAAGGGGTTAGTGCTTCTCACCGCTTCTGTTAACATGCAACAGAGTTCATACAGTGAACAGTCCACTCACCATGAACCTGTCCTTCACTGCGCCTTTACCGATCCTCATTTTGGCCACACCTGGAGTCTCCTGAGTCAGGATGGTGTGGATGGAGGCATCGAGCTCCGCCACATTGACCTCCTCGCATCCCACATAGAACTGAACCCTGTCCTCTTGCACGAAAATAGTGATGTTTTTCCAGTGTCCCACCGCCAAATCCACTTCATCGATGGACACGACCTGCTGCTTGTTCTCAGTGGTAAAAACAATGTCCAGAGTGTTGGCTTTCCCGTTGGAAATGATTTCAAAGACGGGTCCGGAGCCGTCATTTTTCTCCACGGTCAGCAGGCTTCCCCTCGTGCGCTTGAACTGCTTGAAATTAACCAGCAGCAGAAATCCTCTCTCAGCGTGAATGGAATCGATTAGGTCCCTGAAGGCGCTCTCGGGGACCGGGGGGATCAGGTCGGGGTTCAGGATCTTGTAGGCGGGGCTGTACGGGTCGTCGCCTTTTACCAGGGTCACCCCGTGGTTTTTCCTCGGTACTTGGACCAGCTCGAACAGATCGTAAACACTGTTGTCGTCTCGACTCTCTATCAGGATATCAGAAGTTAAAGAAATCTCGTTATAATGTATCAAACGTTAAAGAATGCTTTTAAATTGTTACGCGGCTCTCTAGAGATCTTGATTCTGATTGGTCAATTCAGCTGTCAATTATTTTAATCAACTATCGTTGCCCATGACAACTCAATATAACATGGCCGGTCACATACGCTCATGTAATGTATTGTACCGTTACAAAAAACAAGTGTATTTCAGGTAGGTTTATTTTAACACCTTTACTTAAGTTCTGGACTTAAATATGTTTATATGTGTACAATAACACTAACCGTGACTAAACTGTTACGCTTTTAATTGATAAATGTATACAGTGAACTTTGAGGTGATTTACTCATATGCTGCTGAATTATCATGCTGCTGAAACCAGAGCCCAGTACGTTTTCTTTAAATTAT
The DNA here is from genome assembly GCA_903798035.1 of Danio albolineatus. Lineage (NCBI taxonomy): Eukaryota > Metazoa > Chordata > Actinopteri > Cypriniformes > Danionidae > Danio > Danio albolineatus. The sequence continues at coordinate 14,788,075 of CAIGQQ010026964.1, read as the reverse complement.
ATGGTGACTACATGAAATATGCTTAAGTATAATTTTGAGAATTATATAAATGTTAAACTTCAAGCAAACCTTATTATTTTTAGTTCAAAATAAGTTTTTCTATTATTTTTTCCAATGCAAAAAAGTCGCAAAATAAACCCACAAGTGCCAAGTTTATTTTGGGATAATAACCAAATGACGACTAGCAGTAATTTTGTAATATTTAACAGCTAGTTGTACTTTAAACCCCAGGAGTGGAGCATTGAACGGCACCAGAATCATCGCTCACCTGCGACTCTCGCGCTCTCGCAGTTCCAAAGCATCAGTAGCAAAAAGATTGTAGTTGACTTCATTTTATCGCTTATTCTTTTACCTATTAGAAATCAAAAATAAAGGCACAAGTCATTTAATAGTCAGCAAAACGTAGCCTTAAACAAGTCTGGTCAATCAAAGGTTTAAAAAAACAAACGCTAAACGCACCTTCCAAGAGTTTGAAACAGCAGCAAATCCAGGGAAAAGTGATATAATTCCTAAGATGCGTCAATCAAAGGTCGTTTAAGAAATAATTTTCCTCTTTAGTCGCGATCTACAGCATTCGATGTTGCTTTGCTGTAGTAGTTACAGTGGTCAATCTAACTATTTCCAAAGAGAACAAAGTGCTATTTAAATAGTTTCATGACATTCCTGAGCGCGCGTCTCCTCCAATCAGAGACTGGAATGGAAAAGGGACGAGCTTGCGTTACCTCACAGAGCGCTTGTCTGACTTACACACCAGGGAAAAACGCACAAATTCCAGCCAACACATTCCATAAACATACTTTTGCTTTTTATGACCGCTGCTTCCGTTTAGTGCCTTTTTATTTGCCGCAGTCCTGATTATTTTTGTCTCCACGTACTGCTTTTCCTTTGGTCATTCAACTTTTTCTTGTCACTAAGGTTATACTGTTCCTTGTTTTAGGTATTGTATTTTTTTATTTCACTCAATCTATAATGAATGGTCAAAGGTATGTTGTCATGTTTAAGGGCCACCTTTTTCATAGAAAGAGTTTAATTTGAGGACGGTGTATCCACCATTCACAGCATCTGATGGGATGCCTGTGAAGTAAATCCTGCAGTAAGGCCAGTCTCCGCTAGAGGCCGATCTATGGTTGTTTGAGCACCTGGGTCTCTGAACGATTTCATCACTTTTTATGTTGTCACGACTGTCAAGACAACCCTGAAAAATAAATATCCTTAAGAAAATTAATCAGCCAAATGATCGTTTAAAATAAGCACCCCAAAATGTTTTTTTTTCATGGTAATCAAGTACACTAAGCATAGTTTAACCGTGGCATTTGAAATAATGATGGTTATATAAATGGTAACAAACAACAAAAATGACAGCAGGAAAAACATGGTTTTAACACAAAAGCTAAAATGGAAAAGATATAAACCTTCCAAACTAAATGACTAGAATTGTATATGAAGTAGATGTTTGTCACTAGCACTGCTGTAGGGCTTTTGATATCATATATTCTTCATATCTTCACTGTAAAAATGATGGGTTCCACACAACTTTTCACAAAGTCCCAACAAAAATTTATTAAGATAACTTTATTGTTTTTACAAATGTAAGTGGATCAAACATAAAACAATTAAGTTGTTAAAAATGACACAATAATTGTGTTGATTCGGCTCATTTTAAATAATTAGGTTGAACAAGCAACTAAAATATTTTTTGAGTGTTTATATACACTCATATTCCAGCAGGTACAATATATTATTATTTTTAAAGTATTTAATTATATATGTTTTTGAAAGCTTCAAATGGATTTATACGATTGAAGCATACTTGTAAGTGTATTTCAATATTCCTTGGGACTAAATTAGGACTTGAGACTTATGCTTTTAAGTACCTAACCTTATGGAAAAAACGCAGTGGTGGATTAAGGTTCTACATGAATTGATTAATGACCATAAACAATTTTTATTTTTCATAGTTTTTTTTTTTCATATTCATATCATTCATATGTGCTGCAGTACTGGACATCATTTATAAATTGGTAAAAATATTGACCCGAGTAAATTGTTATAAAATAACTGCTGTTGATAAGTTATTCTCAACTGAAAGAGGCTTGGACCTGGAAGCAGAAATGTTGTGTTTTTCAGTTGTTTTTTGTATCTTTGACTAACTCTGTTAAGATGATTAAAAAGGGATAAGCCAACCATTTCCATTCCTACTCAAAACAGTCTATTTAGACTGTTCAAGGATTTGGGAGCGGAAGTATGCAGTCTTCTACTGCTTAATGCCCACCCTAGTGCTTGTTGATTTTTCAGTGGAACAGAAAAATAATTAAGACACTAAATGTGCATTTTTGCTTTTCAGTGTCTCATTCGTGAGCAGCTTGAGGAGTCCATTGAAGTTTGATCCTCATCCGGCTGATCCTCGTAGACGTCAGACAGGAGGTAGGCTGTATTGTTTGCAGGGTCAGGATAAATTTATGCGTCAAACATCTTTGCTTTGTGTTTACTTACTTTGCCCTGTGGCCACGCAGGCCTATTGTTCTCACAAATATGGCACTAGGTCTCAAGAGATGCTGTCAGTCTGAGCGTCTGCAGCATAACTCTAAAAGCTAAATGCCTTCCAAAGCTTGGTCATGGAAACCATACTTTCTCCTAATGACGCACGCAAGCTTCTCTAAGTTAACAGCTTATGTGCAACTTGAGTTGACCGGTTGTAGAGGTGAGGGAGAAAATATTCCAGTTATGAGACAGTTGCTTACTTTTGGTGTAAAACATCATAAATAAAGAGATGGCTCAAATTCTTTCCAAAATGATCCAATTTTCAAGTTTATACATATTTTTGGAATTCTTTTTGAGCTTTTTGAGCAGCTCAGATGTCTAGCTCATGTCTGATCTGTCATGGCAAGCTCAAGTTTAGGAGATAAGGGAGTAATATATGACTGAGTAAATATCTACTCACTGCCCCATAAATGCCGGAGGGGCAGGAGATTTCAGTACTGGTATTACTCATCACAGTTTCTCCAGATTTAAAACCAACCTTGCACACCCACTGTTTCGCCAACCTATTTGCATATTTGGTAGCAAGTTTGGACACACCAGACAAAATTCTTTTTGTGATGTGGGCTGTTTGTCAAAGAATTAGAAACAGTTTTGAGAGGTTTATTCCAGGTTGTGTGTGTGCATGTTTCCTTCTATAAAATGATAACCTAAGAATTCAGAGGGGGAAAAAAGAACAGCAGCAACCAAAATAACAAACTCTGGAAATAATCTCAATGTATTTAAATACCTTAATTGACAATACTATATATATATATATATATATATATATATATATATAAATGTACAATAAATGTATAAAATATATACATTAAATGTGTAGGTGCGACTCTTCAGATAGTAAAGAGCATTTGATTGGTCAGAAGCTTTGATAAATTTGATTATTTTTAAATGCAGATTATCATGCTTTTTAGAGAACTAGACTTTAGGTAACCTTAAGACTAACATATTGATATGAACACCCCCAAAACACTTGAGTGTTAAAGATTTAAAGGTTCCCTGAAATCAAAATTCATCTTCAAACTCCTTGGTGTAACCCACCATCAGCTATTTGAACTATAATACATTTTAGTCTGACTGCTTCTTTTATATATTTCACTGAAAAAATCTGGAAAAATAGAAGCTTTTTTGTGTTTAGTTTAACATAAAAACCCAGAACATTATTTCTCCAAGATCTTGCTTTTTTTTGTAAACATTAAAGTGGACATTTCCTTCAGTTTGTTTTCTATAAAAGTATCTCATCTTTAACCCATATGTATGTGTGTATAGCAACTTTGTATAAAAAGACTCCTCAGGTGTAAGCAGTACATGCTAACAACTAGATCATTCACAATTATTAAAGTAAAAAATATTTCATTTACAGTCTCTAAGAAAACCTAACGTACATGAATTCCTTTCCATACTAACCCAAAATAACCTCTCTGTCCGAAGCCAGCCAAGCTTTGCAGTGTTGACTCTTCAGAAACACTTAAGCATCTTGTTTATGTCTGTTAGCGAGTTATGTGCAAGAAAAGCGGTATTGAAGAGTGTTAAATCAGCAGAATGGCATGTTCATCTGAATTCATCTCCAACATGAGGTAACAGGCCACACAGGATCATTAAGTACCTAAAGAGAGAAGGGTCTAGTCTGCATATTTTGTCATGGACTGTTTTGTATGACTATTTTGAACTTGAATGTGGTAATTCATCCTTAAACTGGTCATGAATTAGACCAAGAAGAACTGGAGCGTTTCAGATGTAGGATTAGAATGGACCGTGGGCACCTGTGCAGCTGCTTCGATAATCCACCCTTTACCTGTAATATCAGAGCAGAGCCATTAGAGCAGAGCTAGACCTCACAGATGAAAGGATGTTTGTTTCCACAAGTCCCGTATTCAGCAAATCACAAAATATCTTTGAATGTCAGAGAATGTTTGCTGAGTTTGTTCCGTCATCTTTCTAGCAGAAGGTTACGGTGTGCCAGGTTCCTTTTTAATGTGTTTCCATGCACAATGTAATTTGCATTCCTGCGTCTAGTTAGCGGTAAAAAGAAACACACTGTGTTCTGAACCACTTTGAGGTGGTTGCATGAGAGCACTCCATTCCAGTCCTGAAGATCCACGCCATATTTGGCCAGTCTGAACATTGGGTTCTTCAATGTAGATACCTTTGTGTGACATAACGTTTGTGATTGTTAATTGCACAGCAACCTAATTGGCACTACTTATTAGCAGAATTATGTAGATTTGTCTGGTATGAAGATGTTTATTGAGACAAATGTTACTGCATATAAATTCATGTCTTTTAATATTTGGCAGCATTCAATTTAAAAGCATACCCTTTATACTGTATCTCTTTAAATATGTATGCTTTGACCATCAGGATCTCTGAGGAAGATTTTGAGGACAATCTTAAAGTTCATTTAATTTTTTGTAAAGTTCAGGTTTTGTATTTAAAAAAAAGATTAGAGTACAATGTGAGTTAATAAAATGAGCAGATTTTGAAGTACGGATAAACCCAGTTCAAATTCTCAAAGTGAGTACAAGTTTTGTATTTGTAAATTGAATTGATTGTAAAATGACTAAGTTTATGTGCATAAAGTAAACATGCTTGTGTTCATAAAACGAGTAAATGTTTGAAGTGAAGAGATTGTAGAATGTGAAGTGAGAGCAAGTTTATGTTTGTAAGTCAGTAGATTGTAAAGTGTCGAGTGGGTAAAAGTTAAAGTGGGTCACTTCATCCTAAGTTTAGATTTTTTTTCATTTTATTGCTTTAATAAGAAGACGGCATTGCCGTCACATAAATAAATGAAATTTACAAAAAACATCAACTTGTCAGGTTTTTGACCAGACATTTGTTAACCTCATTGGTTTTGTAGCCTGTCCTCAGGATATAGTTAAAATTCAGTCCTGCCAGTTCTTTTAACTCGTGTCATTTAAAAATGGACTTGACATCACTGCACTCTGGCAAACTGATTAATTCTCATCTGCTAGTTACGTACTTATCGCAGCATTAACTTTCCCAGAGAAGTGGAAACATCTGTATACTTTCTACAGAAGCACAGTCTTGTTGATCCAAGCGGCAGGAGGCCACATGCCGTCACCATTCCTGAAGGCTTTCACCATTAGGCTACTGTTGTCAATGATCTTATCATAACCAAGCCAGACCGCCATCACTTGACTCCATCAAATCAGACAGGGTTTTCTAATGGCCTTTTACCCACTTTAGTCTTATCTGAGCAGTAGACTTTTTTGGTTCTTTAATTTTTCAGATAATTCTAATAATTAAACAGCTAATTTGATGCATTTCACACTTTCAAAAATAAATAATTTTATTACAATTTAATTATAATTATTTAATACATTTGATAATATAATCCCATTCATGTTAATGATACAACTGAAAATGAACTCCGCAGCAGAGCTCCATGTTCTAATCTATCTGTTTTAGAATTTTGAATATAAATAACTATCACAGACTCTCATATTTTTTCCTTTTATTATTTGTAAATCAGATCACAACCTAAAGAAATATGCCATGTACCTGGTTCATTCCGGTGTCTATTATAGCCCTGTGGTTAAAACAACTTATTTAACCGTGGCTTATCTGTATAAGTCGGCATGAATGTTCAATTTCCATTTCCTCTTGATATACAACTGAACATTCCACCTACACATACACAAACATTCCATTCCCAATCCTAAAGTACCAACTATAATAAACATAACTGCACCACCCATATTTGGGGATATTGGAAGTTCACCTGCCTTGCCCACATTCCTGACATTGTTGCTTACTATAGGAAAATATCCTAGGAGACATTTACACACACACACACACACACACACACACACGCATACATACACTGAGTCATTTGAAACAGAGCAGCTGACAGAACATCACTTTTATTTATCCTGTTTCACTGAGCCAATAAAACGTTTCAGAAGTGCTAGTTTGGAAACTAGTTGTTTCAGCAGAAGGATGCTTCTGAGTCATTTCTGTAATAGCCTCTGGGTTCAAACTTACTCAGAATTGTGCTGTCCTGCAAACTGTTATCTTGAAGAACCGGCCCAGACGTGCTTAACATCCCAAGCCCCAGTCATTGTGCATCAACAACTACGCAATTAGTGAGAAATCTTCCTGGTGTCTTGCACAGACTAGGCGTAAAAGGGTGTCATCGTTGTTCTAGGCAATCCACGGATATAATTGAATCAGGTACACACTTGCGCTGCTCTCTTCTGTTTTTCAAGACGTGTTGCTATGTTAGAGTTAAGAATTTATTAATGGCCCAATATGTATGATTTTTTTAACATTTCCAAAAACCACTAGATCATTCATTCATTCATTCATTTTTCTTTGGCTTAGTCCCTTATTTTTCAGGGATCGCCACAGTGGAATGAACTGCCAGCTATTCTACTATGTTTGACACAGCGGATGCATTTCCAGCTGCATCCAAAACACCCATACACTCTCACATTCACACACTCATACACTACGCTTAATTAAGTTCATACAATTCACCATAGAGAATGTCTTTGGACCGTGGGGGAAACCGGAGCACCCGAGGAAACCCACGCAAGCACAGGGAGAACATGCAAACTCTACACAGAAATGCCAACTCGTCACCATTAGAACAGTGATATATATTTGGCTAACATATGTATTTATGTTATCCCAAATGCCCTAAGAAATGCTTAAATATAGAGAACTAAGCAATTTTAACTAATGAAACAGATAATGTCCTGTGTCGCTCTCAATAAACCCTAAATTTCTGCTTTGGTTTTATAGAAAACAGTTTAACACCAAATTGTTTTATTAGACCACACAGCATAATATATAACAGAACCTTAAAATGTATTTAGAATAATAAAACCATGCTGCTTTTCCCCCTCATGATCACAACTAGAAGAATCTGTTAACTGTGGCATAATAAAAGCTCTACTGCTTTCGTGCAACATCGCAATAGTCTCTATTTAGCATTTGCTTCAGAACTCTCATTTTGATCGCTTTTATGTTCTGTTTCATGCTACCATGATAGTACGTTTTGAATACTTTAGTTCATCCATGAACATGATTTCTGCAGGTGTCCTGTAGAATGTAATAAAGACTACAACTCCCATAATTCTACACTCAGTCACAGTCTCATCAAACTACGTGTTTGTTTTGAATCTGTGTTCTTTATTATTTACATAGTATGGCTTTAAAAATATTGGGAAAAAATGACTCTACTAATGTTTATTTTAGAATCATCAATAATCTATTCATACTTGTACGTATTAGCTGCAGTTTTCAGCTGAAGTGAACACTAGAGGCAGTAAAAAAACGAGTTTTAGGGGAGATTGCACAACACCGTTTTCAAATAAAATCTGATATTGTAATGTTTCACCCATTAATTTACAAGAGAATGCTGTTTTGTGGACATGAAAATTAGAAAAATGTGCTTGAAAATTTGTATATTGTTCAGTCAATAGGCATAGTCCTGGACAATCAAAACAACAATGGTAGACTGCAGAAATTTGTTTGTATTTCTCAGGTAATTGAGTAATTACCTGAGCAAGATACTGTAATTGATTTGTTAATCTCCGTACAATATGTAAGGCTTCTCACCATACATGTAGTAGTCTTGCTTGTTCATCTAGTACAGTGTTGCACTTTTAAGTCTTAGTTGGACAAATAGCTCAAAGCCGTAGCAAGCTAAAATGGCATGGTTGCTTCAGCAAATGCATTTCTATCACATGAGACAAAACATTAGCGACTAGTCAGCCTTTTGATTTATGAAATACTGGGAAATGTACAGATCCCAAAGTCACGTTTATCCATTTCTGAGAAAACTGAACCCACTTTGTAGGGACACTCAATAGACATTTCACTTTAAAACAAGCAAGAATTGACATACTGATTTATTGGTAAAATGTCACCACATGCACAAGTCTGGGCTAGTTTATGTGTTTGATGTTTTGCACAGAATCTATGCCTATTGATAATTCTATATCCTTGACAAAACATGCTTACACCATTGCTTTAATAACCTTTCCTTTGTACACCTCTTTTATATACATATTTCTTAAAAATAGTTTCTGAATGATGTGAAAAATGAGGCATTTGGTATCCATTCAGAGCCACATCTTGTTTTAAAACACAGTTATAGTACTGAGGTAGGTTGTGGCAGAATGGCAATGATTTTCATGAAATGGAAAGACTATAACACAATGTTTTTTGTGGTTGTGTGTGTGACCTGAATTGAGACATTTTAAGCAAGTTCATTTTGGAAATACAATACTTCATGGTGAAGTTTTAAACGTATGGTGACTGAATTATAGTCATTGATACTATGTTGTCGACATTTTGCATGTCTATAGCTTTGAAAATGAAGGCTTAAAGATCAAGTTTCCCACAAAAGGAATGCGACTGATATATAGCAATACTTTCCAGCACAATATCAGCAGTGTTTCCAGGATCTGCAGGTTTTGATTAAGATGACCTTTGTTTTCTGATATTGCTGCACTGCCTATATTAAGGTATTTCGTTGTTTTCTGGCTACGCACTGCATGTAATGGAAGAAAGTCATTTTATTTATCTGACTTTTGCAAAGTGTGGGTGTATTTATGCCGTTGCTAAGTGTTACAGTGACTTGAAGATCTAACACTGTGAGATACCTGACATAACAGAGACATCCGGGAGACCACAGCAAGGACATTAGATAAGAAAAACCCACAGCTGTGAAGTTTTTTAATGCTTAAGGATATAGGCGATGTTCAAAATACTAAAAAAAACAAGGATGATATATTTTATTTTAGTTTATAGTATGAAATATAATAATGCACTAAATGTGCACAGGGTGGCATGGTGGCTCATTGGTTAGCACTGTCGCCTCACAGCAAGGAGGTTGCTGGTTCGAGCGCCTACTGGGCCAAAGACATGTACCATAGATGAATTGGGTAAGATAAATCGATCATCTGATTTTAAAATGCCCATGACAATCATTACTAGCTGAAGCTCAAAGCAATTTGCTCCTGTAAGCATTTTTCCCCTTGAATGTTTGTAGAGTAGAGCATTTCTCAACTTTTGAGCACTTTCAGTGCTTTGTCAATCCCATAATTCCTGTGGATCATTTATTAAAAGGTGTGGTCACATTTAGCATAGTTTTGCAATATTTTGCAGGCAAAATCTTGTCCTATTCCAACAGAAATTCACACAAACCAGAGTTTTTACATTTGCCAGTGTTGGTCATGCATTTTAACCATTCTGACCAACTACTCTCTGACAATACATACTAGGCCTTTTTACATTCATAATGTAGACTGAACAATATATATATAAAAAAAAATCTTATCGAGATTAATTTGATATGATTCTAACTTACAGCAGGAAAAATTATGTGGACCCTTGTTACAAGCCTGTTATGATGCATTTAACAGTCATCATAATGTTAAATCCTTGAAAGTTTTTAATATTCATATTTTAAAAAAAAACATATAAACATTTATATGTATTTATGTATGTAGTATATCATCTTTGCTTCAAATTACAAAAAACGAATTACCACTTGTGCGAGGCGTTTTTAATGCAGCGTGTATGGGACAGGACAGTAAATTAGACATTATTCTCCCCTCTGGCGTCCTTAGTCTCACACAGAATTTTTTTCCTTTTTCTGAAAATCTTGATAACATCATTGTGAGGTTTTTCTTTTATTATTTGAGCAAATAAGATTATAAAAAAATATTTGTTGTATATTCCCATTCACTGCACTCTAAGTTTTCCCAACTATGAAGACTTCCTCTACTGGAAACCTGGAAATGTGAAAAGGGTCTATTGAACACGACATGTTTTTTCCTGGGAATAATATTTTTAAATGAGCCATTAATGTGGAATTTAACCAGAATTTGGTAGAATCCCAAACAATACAAACATAAAAATTAAAACAAAGCAAAAAAATTCTGAAAAATGAGTCATGTGTAACAACAATAAAATGACACAAGGAGAAAGCACTGAACTCTTTATATAAAAAACTTTTTAATGATGGCAGCTTAGAGACACCTCTTGTATGAAGAATGAAGTCATATGCATTGCTCAGGTGTGAGTTTTAAAATCTTGATGGTTCTGTGGGTCTTGTTTATCAAATCTGATCTTTAATTTTTATTTTACGTTGGACTGAAGTCAGATGATAGGCTGGGCTATTATACAGCTTTCTTCTCTGAATGCATTTTAGATTTTCCTTGGCTGTGTTTTGGATCGTTGTCTTGCTGAAATGTCTGCTCTGGTTTCATCTTCATCATCCTGATAATGTAGATGTTGGACTTAAGCAGCTAATAATAATTTACAATGAGAAAGGGCAAAGGGTTGCTGAAGAACTACTGAGAGATTTCAGCTGCTGTCTGGGCTTTCACTGCCTTTCTACAGCTCCATTTCGTCATGTGTTTTTCCCTGCGTCATTTCGTTTTGTTACGCATAACTTCATTTGTAAACTTATTAGGTTTGTGTTCTTCGCATATATGGATTTATTTGATTGTTACCAACATCAGAGGACATTTTTAAGTCTGAAAAAAATAGTGATGTGTTCAATGCTTATTTTCCCTGCTGTATATATTGACCTTATTCTGCACTGCAGAAGTAAGCCCTTATATGACTGTTTTAGGAATTCTGATTTGTTAGCCTATCAAGGAAATGACTAGGAATTACAAATGGTAATAAACCTCAAACTACTTCCTCTGACAACAAGTGTGTTTATGATTACACATAAAAAATAATGTAATAAAATATACTATTTTACAACAAGCAGCGTATCAAGCTTTTTTATGGCTAAAAATCAGTGGCCTCTTGCCAATAAGGTTTACAGGGTTGTGATGGCTCTTTTGTGAAAGAATAAGATCAATATTCTAGTTTTGTCACTGATAAACATCTGTGTATATGTCGTTTGCCATCAATATACAAAACTAAGTAATCCATTAGTGCCTTCCATTACCTAATTTCATTTACGAATCACCAAATACAAATATTGGTATGCATGTCATTTCATTTGTTTCTAAATTCAGTTGTAAATCCAGAATAAAGGTATTTTCATCATGGATTATGCAAAAAATACAATCCCATTTGGATTATACACCTAAATGCTGTATGTGCATATACATGTGACTGTGCAAACAAGCTCACTGCCATAAAACTCACTTTTTAAACATCTGCCCGAGCTCAAACAAGATAAAAGATTCAGAAGAATAACACCCTCGTGCTGAGTAATGTTGTCTAGCTTGCGGTTTTTCCCTGTCAAACTATCTTTTTCTTTTATCCTTCCTGCTGCATCTGAGAGGAAACGATGAGCTGTGGGAAGGGGTGTAATGAATAATGCGTGAGAAAACATTTTTAAAGCACATGTGCTGTCACGACAAGTTTAGCTCAAACTGTTGTTTTTTGGACATTGAGCGTCGTCTCTACACAACAACAGACAATTGAGTTGTGGTGAATATATTCATGTCTTCACCAAAGATATAGCATTTTTTCACCCCCCAAAGGCATGCATCCTTCAACAAGTTGATTCTTGGGGCAGCCGAGCTTTCATCAGTTTTATTAAAGACATTTTGATGAAAAAAAGTGGTCCCACCCTTTGAGAGCGAGAGCACAGCTGGAGCATTGTGTCTGTCCATGAGGGGTCTTCCTGAAGATTTAATCCAAAATAGGCATCGGTCTCAAGGAATAATCCCAGCACACTGTTCTCATGCTTACATCTGCATCCTATGAAAGACTGCATGTTTGAACTGAGCTTTTGGATATACAATTGCTACCAAGGCTTTGTCTGCAGCAAATAGAGAATACTAAAATCCATTAGAAAAGCCTTTTGGTCAATGAGTTCAATATTGTCACTCGGAAGATTACCCTGACAGCTTGTCTTGTCGCTCTGACGACCCTTGTCAATGACTCTTGAGATCATTTACTCCACTGGAATTCTTAACAAAACTATATCCATTCACGCATTGCTCCATTATTTAGGTCAGGCAAACTGTGTCAACGGGGTCATAGTAATAAACACCAAATAATAAAAAAATAATCATTTAATTATTTTTTCATTTAATTAAATATTTCTTAAAAGAAAAAAAGGGATTTTTTTTCTAGAATTCTTTTTTTATTTAAAACATTTTTCTTTTTTCTTTTTCTTTTTCATATTTCTTCTGTCACTTCATGGAAAATTATTTTCCCCAAAGCAGTGTATTGTAACTAAAAAGTTGTTTTGATTATCAATGTATTGTATACTTACAGGCTGGGGTTGGGGTGTTTTTTTAGTTTTTTTTTAGTTTTTGTTAATTTATGAATATCGGAAAATTAATCTAGGAACTTGTGGTTATTGTCAATCTATTTAATGGCCAAATACAAGTTATTTGATAAAAAACAACAAAAACAGAATGGAGAACAAGAATAAATGCTTGGAATTGCAGCAACAAACAAAAAAAAGTTTATATAATTTTGACATTTCCTTACACCTGTTGATATTATTTTTTCACATAAGTGATTACTTTAAAAAGTGAGTAAACCCATTGCCTTAAAAGGCTGAATTTACATAATTAAGTATTTTTTGTTGTAACTTAGAAGTGTTGAGTTCACTTAGCTTAACTTTTAGAATTATGCAGATAGCTTATTAACGTAACAATTTGGAGGCAACTCACTTCTTCAACTACTGTAATCACTTTTTACCGTGCACTTGTCATTCAAGTCCTTACTCAATTTACAAGCACTTAAAACTACTCAAAATACTTACTGTAAATAAGCTAAAACAACACCATTCTTAATTTTTTTTTTGGGACATCTTAATTGTTTTACATTCAATCTATGTAAATAAGTTAACTTAATCAATTTGTCTTGTGACAACATGAAGGAATTGTGCGGAACCCAGCATTTTTACAGTGCATGTTGTAAAAGGCATTCTACAAAGTTTCACACATCTCTTTTTTTGTTGCTTCATCATAATCAAGCATTTCAAGAGTTCACACTTAGCTGATGATTGCTTATTTGGCATGGATTATTTATTTAAAAGCGTATTTGGCATGCTGTCCTGAGACAGAGCCCTGAGCTCAGAATATCCTTGAGCCTGGGGCTCCCTCCCGTTTAAAGGGCGAGAGGAGAGTTTGAGCTCAGGTAATTCTCGAGAATTCCCCCAGCTTGTGAACGTGCTGAGATATATCTGACTAGAGTTGCTTTAAGATGCTATTTAAAAAGTAGTCAATTTACTTATGTAGTATGTTTTTTGGACGGTGGGAGGAAACCGGAGAACCCGGGGAAAACCCACGCGAACATGGGAAGAACATGCAAACTCCACACAGAAACGTCGACTGGCTCAGGGAGAGGCCAAACCAGCGGCGTTCTTGCTGTGAGGCAACAGTGCTAACCACTGGGCCACCGTGCCGCCCTATCAGAGAAGGGGAGGAGTTGGGGTGGAAGGGGGGGATTCTTCAAGACGAAGTAGAAAGCTATGGTAATTTATAGTGTGTCAGGATTCGTCTGATTGGTGCAATATGCAGAGCTGATGTGTTATCAGCTGTGTTCAATCATGAGCATGAGATCCTCTCGATATTAGTTTATAAATAAACCCCACTTTGTATTGTAATTTATGGAAAATCCTGTGGAAATTCCTCATTTAATCACAGATGACCTCTGTAAGCAATCATAGATGACCTCTGCAGAAAATATGAAACGGATGACATATACATTTGTTCAATAACATTTAATGCCTGATTATGAGATGAGAAGTGTAATTTAACCTGCATGAATGGAAAAAAAGGCAGATGGTTTATCGTCAAAATATACTTTTTATTTGATTAGAGGCTGAGCTAAAGCAGATGACTCATTTTGTCCGTGACTGATCTTTAACATAATTAAAACCCTGATTTTGCTATGTCTTTTATTGATTACATGTGGTTATTTTGAAAAGTGTATGTCTTAAAAATGCTAAATTACTCATTTGCCACAGTGTGAAGTCTTCCCTGCGTGTACAATTGTATGCTGTAATTACAAGGGCATCCTCGGAGAGACAAAATGTGCAAAGAATTATGAAGAATCCAGTCTTTTTGTGCTTTTTTTTTACTGCTTTGGTGTCATAGTCATACTAGCTTTTAGCAGCCTTTTCTAATTCATCACACTGTGGCACATAAATGCATTCACGCATTGTGTGTCTAATGGTTCATTCCCAGTGGATGTCATTGGCAAGCTTCACCAGGTCCCTTTTCAGCTGTGCACTCAGCTGGATCTTGTTTTCATTCACTTAATTGATCTTTTGTACAAAAAACAAACATGTCTCTTGCCTTCAAAAATGCCGCACATAAAGCAGATAACCATTCAGGTATCTCAAAAATGACAGAGAGAAAAAACACTCTTGACCTATTATTTCAAGTCTACAGAGCATAATGAGCACAAAGTTCAGTGTGAAGCGCATTGTTCTCTGCTGAGTTTAGACAACTAACCACCCATGAATGTTCTAGTAGGGCTTTTTAAACTGGGGGCCGGAGAAATGTTGCTAGGGACCTGGGGGTCCACAGAAAAGATCAGTAAAAACAAATACTTTCATGGTAGTCCTGCTTTTTCTTCCGGGAATGTGCACGACTCCGTATCCTGAAAATAAATCACTCCTGTCTAAGTTGGCAATAGCTTGTTGAGCCGCTTTGAGTGTTGTGCTCATGATATGTGATATTCTTACACATATATTGCATTCAATTCAATTCAAGTTTATTTCTATTGCGCTTTTCACAATAGTTATCATTCCAAAGCAAGGATATTCGATAGCCAGATAGTTCCAAAAAGTATATGAAAGTGATTTCTGAGGTCACTTTTTTAAATTCACTTATTTTATGTGAAATCAATGACAGTTAATGTGAAATCCTTTAAAACATATGCAAATCTATTCATCAAAATGATAGATTTTTTTCAAATGCCATAAATCATATAAAGATTTCAGTAAAGATCATGTTCCATAATTATATTTAGTGAATTTCCTTCTTTAAATATATCGAAATATAATTTTTTATTAGTAAAATCAGCTTTAAAGGTAATTTTTCCCTCAATATTTAGATTTTGTTTTTGTTTAATACCATCAGCTTTCAGATTAAACATCACTTGAAAGATTATTTATTAAGTTTTCAGATAATGCATGCATCTCAATTTCCCAAAATGTGCACTTATGACTGGTTTTGTGTGTCAATGTATCAATTCACATATAATATTGAAATTATTCATGCGTATTTATTCTAAAAAATAAAACTGGGTCTCGGTATTTGAAACCCAGGTTCTTCTAAATATTCCAATCCCAAACTAGTTTGTGTGAAGCAGGCCTTCAGTGTTCATCTTTAGCATTTCTTTGGCTTTGCTAGGAAACAATCAGTGGAATGCATCTCATTTAACAACACAAAGCGGCTTTTTTTACGACTGTAGTAATTCTCGACCGAGGCTATTACGGCATTATTTCTGCTGCTTGTAATCTGACCTTGCCAAGCACATAATCTTGGCTTTTTTCCATATCCTCATGCCTCCAGTCACACAGCGTACCCAAGGACACATTGTCACGCTCATCCCAAATAATAAATACGTGTTCGCACTGCGGTATTTCATCCCATTCGCTGCTGTGCATCGCTTATTTCCTCGACAGACTCATTTGTAGTATTACACGCCGGCCACATTTTATCACTTCATTTATTTACGAGATTAAATTACATTCGAGAATGGATTTTCAGTGTAGACGTCTAGATACTTTTGGTCTGAAGGATAATGCTCTAAGCAGATCTTCTTGATATGCTATTAAAATGCTGGAAGTAACTCTGTCTCACAATCCAGCAGTAAATATTACGGAATTGCTAAGTGATTATTATGTAAACATGATGTGACATAATGCAGGGTGTCATGATAAAACCCACACAGGGCCTAGATTAGCTCTAAAAAAACTGCGTAAGGAAGACTGTGACCAGATAAGCTTCTGTCCTTCTAACTATATTGTTTGTAACAGCCAAACTTTTGCCAGTGTTTCGTTGCCAAGTGATAGCAAAACCAGCATATGATCTTGTGTCTAAGTGATATCTAGTTAGAAATACTTCTGCCTCATTTCCCCAGGAAAACAAACAAGAAATAAAAAACACAGCCCTTACATAAAGAGACCACATGAGACAGCTCTGATATATTGTTGGGCATGTGGCTCATTATACTTGCATTATTTTTTGTGGATTTGTACTTCTTTTGAGCACTTTAAGATGTGTTTGCCTGTTGTAAAACTCTTTTGATCTGCTTATCTTTTTTTCTTGTGCCAGAGCCTTAAAATTGGGGTTTAAGGAATGATTGGCTGGCATGATTTCTGGATTACATAATGGCATTGTCTATCCTGGCTGTAATCGCAGACTTGCCACTGCTGTAACAAATTGAGACCGTTCCGTGAAACCTCTCCTTAGCCACAAATTAGTTTCATTTTCTTGCCTGCAGGAGCAAGGGAAACAGGCCAAATTATCACTTTATATGGAAATCTGGACGTTCTCCAGGACCCTTAATAGAGTCATAAATGGACACCGGGCCCTTTCCTTCTCTCCCGCAGTGTGCGGAGTCACAGAGGTCATGTTTGCTTGGGTTTCCAGGCACAAAAGCAGTCAAGGTCTGTGCTTCACTTGCAATCTTTGACAGCTAAATACGTGACAGTTTGTTGAAGCCAGAGTATCTTGTTTATGATTGTGGTACTGAATAAAAACTAGTTAAAGATATGATAAGAAATGAATTAACAATATTTTTTGTAAACACTCAGTTAACATTCTGTCACTCAGACCTTCACGTCATTCTAGAGAACGTTTGATTGCACAGGAAGTCTGATGAGAAGCTGAAGTGCAGTGTGATATCATCAAAATCATTGATCGGTAACTTTATTTAAAGGTGCAATTCTTGCTATTAACCAACCATTAACTATGACGTTTAGCTTAATAAACTCATAATTTGCAACTTATTCATAGTTACTAAGGTAGCAGATAGGTTTAGGTATTGAGTAGGATTAGGGATGTAGAATAACTTCATACTTTGAGAACTAATAAACAGCCAATATCTAAATAATATAACCAACTAATAATAGTAGTAGCAGTAATTAATTGTGAGAATTGATACTTATAAGTGTTATCCATTGATACATACACTCACCGGCCAATTTATTATTTAAACCTTACTAGTACCGAGTTAGACCCCTTTTGCCTTCAGAACTGCCTTAATCATTCATGGCATAGATTCAACAAGGTACTGGAAATCATCCTCAGAGATTTTGGTCCATATTGGCATGATAGCATCATGCAGTTGCTGCAGATTTGTTGGCTGCACATCCATGATGCGAATCTCCCATTCCACCACATTCCAAAGGTGCTCTATTGGATTGAGATCTGGTGACTGTGAATACAGTGAACTCATTGTCATGTTCAAGAAAGCAGTCTAAGGTGATTCACGCTTTATGACATGACGTGTTATCCTTCTGGAAGTAGCCATCAGAAGATGGGTACACTGTAATCATAAAGGGATGGACTTGGTTAGCAACAATACTCAGGTAGGCTGTGGGGTTGACACAATGCTCAATTTGTACTAGTGGGCCCAAAGTGTGCCAAAAAAATATCGCAGACACCTTCACACCACCACCACTAGCCTAAACCATTGATACAAGGCAGGATGGATCCATGCTTTCATTTTTTTCAAATTCTGACCCTACCATCCGAATGACAAAGCAGAAATCGAGAAATCGTTTTTCTAATGTTTCCCAACATGTGTCCAATTTTGGTGGGCCTGTAAGAATTGTAGCCTCAGTTTCCTGTTCTTAGCTGACAGCAGTGGTACCCGGTCTGGTCTTCTGCTGCTGTAGCCCATCCGCCACATGGTTCGACGTGTTGTGCGTTCAGAGATGCTCTTCTGCATATCTTGGTTGTAAAGATTGGTTATTTAAGTTACTGTTGCCTTTCTAACAGCTTGAACCAGTCCGGCCATTCTCCTCTGACCTCTGGCATTAACAGGGCATTTGCACCCACAGAACTACCGCTCACTGGATATTTTTTCTTTTTCGGACCATTCTCTGTAAACCCTAGAAATGGTTGTGTATGAAAATCCCAGTAGATCAGTAGTTTCTGAAATATTCAGACCATCCCGTCTGGCACCAACAACCAAATCAAAGTCACTAAAATCACCCTTTTTTCTCCATTCTGATGCTAAGTGTGAACTGCAGCAGATCGTCTTGTCGGTCGAGTTGCTGTCATGTGATTGGCTGATTAGAAATTTGCATTAGCGAGCAGTTAGGCAAATGTAACTAATAAAATGGCCAGTGAGTGTATATCATCATAAAAGAGAGACTGCAGTTTTGAACACATATATTGTATCTTCTAAATGCACAATTTGCCATTGAGCAGGAGAATACTGGTTTATAGAAGGTTTCAAAGTAAATATTTTCATAATAAAATCCAAGAATCTTTCATTTTGATTTTATAGGGATGTTATTTTCACAGTTAAATAGAAATATTTATATGCAACGTAATAAATCTTTGAGAAGCAGTTGATATAAGGAAAAAAAAAGTTCTTTCGAAAAGCCTCTGTTTAGTATCAACTAAAAGTGAAGTAAAAACATATCCCAAATGCTATGATGCAATGGCTACGAACACCCATGACTGAATGAAGCTTTTATTTTATAAAATGATTAGGAAATACACTGTGGCAATTGTTGGCTTATAAAATCCTATTGTTTAATAACATTAGAAATAATCGTGTGTACTTAATCCGAGGAGCCTGCAGAGAGCCCTGTTTTATGCAAGCACCTAATAACTTTCGACAATAAAATTCCATTGTATAAAATTCCTGCACATATTAACAATTTCCTCTTTGGTTTCTAACATCTGTAATTTTCACTTAGATTTTGTCACTGGGCAATAAAATACCCCGGACAGTTCCAGACTGTTTCTGGTTGGACACTTAATCAAGAAGCACAACACATGCACATGTGCACCATCTGGGCATATTTTTGGGAGAAATAGCTGTCTTGTTCCTGGTTCTTACCCGATTTACGTTGAATGCAAGGGTCATCCTTCAATATATGCTCACTTTGTCCTCTCGGTGGTCAGTCTCATGGCTGCCTTAAATCACCCACATTTTTTCCACTATACTTAGCAGAAGAATAGTATTTTAATTACTTCTTTTTAATTTTATTTGTTTGGTTGACATGCACCTTGATACAAAATCTCCTGGACAGAATGTTTAAAGTCACCCTAAAGAAATATCTAATAATACTAATGGTAGCTTAAACTTTCTAATAAAGATTGAAATGCAAGGATCAATTTTAGTGAAGTTTATTTCAAGAGTTCACACTTAGCTGATGATTGGTAATAAAGCTAGTTTGGCATGCTGTCCCGGGAGAGAGCCCTGAGCTCATAAGATCCTCGAGCCCGGGGCTCCCTCCCGTTTGCAGGGCGAGAGGGGAGTCTGAGCTCAGGAAGATCTCGAGAACCCCCCAAGATGCCTTTGCTCGGGACAGCAGCCGCGTATTGAAGAACCCCCCCTAAGGGCGCAGAGATCAATGCTATATCCGGCTGCTGGATATAATATTGAGAGGGGATAGGAGAAAGAGAGAAGCTCCTGCGGGAGCGGGGGTAGACGTAGACTCCTGCGGGAGTCTATGCGGGGGAGGGGAAAAAGGGGAGCATGGGATGACTCCTGCGGGAGTCGAGCTTGGGAGACTCCTGCGGGAGTCGGAGCTGGGGAGTGATGGCCTAGGCGGAAGGAAGATAAAAAGCTGAACTAGAGGAAGTAGCGAAGGCACTCGCTGAATGGAAAAAGAAAAGGGGAGGGGGGGGGGGGGGGGGG
>CAIGQQ010026964.1:14695880-14764637 GCA_903798035.1 Danio albolineatus | reverse complement strand
ATAAATAAATAAATATATATATATATATATATATTTATTTATTTATTTATTTATTTATAATGTTATTTTAGTTAAATGCATAATGCAAATGGGCTTGCCATACGGAATGGAGTAACGTATACATAGCCTGCCATATTAAGCTGATCGCTGGAAAGATCCTGCATTCTTACAATCAGACGTAATCGTTTGATAGTTTGATGCGTATTGTAACGTAAAATGGTACGTCCGGCAGTGAACTGATGTATAATCAGATCTAATGTGGTGGTTTTTAAAAGAGTTCACTGGAAGCGCTGTAAAGTTTCTAAAATTAAAATCTGGTGGGACAAGTAAAGCTTTGGCGTAAAGAGTAATTGTTTAAATCTGTATAATCGTTAATAACGGCTTACATTTTGTCCGTATGTGACTGCTTTCACTATGGCAAGTGCTGTCAGTTATGGGATTAATCTATATGGAGCGTAGAGATCACCGTTCGATTGTTTATCTGCATTATCAGCGCTAGAAAGTGACTAAATAACGCGAGAACGGTGCGCATGATTAATATGTGAATACACTGGATGTTTAACTGGTAACACCGGTGGTGCGCGAAAATAGCAGGCTGAATAGTCGTAAGTTATACGTGCCACGGGCAAAGCATTATCGATCGCTGTATCTGAATGCACGGTGAAAATATGAAAATAGTGCTGGGCGCTCGATCAGTCTGGGCCAGCGACTGCTGAATCCAGGGCGTTGCCTGGAGGTTTGTGCGCTCCGAAGGCGGTTCGTCTCCGGCGTTGGGAGCGGCCGCGGCGTTACGTGAAGGCCGGCGGCCTATGTTAAAGCCGCGGATTTGCTGATGTGCTCTGCTGAGTGGTATGCGCTGGATGTCGGGTAGGGGAAGCGAGAGGAGCCGCGTAGTGAACGTTACAGCGATTGGAGATTCTTCAAGACGAAGATGACTAAGGTAGGATGCTTTGGTTATTTATACTAAGCTGGGAATCGACTGATTGGTGGATTGTGCATTAGCTTGACTCTGGGCCAGCCGTGTCAATCATAAGCACGCGCTCCTCTCGAAATTAGTTTATAACTAAACTTCACTTATAAACTAATTTCCTTGCTTATGATTGAAACAGCTGGCCCAGAGTCAAGCTAATGCACAATCCACCAATCAGACGATTCGCATCTTAGTATAAATACCCAAAGCATATTACCTCAGTCATCTTCGTCTTGAAGAATCCCCCCTTCCACCCTCTCCCCTCCCTTTTCCTCTATAGGGCAGCACGGTGGCCCAGTGGTTAGCACTGTTGCCTCACAGCAAGAATGCCTCTACCCAGCCAGTTGACATTTCTGTGCGGAGTTCATGTTCTCCCTGTGCTCCCGTGGGTTTTCCCGGGGTCCTCCGTTCCTCCCACAGTCCAAAACATAAGACATAAGTAAATTGACTTAAACAAATCAGCACCATACTCAAATTTCACCAGCAGCATACCCTCATAGCAAATTATAAGCAGGAGGAGGGCGGAGGATTCTCGAGATCTACCTGAGCTCAAACTCCCCTCTCGCCCTACAAACGGGAGGGTGCCCTGGGTTCGAGGATCTTATGAGCTCAGGGCTCTCTCCTGGGACAGCATGCCAAACTAGTTTTTTACCAATCATCAGCTAAGTGTGAACTCTTGAAAATGCAAAAAGACAAAAAACCCAGCTGATGTCTCACATCTTTCACAATACTTCATAGATCTTGCTGTGAGTTTTAGGTCTGGCCAGATTGCTCGCGTATACCATGGTCCTTGGTCCTTAAACTATCTATTAGAGGCTTCTTTTCTGGGCTGAGGACAAAAAGGACTGAACGGTTGTGTTTTGGTTTGTAATCAGCTTCTCCTTTGTGCAGGTAGATGCATGCGAGTGCCAGAACTTTTTAATGACATGTTCTATTTCTTTTGTGCAGTCCAAATAACCCCTTCAAGAAATAAAGAGTTATCATGACAATGTAGAGACAAGTATCACTAGTAAGTTTAGACCAGTTGCTTATGCAAATGTCTTGTGCTTCTTTACTAATGATTTAAATCAAGAGTTGTTGTTGCTATTGTGCTCACTACTGTGATTTTACAAGTCCTGGTAAACAGTGTTGTTTTTCAGACTGATATGTTCACATAATGGAAACTGAACATGCCATTCATCCCCAAAGTATTTTAATATCTTACTCTAGCTATGCAAGGAAGTGTGTTACATAGTTAAGACAACCAAAGCTGATTTTAGAAATCTCACAGGAAATATTTTAGGCTTTTAACAGTTCGGGGAAAAATTGAAAACATGTTATGCCAAGTGCATGATCCTGTTTTTTTTTGTGTTTTTTTTAAGGATATATTTGATAAAATTGGTAACACTTTATTTTATAGGGGTTTTCGTGGTATTTTTATAATCATGGCATGACACATTATAAATATATATCAAGGAGATTTAATACATGTTTATGACACCTGAAGTGTCATTCATCTAAATGCAAATATGGCATTGTTTGAGATGACTTGTTGAGATATAAATGAAATCGTTGAGATATAATTTTTCAGTGGAACAACCTGAATTTGTTGTTAAACATACACAATTAAATCATTTTACAACAGCATCATTAATATTTGATGACATTTTCGTGACAAATTTAATTTGTACCACTGTAGTTGAGGTCAAGACAATTATGAATGAAGCTGTAAAATGCATGATGCAATTATAATGGCCTCATGACAATCATGTTTATGACAGATTTATAAGTTATGTTGTTTTGGTAATGTCAAGTTAACATGACAAAGACAGGTTATGATGTACAGTGCTGTGGTAAATTTACTGATTTCTTTTTTTATTTGCATGTTTATCACACTTTAATGTTTCAGATCATCAAACAAATTTAAATATTAGTACAGATAACTCTAATCCAAAACAAAACCACCTTTAAAATCTTTGTTTTTGTCATGATAGCTTGACATAACTGAGCCAATGAATGAGTGAATCTCCTTCATATTCCTGATGTGTCGAGTCCTGATTATAAATACTGTATGTCAAGACAGTCTTTTAAACACCCCCTTCAAGTAAATTGTTTCCATAAAATGTACAATGAGTATGGAAAGTATTCAGACCCCCTTAAATCTTTCAGTCTTTGTTATATTGCAGCCGTTTGCTAAAATCATTTTATGTTCATTTTTTCCATCATTAATGTACACACAGCACCCCATATTGACAGAAAAACACAGAGTTGTTGACATTTTTGCAGATGTATTAAAAAAGAAAAACTGAAATATCACATGTTCCTAAGCATCAGACCTTTTGCTGTGACATTTATTTAACTCAGGTTCTGTCCATTTCTTCTGATCATCCTTGAGATGGTTCTGCCCCTTAATTTGAGTTGTGAGTTGAGCGGTGTCTATACAAGACCTTACAGCTCACAGTGCATGTCAGATCAAATGAAAATCATGAGGTCAAAGGAACTGCCTGAGGAGCTCAGAGACAAGATTGTGGCTGGGCACAGATCTGGCCAAGGTTACAAAAAAACTTCAGCTGCACTTAAGCTTCCTAAGAACACAGTGGCCTGCATAATCCTAAATGGAAGACGTTTGGGATGACCAAACCCTTCCTAAAGCTCGCCATAATTTTAGCAAATGGCTGCAATATAACAAAAAGTAAAAATTTTAAGGGGGTCTGAATACTTTCCGTACCCACTGTATATGCTCTTCTTTTACTTTTGAAGAACAGTTCATAAAAACATGTATTTCGCAAACAAGAAATTTATAATTGCAGACAGAAATAGGACTGGGATGTGGAACTACATGAGGGTGAGTTGTTAATGATGCAGTTTTTATTTCAACAATGAGTCAACAATCATAGTCATCGTGTATGACTTTCCAGCCTCCGGCCTTACAAAGCCCAAGGCGCAGACTTACAGTAAACGTCTTCTTTTTACAACTAATGTGAAGAGCTTGTTGGAAAGCACGGCCTGTTTAGGAGAAGACTAATATTTAGATAACATTAACAGCCAGACCTCTGTTTGAGCTTGTTTAGGAAGTGATTAGAAAGTGGAGAGTAGTTGAGAATCACAAGCTGTGGTTGAAAAGCGGCACATGTGGTCCACATATGTCTTTTCAAATGAGAGCTTCTATTGTTACGTGTGCTTTGCATACAAATGCGCAGATGAAAATCAGCAGTGTGAACAAACACAAAATAGATATCCCAGAAGATACTTGAGAGTGTTTAGAGAGAAATCGCCAAGACAAGCAAAAAATAATATGGGCTTTGGATACTGGAGCAGTATCTAGTGGCATGGATAGGAATCTCAGGAATGTCTGCTGTCTGTGTTCGTCCTTGTCCAAAGGTGAATTTACCGTGTGAGCTAGACGATAAATTGGTGTTTTGTACCTTTATAAGGTTGCTGGGAATTCCCTCCTTCCCATCTGCCTTCCAAAATCTGCCTCCCTCAACTGCAGGTGAGTCAACTTCCAGCTGCTGGATGGACGTCAGGGAGTGTGCTGGAAATAGCAGTCAAAGGGAACATTGCTCGTCAGGTGGGGTGGATGTCAGTTATGAAACGTCGTACCCCCTCACTATTTCACAGAAATGCTCTCATCTGGAGGCCATGCGTACTACTGACCACATGCTTTCAGGATTTTGAGTCCTTTGGTAAAAGAGCATGTTTAGAGAAGTGTTCCTGCTTTTGTTGAAAATGATACAAAATGACAGTCAGACTCAACATCAGGCTTATTTTGATTAGTATTAGGCTTTGTAGGTATTCATACCTAAAGCTTAAATTTTTTTTTGAACATGCCATAATGTGTATGCTATAGTGTAGTCATTCATTCATTTTCTTTTTGGCTTAGTCCATTTATGAATCTGGGGTTGCCACAGCGGAATGAACTGCCAACTTATCCAGCATATGTTTTATGCAGTGGATGCCCTTCCAGTTGCAACTCATCACTGGGAGCATCCATACACACTCATTCACACACGTACACTAAGGAAAATTTAGCTTACCCAATTTAACTATACCGCATGTTTTTGGACTGTGGGGTAAACCGAAGCACCCAGAGGAAACCCACGCAAACACGGGGAGAACATGCAAACTCCACACAGAAATGCCAACTGACCCAGCCGAGGCATGAACCAGTGACATTCTTGCTGTGAGGCGATTGTACTACCCACTGCACCACATCACGCTCGGTATAGTGTTTTGAAAGTTTTTTTGAAAGTTTTCTATTTGAATACGTTTTATTAGAATTTTTATTTGCGATTACTCTAGTCTTCGGTTCCAAATGATCTTTTAGAAAAACTGGTGCTCCACCCGAAAATGGAGGTTTGCAGTCTCCAGGATGAAGAAAAGTCCTTCAGGTGGGGGAGTTTAAGTATCTTGGGGTTTTGTTTACGAGTGATGGAAGTATTGAATGTGAGATTGACTACAGCTACAGAGCTAACTGGTTATGCTGGAAAAGCTGTCCATATGGAGGTAAGCGATCAGTGGTAGTGCAAAAAGGAACAGAAGTTGTTGGCAGCATCATACTGCCGTGTAGCATTCTTTTTACACACAAAATGGAGACAGATGTATATTTTGCAGTTTCAAAAATGTAGCCCTGGTTACATTTTACCAATGAGCCTGTGTTGACAATTTACCAGGACAGGAAGTGTAGCGATTTGGAAATTTTGGCTGATACCAATAACCGATACCACTTTTTATTTGTAAGCGGATAACGAGTATATCTAAGCCATAGGTCTCAAACTGAATTCCTGGAGGGCCGCAGCTCTGCACAGTTTTGCTCCAACCCTATCAAACACAGCTGATCCAATAATTAAGGTGTTCAAAAGAATCATGAACACCTTCATTAGTTGAATCGGCTGTGTTTGATCAGGTTTAGAGCAAAACTGCAGAGCAGCGGCCCTCCAGGAATTGAGCTTGAGACCTAAGCTGACATCTAAGCCTATAAATACAGATCTTAATTAGAAGATTTATAAGTCTAGTTGCAAAAACTAAGATGCAAACAAGTAAAACAGACGGCTCCTCTTATTTTATTTGATCTTTTTTGTGCGAAAAAACAATGAAACTGCAAGAAAAAATCCTGATCTTTCTTTTTTATGAAATCATTTATTTAAATATTCTCATTCGTTATTCTCATAATCATTTAATTGTGTATACAAAAAACAAGTCATTTTGGTAGCTTGGTTGCAATAAAGGATTATACTATGTTATTAGAATGGAGACAGGACAGCCTGGTTTTAGGATGTTGTTTTCTTGTACAGTGATCTCTTATACAGTATAGTAAAAGAAAATTTGATTTGTCAATCCATGACTACTTTAAAACGGTCTAGGGTAGTGGAACCAGGCAGATCAAAAGGCTACTGTTCACCCAAACCCATTGAACTTGCACTTACATCACTTCTCATGTTTTGTATGGTCATTTCTCATCAAAATGCTTTAGCCAGTGACCCCAAACCGTGAACATTTAACTGTGCCTTTCAACTATTTCCTTTTTGAGTTAGTGGAGTCCACCAGAATTAAGCGATAAGTCAAGCTTGACGGACCACCAGCTCTAACTTGGCTTTGAATCGGGCAGAGAAACTCGCAGGTGCTCCGGTAAATCACACACACACGCAAGCTTTTCTGCTCAGCGGTTGGGTAACTTACGTACCATGTCAGAATGAACCATGTAAATACATTAGTCATCCACAACATCATCATCATCACCATCACTGCCAGTGTGGACAAGTCGGCTTTAAGGTTTCGGTGGTTTTAATGAGCGAGTGAAACCGTGCCCTCAGGCTTGTTTGCTTTAATCTGTAAATGTTTTGGTGCTTCGTTAAGTATAGTAAGTCACGTTGCATGCCTGTTGCTTAAAACTGATACCATAGTTGAAGAAGTTGTGGTAAAGATATTGCAGGAAGATGTTTATGTTTAGCTCTGTTGTGATGACCATGGTCTGTGCAAAATCTGACACAAATGTACTGTAATATGCAAATTCTGCATGTGTTAGCAAGCAGACCAAACATTATGAGACTGGTTTACATATTTTTCTGAGGAGTACTTTGAAAGTGCGAAATGATGTGAAGTCATTTAGGCGTCCAAATAGAGTGCAGATGGAGGATTGCAGGTGAGAGGCTCATGCACATCACTGGAGGGGGGAGAGTGACTCACGTATGAACCCATGTGATTCGCCACTAGCTATTTTCATGGCTATTTTCACAGGCTTAATGATTAATCTTTACTACCGCATGCCATGAGTACTTGACCTCCGGAGGGCTCATCACTGAACACGTGGTGACAGCACCCTGAAGACATCTATGATATACTTTTTTTTAGTAATATTAAGGCATGTTTGACAGAACAGATGTAAAAAGTGGCCTTTTAGTGATTTATTGTCAGTGTCTGCCATTTAAAGATATTCTGTTCCTGAGAGGTCTGTGCTATTGATTATCGCCTTGGGTGGACGAACAGAACTAAATGTTCTATGTAAAAGAGAGAGAGAGTGAGATGGGGGGGGGGGGGTGAGAGCTGTTTTGACATTGATTGTTGAATTATGTTGAGAGATGATTCCTAAGGCCTGCATTTGAGTCGACATATAGGGTCAAGATCTGTACT
Source organism: Danio albolineatus (assembly GCA_903798035.1). Classification (NCBI taxonomy): domain Eukaryota; kingdom Metazoa; phylum Chordata; class Actinopteri; order Cypriniformes; family Danionidae; genus Danio; species Danio albolineatus. Next base: position 14,757,058 of record CAIGQQ010026964.1, on the reverse strand, counting down.
CTTTTGCAGCTTGAAGTCAGTGAACCGACCCTCATTATCATCAATAAGTATGACAAGACATGGTGTTGGCAGGTTCTCTTTTCACTTGAACACATGATTGCACACTGACTAATGGTCTTCCTGGCAAACTTTTCTCTTGTTTCTTCTCATATCTATGACTAATTGCAGATTTTCTATGACTGACTGACTTCATTTCACAAGTAGACAAAATATATTAAAACTGCCAAGTTTAGTCATTGAATTTAAAAATTGTATTAATGTAAATGTGTGCTCTTAAAAATAGAAACATTATTAGAAAATGTATGATACAATAAAAGATCTACATTTCACCTCAAAACCCTTTGTGGCTGTTTACTTTGACATCAACATATAAGAAATATAGTTTTGTAAAAGTTATACATTTATTTATATGAAAAGTTTTGTTTGTAAAAAAAAAAACACACAAACATGTTTAAAATCCAACCTAAATAGTCACATTCCATAAATTAAAATGACTAAAATGAAGAATAAAAAATCCCCAGCTAATGCTATACATTTTATAGAAAGCTTTTATTACATCTACAAAATTGAATACTATTTACAGTAAGTATGCAGTTAATAAATTATTTAATTCAATTACTTTTGAATTTTTGGAAACAATGCAATTTATGTACAAATTATTTTTTATGCAGACATGTAAATTGTACATAAGGCAGTTTTACATTAAATCAATGTTTATTTGTATAAGTATAAAATTGTGTCACACGTTCATTCATTTTGTTTATGAACTCTTGCCAGAGCAAAAAGTAATGCTATGGGACACACACTACCTGACAAAAGTCTTGTTGCCTATCCAAGTTTTAGGAACCACAAATAATAACTTGACTTCTATTTGATCATTTGGTATCTGAAGTGGTTTATATGAAAGGAAAAGGCCTCTAGATTACCCTTATTTTACCAAAATAAAACATGATCATGCGTTTATTTAATTAGGACAGTAAGGTCTGACTTTGCTTGTCACTTAACAGAAATAATGTACAGTATAGAACATGAAGTCATGGTGCAGTGGAAAAATAATTAATAGTGTGTATGACTTCCATGAGCTTGGAGGACTGCATCCATAAACCTATGCAATGACTTAAATAACTTATTAATGAAGTCATCTGAAATGACAAAGGAAGCGTTTTTGTAGGACTCCAAGAGTTCATCAAGATTCTTTGAATTAATCTTCAATGTCTCCTCATCCATCTTACCCCAGACATGCTCAATAATGTTCATGTCTGGTGTCTGACCCGGCCAATCCTGGAGCACCTTGACCTTCTTTGCTTTCAGGAACTTTTATGTAGAGGCTGAAGTATGAGAAGGAGCGCTATCTTGGTGAAAAAATTGCCCTCTCCTGTGGTTTGTAATGTATTAGGCAGCACAAATGTCTTGACACCTCAGGCTGTTGATGTTGCCATCCACTCTGCAGGAATCTCACACACCCCCTATACTAAATGTAACCCCAAATCATAATTTTTCCTTCACCAAACAAAACTGAAAGAAGAGATTGAAGAAATGAAACAAAACTGATTTCTGTGAGAATCTTGGGTCACTTCGGGTTCCAATAAGGTCTTCTGCAGTATTTGTGGTGATTGGGATGCAGTTCAACAGATGATTCATTGGAAAAATCTGCCTTCTGCCACTGTGGTAAAGTGAAGTTAATATTTGTTGCTCTTACAACTGGGATCGACGACAAGACTTTTGTCAGGCAGGGTACATTATTGTTTACAGACAGTTTTCGTAGCACAATTCACTGGTTGTGGCATTGTATGAAATTTGTTGATTCATATTTTTGTAAATGTTTAGCAAAGAGGAAGAAATTATCACTTTATTTGACTCCCCTGCTGTTTGAACTGTGACATCCACATAAAAGTAAAAGAAATGAATGAAAGAAACCAAGCACAATATGTGAAATGTATGAAATACAAATCCTCAAATAGCTATTTGTTTAGTTTTAAAGTGTCTATCTTAGTTTAAGAGGTTTTCCTTTGGGTAACCTAAACTGGAAGCACATGACCAGACAGAACAGGTCAGATTACATCTGTCTGCAGCCACTGTTTTCTTGAACTCTGTCTGCCATTACGATTGATGTCATTTCAGTGAGGTCTTCAAGATTTTTCTGTGCACATTTGTTTATAGCCTCTGCCTTTGTTCCCTCATTCAATTAAATTGGGGATTGTTAATAGCATCAGTAAGACGATGATGGAGGAAGACTTTGTGGCTCAGGCTAAACAGATTCTGATTAGAGACCCTTTAAAGATCCAATGGGAGTCTGTAAAGAGAAATATCTCTCCTTTTACACAAAATATATGATGTAGCTTCTAAACAGCATGCCAACAGCATGGGTTCACTTGAAAGTATTTGTTAATGGGATATGTCAAACTTGGCGTGTCTTGAGTGAAAGTGGTATGGACGACCGCACGTTTTGCTGACATTTAGGCAGAAACAGATTCATTTCCACCAAGCGCAACTGTTTTCATGCAGCTTCCTATAGTATGGTGTGGCTTAACCGGCCCACATTAAGTAGAGTAATCAGTAGCACCATTTTGCTCTTGGGGTTCAATCTTGAATTTTTCTCTAATGTGCTCACCGTACTCTTGGATACAGTTGCTAGAAAACAGTTTCGGGTTCAAAAATGGGAGCTGCAGGACATAATCTTATCATCCAACACATGGGAAGTCTCCAGCCAACATTTTACAAAGCAAACTTCTTTTTATTAATAACAGGCATCATTAAAGGGATAGTTCACCCATAAATGAAAATTCTGTCATCTCTTATTAATTCTCCATTCCTTCAAAACCTCAATTTCTTTCTTCTGTTAAACTCAAGAAGAGGTCTTTTTTAAGAGTGTGGATAACCAAACCAATGGTCTCTATGGTATTTTTATCCGGTTACCAACATCCTTCTTATTATCTTCTTTTGTGTTAAACAGAAGAAAAAGACACCAATTTAAAACAACTGGAGGGTGAGTTAATGCTTTTCATTTTTTTTTTATTGGGTGAACTGTCCTTAAAATCTTTTTGGTTTATTGGCTATAGTTCTTTTAGAGGGCCAGTTGTTCAACACTCATTTTTTGAAGAGTGCAGAGGTCACGAGGAGTCTCAATATTAACACTGGCAAAAAACACATGTGAATGAAGCTCATCTTGGTATTGCGTAACTGAGACACAGAATTGCACAGCCAGGCATTCCAGCCAAAAATATCTAACCTAGTCTTATCTGACAAAATAAAATTGACCTGTAAACAGGGACTAAGCCGAAAAGAAAATGAATGAATGTAAGCAAAGTTGCATTTGAAAGTTGTTTAACTGGGATATTAGGATTAGATAAATTGACGAAGAGCTCTCCTTCTGATTAGCCAGAGGAAGGACAGTTTGGTTGGATGTACTTAAAGGGATGCCCCCATCCCCAACCCCCCTCTTCAGATGTACTGAAGAAAGCTGAAACCATAACTATGGATATTCATGGTATAAAAGACAAATACTATATGAAATTCAATGGTTATAAGTTTCCAGCTTTCAAAATATCTTCAAAGTAACAGACGAAAGAATCTCAAGCATGTTTGAAACAAGTAAATGGTGAGTAAATGATGACAATTTTCAGTTTTGGGTGAACTATCCCTTCAACTTTTGGTCCATCGTTATTCATAAAATGAAAATCAGTGGCAGAGAAATGCATTGTTACAATCCTATGATTCTCTTGACTCATCTGTTTCTCTGCTTTACCTAGAACACATCTGATTTGCCACATACACCTGATTGCTAGCTTCTGATTGGCCTACAGTGTTTTAAAAGCCATGACACAACTTCCTTGGCGGCCATCAAGTTTTGGGTCACTTGCTTTGTGTTTGTTGAAATGGTTGTATGTTGTTTGGTGCAGAGATTTTGAATGTTAAGTTGTGACTACAGATTTGTGAGTACTGTTTGTTAAGTTGTGACTACAGATTTGTGAGTACTGTTTGTTAAGTTGTGACTACAGATTTGTGAGTACTGTTTGTTTTGGTGTGATTAGAGATGTGCGAGTACTGTTTGTTTTATGTTTGCTTTTGTTTATGAAACTTTATTCTACTGGCTTGTTAGACCTTTTTGCCTGCTGACACTGATTTTTGGATTGTCCCTTAAACATGGTCACCTGTTTGTAAATAGTGTCAGGGGCGCCGCTAAGGGGGGGAAAGTTAGGACGATTCCAAGGGCCCATGCACTCTAGGGGCCCACAGAGATCTGCTTTGTAATTAATAACAGTTCTATAATGTAATATAAATGATGAATGTATCTCTAAATTACAAGTAAAACAATTTATTAGAAATAAAAAATAAAAATACGGCTTTTATCTGCCTCTCGTGTCTGTCACTGTCAAATTGCACCCCCCCCCCTTTCACTATATGGTTCAGTCCGTCAGTAGCGGGAAGAGAGTTGATGCTTTGAGTTTTTTTTTTTTAAGCAGCGATGTCCTCAAGATAAACATCAGCTGCGTCCCAAATCGCATACTTATGCACTATTCTACGCCGTTTTGTAGTATAAATAGTGTTAGTAGTGCGTTCACACTGAAAACTCTTAAAATAATAAGTGCACTTTAATTACCCGGATGATGCACTCAGCATCATTTATGGGTCTCGGCTTATTTATGGGTCTCATTGTAATATAATTTTGTGTCTTATTGATTATTATCACTGTTCCAGTGTATTGCACATTCTATGAGACACCATTGCAGTACAGTTATTTAAATAGTTACACACTGGTGTTTTGTGTGTTTAGAAATATAGAATTTTCAGTGAATATTTGATTACTGTTGCTTTTTTTGTACCACATTTACATTTGAACAATAAATCATCTGCTAGCTACAGTCATGGCCGTTCTCTTACTAAATACTGATAAGTAGTGGACAACATCAATAATAAAATGCATAGGTCAGTATAACTACATTGCAGACAGAGTTTGGATAGCTAGCTTGGTAGTAGGGGGCCCATCCTCATATTTTTTCATGGGGCCCAAAATGGCTAGCGGCGCCCCTGAATAGTGTATATATTATTGGGATAGTAAGAAGTTTGACGCCATTTTATTTGTAACCCTTTTGACCTCAGTTTTTGTGTTAGGTAGTTAGGGTAGTGAATTGTATTTTCTTTTCTTTCATTTTGATCAGGTAAGTTAGAGATTTAAAATAAAGGGATTTTTGTTTGTTATTTTGGCCTTGTCAGCTCCCAAATTCAAACCCCAATAAATCTTTGATTTAATTTCCTTTGTCTTGTCTTTCATGTTGTGCACCATGCCTAGACGGTGCGTAACATGAAATTGGGGGCTCGTCCATTGGCTGTATACTCTATCAGCTGAAGTTACTTTGCTCATTTATTTTTGCATTTGTTTGCCTGGGGGTTTTCTTTTGATAAAGGAGGAAATATATTGATTAACACAAACACTTGGCATACATTTGATTGGCACACATTTGATTGCCATGGCATCAAAATTTTTACTTGATAATTGTACAACTCCAACAGAGGAGCAATTAGAAAAGTGTCGCAAAGATGATTTGTTTTTAATTGCAGATTTTTTTTATATAGTCGTACCTCGAAATGCACTGAAAAGGGAGATCAGACCACAAATTAATTGTGGTTGCTGATGATTGTATTGATTTTATTAATCCACATACATTTACAATCCTAAGAGCATTCATTCCAGTCTGGAGTTTGAGCTTCACGTCGTGTAATGCTGTAAATAGAATGACGTTTGCATTCTGAGATGAATGAATTTGCATATACTGTATGAATTAAATCTTACGTTTTACAACATCCAGGATAAGCACAAGCATCCTTTTGAAGAACAATACCTCAAGTTGCCTGAATTCCTTGCTACATTCACCATAGTCATCTGTCCATTGCAGTCTTCCCATTGGTTCTTGTCTTTAAAGCAACAATGCTTAAGTCATTAGTCAGCATTTTTGCATACCATTAAGTTCAAAGAGATGGAAAACAAGTGCCGGAGCCTCTCATTAGCAGTGCTGATACAGTCAAAGTTTGTTCATGGAATGTTCCAAATAACAGGAAGCCAGGAGAAATTAGTCTGATAGTATTTTTTTTCCATGATACACGTCTGACACAAGAAGGTCAAACGGGTGCTCAAAGGAAGGAATGCTATGCTAAAAACGCTAATCGGATGAGAAAGGGGATATGAGGTTGATTGCGAGTTATTCAGAGTTTCCTGTCCGAGGTCTGTTTCCCTTTTACAGATCTATAAAATCCATATTTACACTGGGAGTGACTTTTCTCAGCAGTCCCGCAATGGATCAGCAAGGGGTCTCAGGAAAACAGTGCCGCGCTGACAGACAAGCTGTCGGGATGGTCTATTATGGTGTCGTTGGGGCAGGCAGGGAGAAAGCTTGTGGACGTGGATCTCCTTTGGCCTCTTGGTCTAGGACAGAGTCAAAATGAAAACAGAGCGAGGGTTAGACAGGAAGAAGCAGGAACATGTGACACAGTGTGTTTACTGCTTGTGCTCTCTCACCTTTTAGTCTGGCAGTCTGGAATGTTCCACTTTCACTCAACCACGTTGAAAGGAAATAAGATTTGGGAGTGTGGGTGTGTTAGCGCTTGAGGCTAAGGATTGGCCTCGGCCTCATGCACACGATGAAACTTTGTCCGTGTCATGGGTGCAATTCTTGAGATTTCAGGCTTATAAAATAAGTGGCTGTTCGAGACTGCTACAATCAGAGATGCCCAGGAGTGTCTGTCGTTCACGAAACATCTGGTGAACTAAATAAGCCACACGCAACCACCTGCTACAACTTTACTTGTGGAGCACAAACACTGTCAGTCTAAAATTAGGTATTCAACGTGCTTGTCTTCAAGTTTCTCCACTACTGTTTCAAAACTGTGCTGTCAGGATTACTTTGGGAAGACATCAGGTTTATTAAAGTGTAGCTGCTTGCTGTGGTCTGTTGAGATTGTCATCATTTACACGCCATCATGTTTTTCCAATACCAGACTTTTGTTCATCTTTGGAACACGAATGCTGATATTTTTAAAATAAATTTTTAAAGTCAGAAAGATTTTTGGCACTCCGTTGAGACCTCTAATGCTTCAAAAGTGTACACTGCTAAAAATAAATGCTTTATTGGGATTGTTGCTTCTAAGAATAAACTTTAACATCCATAGAACCTTTATGTTCCACACAAATAAATAAATAAATAATACAAATTATTAATTTGGAAAAAAATTCTTTACTTACTTACTTTACTCACTTACTTACTTACTTACTTACTTACCCCCAGAGCCGTTTATATCAAAGTTGATATTTAGCTGGACCATGTTGGTGTTGGCGAACAATTTAGCTTACCCAATTTCCCTCTAGCTCTTGTCTTTAGACTTGTGGGGAAAACCGGAGCAGCAGGCGAAAACCCACATGAACACAAGCAGAAAATGCTAATTCCACACAGAAATGCCACCTGACCCAATCAGGGCTCGAACCAGAGATCCTTCTTGCTGTGAGGCGACAAAGCTACCCACTGCACCACCGTGCCACCCTGGAAAAAGATTGTTTAGATTAATAAAATGACATATTTATGGAAAACAAGGGAAAAAAGAAAGAAGAAGAAATCGTTTTTAGAAACTGTCCACTGAAAATTTCAAGGAACCCAAATTCACATTATTCAAACACTGCTGTTTTGGAACCTTTATTAATAACATATGGCGCCATGGTGGCGTAGTGAGTAGCATGTTCGCCTCACAGCAAGAAGGTCGCTTGTTCGAGCCTCGGCTGGGTCAGTTGGCATTTCTGTGTGGAGTTTGCATATTCTCCCCTTGGTTGTGTGGGTTACCTCCGGGTGCTCTGGTTTCCCCCACAAGTCCAAAGACATGCGGTACAGGTGAATTGGGTAAGCTAAATTGTCCGTAGTGTATGAGTATGAATGAGTGTGTATGGATGTTTCCCAGAAATGGGTTGCAGCTGGAAGGGCATCCACTGCGTAAAACAAATGCTGGATAAGTTGGTGGTTCATTCCGCTGTGGCGACCCCAGATTAATAAAGGGACTAAGCTGAAAAGAAAATGATTGAATTAATTAATAACATATATATACATAAAGTTACATTTTATATCTTGTAATCTGATCACTTGTCTTTAGAATTCTTGGATTAAACTACTCAATTCATATGTACAGTATATAGAAAAAATGGGTGCTATAAAATGTCACAGCATTGATTAAAAAATCTTGCATTTCGAAGAAGATTTAAATTCTTATTGATTTTGTGGCCAAATGACTGAAGGCAAATTATGATTTTGGGAGTGACGTTTAACTCGTACAAATTATTCCTTATGGTGAACTGAGCCCAAAAGAGTAGCATGTGAGATTTTCAATAAACAATGAAAATTCTGCCATCATTTATTCATCCTGTAACGTTTTTCTGAAGATGAATTAGGAGATATTTCCTAATACCCATTCATAAATTTGTAATTTAGAGTTTAGAGTCACATTCAAGTAGTTTTGTTGTCAGACAGAATGAATTGTTGAGTCCTATTGGTTGACAACCACATAAACAAGATTGAAATCTTGGCGATGATTTTGGAATTTCAGTCTAATGCATGCTTAATCTTTATTAATTAATCATTGTTCATTTATATACTTCTTAAAAGACAAGACAATGTAATCTAGATCCGATTTAATTGAATAGTTACTTCAGCAACTGCTCTTCCGTCCAGCATGTTAGAAAATTTATGGCACACCCTATCTGGAAACATGACCTCTGAGGCCATCCATGTCCTGGAAACTCGTATTTATGATAATTCTGAGAGCATGAAAATGCACCAGTAAGCCATACAACATGAGCCAAAAACCAACCCTCTCTTGACCTCTAGCCTCTTGGAGGAAAGATGTGGCCTGTAGTCAGTGGGGATCCGCAAACCATCTCTATTCAAGGCATGTGGAAGATATCAGGCCGCTTTTAAGAGCTCAAATCCTCAGCAAAGACCTGACATAGTATGAAACGCTGTCAGATCTGCAATCATGAGATTACATAACAGAAGACCCATTGAGAAGTGAAACATCTCATGTTATGCACAGCTCATTTGGCCTGTGTGTGTGTGTGTGTGTGTGTGTGTGTGTGTGTGTGTGTGTGTGTACGTGTGTACGTGTGTGTGTGTGCGCAAACTGTTTTGGCAATAAAAAATCATAAAAATAGCCCCTTTAAATGTGATTAATTGAATAAAGCATAAAAATAAAGTTACAAGTAAATTTGATAGACAATAAAATGTTCCAAAATTTCTAGGTATCACAACAATATTGTTATTCTAATTTATTTTTAAAATCATGTTGTGAAAATGTCCGCACAATCATTCGACATTGTGAATTCAGAATAAATGTGAAGTATTTAATTAAAACAACAAAATTTGCCAGTTGTTCAAATTGAATTATATTATTATTATTACTGTTCATTCATTCATTTTCTTTTCGGCTTAGTCCCTTTATTAATATGGGGTCGCCACAGCAGAATGAACCGCCAACTTATCCAGCATATCTTTTAAGCAGCGGATACCCTTCCTAATCCGAAAGCATTCATACACACTTATTCACATAAATACGCTATGAACCGTTTTAGCTTACCCTATTCACCTATACCACATGAGCACCCGGAGGAAACCCTGCATGCGAACACGGGGAGATCATGCAAACTCCACACAGAAATGCCATCTAACCCAGCCGAGGCTCGAACCAGTGACCTTCTTGCTGTAAGGCGACAGTGCTACATACTGCGCCACCCTGTGATCCATTATTGTTACTAATATTTTTTAATTGTGTGTATGTGTGTGTAATACAAACTTTGCAAGCTGAATGTACATTTATATAGCTGTTTTGCTGTTAACCTGCAAGGAAAGATGGCTTTGTCCATTTAGAAATGTAAAATGTTCCCCATACTACAGTCTCCAGATTGTTGTATAGTATGGTATTTTGCGTATCTACAATTTTTGCTTGCTTTTAAACAGAACATAGCTGTAGAGTGGACACTTATACAGTAAATAGTGACAATGGTAATTCATAGCATATCTGGTTGTTCTGTCAACTTCAGCTTTATACTCTCAGACAAAGAACAATGTGATTATGAGAGCAATTGAAGTCCTGAGAGTCTTTGTAACCCAAGTGAGGTGATGAGCAGGAATAGAAGTGCAGCTCTGGGAAACTGTAGGTGACTCCTAAAGTTGGCGAAGTTGTGAGTCTTTGTGGCTCTGGATGTTGTAGGGTTTGATACTAAGCTCTCAACACTTCTCAAGCTTGTTTTGACACTGGTAAGATCCTGTGACCCTCTCTCCTTCACTGCACTCAGACCAAGTGCTTCTCTGCAGAGGTGAGTCCTTGTTTGAAATATTGATGCGGATTAAAGCGGCCGCGCTGTTCTGGCTGAGCTGCTTTGTTTTAGTCTGTTCCGGAATAAGGATCAAGACAGAATGTGTTTTGTTCATGCTCAAAATGATTCCTTGCTCTTTGGTTACCAAATCTGAGAGGGCATGTTTACAGTTGCCATGAAATCAGAATGGTCATTTTGATCGAATATTGCAATGTTTGTTATAAAAGATTTATCTGTGATACAATATCATACTCTCTAGTCTACCACATTCAATCGCTAAAACATATATTGAGCATATACAGTACTGTAACAAATGATCTAAAATGTGAAAAAATATATTCAAGCCTAACTTTTTTGTAACACTACAAATCTTTTAGCTTTAAACTGCTTGTTTTATGTTTTTTTTTCTTCCGTATATTAGCTTTCATTTAGTATGTGATGACACATTTTATTTATGTGATATCCAAATATGAACTTGTATTTCTTATACTGTATGTAGTTTTCATAAATTTCCATGGATCAGATTTCTATTTGACAAAAGATGTTTCTACGCTGTAAAAAAAACTAAACAAAGTTGACTCAACTTAATTTTAAGGCAACACACTTCAGGACATTTTTCAGTTTGACTCAACATCACTTGACTCAACTTTCAACCCAATTACTTCACTCGACTCGATTTAAGTTGAGTAAACTAAAAAAAAAATTCTGAAGTTTGTTGCCTTGAAATTTTAAGTTGAGTCAACTTCTTTTTTTTTCTTTTTTTACTTTTTCTTTTTTTTGTGGTACATAAGTGTTTTTTTAAACATGTTTCTTCTGACAGTTTATTTAGTTATTTAGGGCAATAATGGTCCACGTCACAAGCTGGTCAGGCAACATCCCAATATGCTATAGACCTGAACAGTGCAGTGTTTTTCATTATATCCATAAAAAAAGATATCCAAAGATGCCTTTTCAAGTTGTAAAGAATCTGTGTTTTTTAAATGAATGAAGGTAGCAGAAGGTAGTCAATGATTTATTTGAATTATTTAGCTGGACATGTTTACTGTTTCAAAATATTTGAAATTTTTCTTAAAATAATATATAATCTGTTCAATGGGGAAAAACACCAGATGTTTTTCTTACCCTGACATTTTTAAAGAACATATATTTTAGAGCAGGAAATAAACCATGGTATTTTTATCCAAGGTGTCATACTTTCAGAATCTAATACCGGCCTGTAGTTGTTTAAAAAAAAAAAAAAAAAAAAAGATAATTGATAATTTTGTCTTGCTTCCTGTGCAAACCTACAAATGTTTGTAACAAATTTGCTTGATTTTGCCTATGGACTTCATTGGATACTGTAACAGGTAAAAAGGTCTATGACCCCTTTAAGAGCATGCAGCCTTTTTTTGTGTTGTTGCTGTGCTTGTATTAGACATGAGCACTGCATGTATTTGAAGGTAATGTACTGTTGCTCTGTTTATTTCATTTATTACAGTATTATTATTATTTATTACAGTAATGTTAACCCTATGTGCAGCATTTTGTTTGTAAAGGACAGTATACCCATTTCCTGGACTATAAAATACCACTGGGGAAAACTGTCTTTGCAAACTTTGTTTATTTGAGGGCTATCCATATTGCACCATATGCAGACCATTACACTACCCAAGAACAAAACCTGCCTTGACCTTCTGACCACTGTTGTTGTAGCTGAGGCCTAGAAGAGTTTGTCTTGTGTGGTCAACTTGTTGGAAAGATATTTTTTTTATATGCTATAAAAAAAAACGAATATAGTTTCCAAAACTTCAAACCAGTGAAATTCAGAATTTTTTAAGGGACTAAATTTATTATTTAGCATAATCCATAAATCTACTGTTGCCCAAAAACACAGCACAAACTTCTGAAGACGATTTATACCAACAACTGATTTATTCTTTTAGGCCACCCACATGATTTACTAATTACTGTTTTTTGTGTCATGCCAATCAGGCTCCTTAGACGGGAGCTTGTTAAAATAAACCTGAAGGCCTCTGTACACTGAAGCAGCACAGATGTTATGTAACGCTTGTGGAATGGAGGAACCCCTCTTTTTTGAGGATCATTCTTGCCAAAGTGGCTGGGAGGTCCACCAGGCGGCTCTTTGTTTCTCTCATTCATGCGGTTAAGCAAGTCTGAATGTAGAACAGTGTTATGCTATTGGGTCATCTGCCAGTCACAACTTTTGATGATGAGATTATGTTGAGCTGATTTAGAGTTTAAGCTTCGCAATGGATTTATAGACGTTGCAGTTAGCATTAGGGTTTGGTAAGAAAGGCATGCTTACGGCATTACTCAGCTAGATTAGCAAAGAATAGAACAAAGGCATGTAATCGTTTTTATCACGTCCGGTGAAAGAAAGTTATGGTTTTAATGTTTTATGTTAATAAGCTACTTAGATGTACTGTACTCAAACAAACTTTCATGACTTTCAGACTCTGTCTGGCTCTGTTGTGTACTACCAGGGCAGCGTGTATTTTCATATAAGCTGGTGGCAAAATTATTAGAATACCTGACAGATCTAAAAAATATATATATATTAAATTCGCTTCCAAAATGTTTTCATTTCATAATATTCATGAAACATGCAGACATACAGTTCACCCAAAAAGGAAAATTCTGTTATTAATTACTTTCCCTCATATAGTTCCAATCACCTGAGATTTTAATTCAAAACACAAATTAAGATATTTTAGATAAAATCTGCAAGCTCCCTCATTTTAAACATTCAAAGTTTAGAAAAACAAACAAAAATATTGTCAAAACATTCCATGTGACTTCAGTGGTTCAACTATAATCAAATAATGTGAAGTTACAAATGACTAGGCCCACACGGAATGTGCGTGCACAGAATTCCGCAGATTTTTAGCCTATCATTGAATCTGTTTATTCACTGGTGTAAATGATTGTGTAAATTAATATTAATCAGTTTTTAAATTTTACTAATATTACTGACTAATATGAAAATATTAATATGATTTATTTACAATACAGTTTGTAAAGTAATATTTTCTGTCTTTTAGTAAATATTTTATGTGAGACTTGCTTTGTCTACCAAATAAAGTAGATCTAATTGGATTCGCATTGTAAACATTAAGTAAAAGTTAAAAAGGTATTACTTTTTTATTGCATATATAATTTTTTTTGTTATGATACTCCTAAAATCATTCCGCATAAATCTGCAGATTTTTAACAAAATACTCCGCAGAAATATCGAAAAATGTTCGCAGATTCCGTCTGGCCCTACAAATGACCCAAAACCTGTAAAAATGACCTGATATGGGAAAGATGATATAAGCAAATAAATTTGTATTTTTTTTCATGGAGCTTTTGGTTTCTTTTCTGGATTTTGAAAATCTTGGGACCATTGCTGTTTATGGAGGATAAGCGAGCTCAGCTAAAATATCTTAATTTGTGTTCTGACGATAAATGAAAGGCATGTCAAGACAACTACTTGAGGGTGAGTAATTTATGACAAAATTTCATTTAGGTGTGAACTTATCTTTTAATATGTTTGATGTTCACCTTTATGCAGCGTTTACAGCAGCACATACAGTACAGTATAGTGGCATAATGTCAATATATATATCCCATGTGTTCTGCTACTGAAGGTAAAGACTTTCTTTTGAATTCTGTGAAGAAATACAGTATACTGACAGTGAAATAGGAGCTTGTTATTTGTAAGGAAAATTACCTACATCTTCTCATGATAGCTGTATTCTATGGTTTAAAGAGCTTAACGATGACATATGTAATTTATTTTTGCAGATTAAGCCTTATTAATGTTATAAAAGTTACTCAGTTATAAACATTTTCAAATTTTCCATCATTTGTTGTGTAACAGCTGCAATCACTATGTAATGCAAGGGCTCAATATACTGATACATGCATTTTCTTTATTAACTGTTGCTCTCTACACTGTCACACACACACTCAGATGATTGTTTTGCTTCATCAGACCTTGGTGTATCATCAAGAACCAGAGGTATTCGTTATATTTCCAAAGTATTTGTTTTTTGACTCTCCCAAGTGCTTGTTGCTCCCACATTTCAGCTGAAAATATTCTTGAATGTTTTGCTGAAGAAAATGACTGTCCTGCATCTTGGATAGCCTGAGAGAGAGTAAATGAACAGATAATTTTCAGTTTCGGGCAAACCACCTGTGTTTACGGAGATAATCACTAAGACAGGAATTCTGACATTATTTGGTCTGTATTTGCCCATCCAAGCCTAAGTAGACACGAAGAAGAGCTCAACGTGATCCAGTCAGGTCCAGGTGCTAACTTGCATAAGGAGATTCAACTGGCTGCCGATACTGTGGCTGTTCAGACTTCTCTTCAATCGGGGTCAGTTATGTGAGGAATGAGATTTTAATTAGGACAAAAATGTAATTGTTTCAACTTTTTTTAAACATCTTTTTACAACCTTTGCAGGCTCAGGTATGAGAAGGGGAGGACAGGGTTGTCAGGTTTCAGATGTTGGGCTGCCCTGTCATGTTCCTTTAGTCACAGTTCTGTAGCCTTGTTATTGCACTGATTTTGATAGTGATTTTATCAGTTCTTCCCACAGCCAGGCTGATATGAAATGACATATCAGTTTCTCTCCAAGTAACATGAACTTCACAGAGACAAGTTTTTTTCAGAGATATAGGCAAAATTGAAATTATAGTTTATAAACTGCTGACAAACAGACGTTCAGAATACAGAAATTATAAGAAACATCCTATTATCCCTGTTGTGTTGTTAATATTGACTGTGAAATTTAGAACATCTTTTTTTTTTATTCCAAGGAATTTCCCATGTGTCCGACATTCCAGACGTTGTGTGCTCAGGGCATTGGACAACACCAAACACTCCGAGT
Organism: Danio albolineatus; assembly: GCA_903798035.1. NCBI lineage: Eukaryota > Metazoa > Chordata > Actinopteri > Cypriniformes > Danionidae > Danio > Danio albolineatus. The sequence continues at coordinate 14,741,836 of CAIGQQ010026964.1, read as the reverse complement.
CACACTCTCCTGCACACAGTTAAGGAGATGTGGTGTTTTTGAGCAAACACGTGCAGCTTTTGTTGTCTATGGTGCACTGGAACACGAGAGCAAGAAAGAATATGGTCCATGGTCTGTTTTATCAAGGTTTTTTGTGCACGAACTACTATCTGCATGAATTCAGAAGGAGTCAATATTTCTAAAAGGAATTGATTAGAGGTATCGTTTTAAAAGTAGGACCATGTGGAATCTGCTGACTTGTTTGCATTCTGTGTGCTTATTTATCTACATTCTTACTGACTGCCGAAGGCATAATAACACTTCGAAACAAACATGAAAGTAGGGGTTCAACGTTACCGAAATCAGTTGTACAGTAGAATACCTTTTTTTATGGTGTATTGCAATGATCATCCACCACACTTTCAGATTCAGCCTTACATTGTATGTTTTACTCCTGAAACTTTGCACTGTAAAATTGCAGCAAGAAAAATAAATCTTTTATTTTCACTTTTATTCATTGCTTTCAGTATTTGATGGTAGCCAGCTTTTCCTTTCCTTATTTATGGACTTTGTTACAGGTTATACTGTATACAGAAAGTAGATGAATTTGCTGAATAAATCCTGAATAACTTGAGTTTCCATCCTAACTAGAAGTGACCTTGTCAAAGTTTACACAAAAAAGCAGAGAAAAATTTGGTGCATTTTTATGAATTTGTAAAAGTGGCTGACTCTAGTATTGGTAACCTAACGTAGTAACAACAGTGTAAACATAATGGAGACAGACATTCATTTGGGTGTAATGTTTGCTACATTAGATTTTACTTAGTAAATACACTCTCAGAAAAAATGGTACAATGTTGTACCAAAGAAGGTACAAACCCTTGTCACTGGGGCAGTACCTTTTTATGGGACAGAATTGTACCTTAAGAAAAGAAACTAATTTGTACCTTTTAAGGTCATGATTTGTACCATGGGAAACCAAAATGTACCTGTTTTTAAAAACCTGCAGATACAATATTGTATACTTTGTGAAAGGTACCACCACAGTGACAAGACACTTTGTACCTTAACAGTGTCAAAAATGCTTACCAAACATTTATTAAAATGTTTAGTTTACAATACCTATAGTTTTATGTTTTACCAGTTGTTTTGTTGTATTGTATTAAAGAACTAAAAAATTATGTTTATAAGTATCTTTAAACATATACTTTTAAATGATGATTCTTGTTTTAATATGGAAATTATTCATAAAAATTACTTTGCCTTTTTAGTCGTATTTATTTTCATAGATACTGTAATAAAGGAGTTGTTTAACACTTTTGTACCTTTTATATGAGAACAATTGTGTACCTTCATTTCAGTTGTACCATACAAGGCACAGAACAGTATCATAAGAGGTCTTTTCAGCACCATATAATGTACAATTTTTACAAAGATGCAAAACTGTTCCTCAAGGAACATTATTTGTACCACTGTGTACCTTTTTTCTGAGTATCCATTTCCATCTCTCATTATTTCCATCTTTTTTTAGCATTGAACTTTTTTCTAATTTTATTCAAAATTTTTCATTCCACCACAAAATGTATTTCTATCACTTGGTTATCATATAATACTTCAAAATGCAGATTAGGTGCATTGAAGGTGATGAAATCTCAGCAAGTGAGCAAAAACCATTCCCTTTACAACCAGAGCATGCAGCCAATTTATAATCAGGTCAGCCACAGCACAACATACCGTACTGTATGCCTGCACTGTTCAGCAAATATCTTATTGACATTGGACTTATGTGTTATTACTTATAACAAATCAATTTGAGAAAGGGCAGAGCTTACACTGAATGAATGAACCCTGTTTCATTAAATGGATTCTGATTAACTTTAATGCTTTTGCAAACTCAACAAGCATGTCTTTGTCTGCAATACTCTACACTGCAAAATAAGATGTAAGACTCACAGTCAAGACTCGGAACTACAGAAAATGCTGAAAGACTTTTTTAAACTTTAAAAAGACTTGTATATCGACATACAGGTGCTTTCAACAGCACTTTATGCAAGGAAATAAGAATATTCTTAAGAGACCCTGACCCTTTCTTTGGAGCTGAGTTGGAAAAGATTTTGTGTAAATAAAGTACACCTTTTATCCTAAACTCCTCCTTGACAGTTTTCCTAGCACTAATGATGAGGCCTGTGACATAATTCGCTGTACTGTAGTTAAAACCACACCTTTGCGCACTTTTATTGTAATATGCCAAGTATGCTTTCAGGCTATATGTAAAGTAACAGCAAAAATCTTTAGCAGCTTGTAGAGATGTGTTCAGACCTGAACGCCATGGAGGACTTTAGCTCTGCAGGATGTTGGCCAAATTTGCCAGTGCTATACCACACCCCAACTTTCCTGTGGCGTTATGACAAAATATTCACAATTAAAGAGATTATTTTGAGGTTATTATCTAATGTCAGGAGTAACATGCTATTATAAGGTACAGTTCATTTTCATAATGAGGTACGAACTAACGTGTCAGAATTTGCAAGATTTATTGCACAGTAAGTTAAAGGTTATTTGTAAGAATGTACTGTTGTTTGTTCTTAATTAATGTTTGTTCATAATACAAAATAAATGACATGTTGATTATAGAAATTTATAACACATAGCATAAAATGTAGCAATATACAGTGCTTTTCAAATATTTGGGGTCAGCATATTTAAATCAACAAGGAAGGACACTGATCAGTTTACAAGACAATATGTGGCAATATGTTTTGACGCGATCGATCATGAACCCGGTTCGAATCCAGCGTCTGATGAACACGTTCTTCTTTTTTTCCCCCACTACATATCAGATTTTGCCTGCTCTTCATCACGAGGAAGACAAGTTGGAATCATTAATAAGTGTGTGTATATTGGGAGACTCACATTCATAGAGCTGGATTGGAGAAGTGTTACATCCAAATCACATGGATTATAAGTTTTTAGAAGTTATACATTAAAAATACCCTTGAATATATATTTTTAGTACTGCTTCAGTAAACTTGAACAAGTATATTAAAATCCATAAACTTTTAATAGTTTTATTCGTTTTTTTTTTCCAAAGTGTGCTTTAAATGCTTTCAAAATAAGTTAAATCTTTGTAGACTAGAAATATATGTACTGTATATCATTTATTTTAGAAATATGGGCAATACATTATAGATTGATTTTATTCTAGAAAATTTTATATTAATCTTATTTTTTAAATCAACTATAGGGGTGCGGCCAGGTAGGGGGCCCTACAAGACATTGTGCCCAGGGGCCTCTGAGTTCTTAATCCGGGCCTGTGTGGAGGCAGCCAATGTTGGGCTAGTAGTTTTTTTGCGGAAGTTAAGCCAGCCAGCCAGCCAAACAGCTTTTTGTAGCTTGGTGAAATTCAACGTAGAATTTTTTCTTAGTAACAGAATAGAAGCATCCACTGGTACATGATATTTAATAATTTTAGATAAGATAACACAGACCTCCTTCCAAAACTTCTGTATTTTTTTGACATTCCCACATAATATAAAAAAAGATTCCTGGTCAGGACATTTATCACAGAGAGGACTAAAAGAGGCATTGATACGATGTCTTTTGAGTGGGGTACAGTTTCTTTAATTATCAACTTATCTTCAATTATTTCACTGGTAACATGTATGCTTTAATTAATTATTCAGTTTATGCAATTAGTTAAACTGACTTATAAATATTCTAACTAATAAAAATAACAACAATCATTCAGAAAAATGTGAAAATTATTTAATATGAATAAAGCTGTTGTAATACTGTTATGTAATTTTTTGAGCAATACAAATGAATACTTGCTACACAATTATGTGATTATATTTCCCATTTAGCAATTACAACAGCATTTTGTTGTTGTTTTCAAAAAAAAATTTTATTGGTGTCATCTTTTATTGGACTGGATTGCAGTCTGGTCAGACAGCATTTTTGCTGACTTCTACACTAGATAAAACAAGATCAAAAGAGTTTGACTGCAGTTTGCTGGTACATCCAACTGAACTAAACTCACATGACAAGTCTCTGGTCTGAAAAATAAAAGCAGTCAAAATCTGTTTGCCTGATCTGTTTTTGCATTCATAAAATCTGGCTATCATTTTTGCCCTTGGCCTGTGAGGGGAAATCTGTTTCCTAAACCAACACTTTTGAACAGGACTAATAACTAAAGACCAAATGCACACGTCGTACTATAGTCTATGCCAAATAGACAAAGAAAGAGGTCACGGTTTAAGCACATGGGCCTAGAAGGCACACCATGACCTGTTTGTCCTATAAGGCAATGACTCTGACGTGACTTTGGGATGGAAAATGTGACTTTGAGATGGATTTTCAGAAGCATAGTCATTGTTATGCATGATTATTTGTCTTCGGTGATCTGTTGTGCTTGGATACCACCGCATCCATGTCTCAAACAGTTGGATGTGCTTCGTTTAAGTAAACAAGACGATCATGTCTAAAAATACAGACTGACCTACTGTCTGCTTTGATTGCTACGGGTTCAAGTGTCCTACAGATGAAATTCATTCTCGTTTGGAAAGCGTTACAGAACTAGTTCTATCTGATTGACAAGATTTTGATCTCTGTTGTATTTCGAACACAGTCGTTGCAACCTGAGCCAGAAGCAGCATTTATGTTGCCTTGAAAGCGGCGTCACTCGAGCCTCTAATGTGACCGCACTCGCTGCAGGGTTAATTAGGTCCAGATGCTATCGCAGAATTATCCCCGAGGGTATTGTGAGCAAAATATTTCAGTGGCAGCTCCGGCACAGATAAAGTTAATAACAGAAGGCCTCGGACTAATCGCAAAGAGCGGCTCTTCAGTTCACCCTTGGTGAGATCTGCTGGAATGTGTCCTTTTCAACACTCCTGGTGTGATCCGATCAAAATCAAAATAGTGGCACATGTGGACTGAGCGAAATGCTTTCTCCTCTCCCACCCTCCTTTTCCTGCTACTATGTAATGGATCTAATGATATAAAAAAGGAGCAGATGGTCTGGATGCGAGTCAGATATGAAAATTAAAAAGCAATGAAAAATATCAGATTTTGTTTTCCCCTTCTGATTTCACTTTCATGTGCGAACAAAACGTTCTGCTGTGAGTTTATCTGCATGTTCCTGCTGAAACTTAGGTTATATAAAATTGGTTTCCTCCACTGGCAGCAGATGCTCTCAATTTTTTTTTTCTTATTAGTTGTGTTCCTCAACAACTTGTCTACATGGGCATAACACAATGTTTTGCTGACGGTGTTCCAGTGATCTTATAATTGGTACCTTCTCTTGGCAAGTGTTTTTGCACTTTTTACTTTCATCTGTCCTGTGTCATTTTGCATAGCATGACTAGAGCCAAAAAGATCTACAGACTCACAACAGGTGCATTTTCAATGGATCGGCATGGTAACACTAAATCCTTTTCCCAGAATGTAATAGACAGGGTAAATCAGAGTACAAAAATGTAGAAAGAAAATGATTTCTGGTCTGTACATTTCAAACCTACAGTATTGGTTTGTGCAATCAACATCTGTGATACTGACACTAACTATGAACATGTCTTAAAAGGTTGAAAATTCTGTTATTAATTACTCACCCTCATATCAGTCCAATCACCTGAGACCTTCTGTCACAATACGAGGCTAGTTACTCTGGTTAAGACCCAAGTGCAGCTTTGTTTCATATCTCAGTCCAAATGATATTAGACACAAACTCAAGACGGCAAAAACGATTAGCAAACAAAAGAGAAACAATACTAGACAAATACTCTGAACACACTAGAACACAATCCAGAAGCCATGAAATCCAGACCGGGACAACACTGACAAAGCCTGTGACACCTTCGTTCATCTTTGGAATTTAGATTAAACCTGAGAGCTCTCTCATTCTCCATAGACAGCAACACATTACTGTACACACAAGGCACATTGTCAAAATAGGACTAATTTTACAAAGCTCCAATAATTTTTTGTGTACCAAAAAATAAATAAATAAAAAAATAAAAAATTGTAAATGTCTTCTCTGTTGGAAGTAGTGTTAGTGAGGCCAGCAGGGGGCGACCAACCTGCGGTCTGTGTGAGTCCTAATGCCCCAGTAAAAGTGAAGGGGACACTATACTGTCAGTGGGTGCCGTCTTTCAGATGAGACGTTAAACCGAAGTCCTCTCTGTGGTCATTAAAAATCCCATGCCACTTCTTGAAGCATTGGGGGTGTAACCCCGGAGTCCTGGCCAAATTTCCTCTTGACCCTTAACCATCATGACCTCCCAATCATCCCCATCCACTGAATTGGCTGTATAACTATCTCTCCTCTCCACCTATAGGTGTGTGGTGAGCGCACTGGCACCGCTGTCCTGTGGCTGCCGTTGCATCATCGAAGTGGATGCTGCACACTGGTGGTGGTGTGGAGAGACCCCCCTCATGATTGTGAAGCGCTTTAGGTGTATGGCCATACATAATAAATGCGCTATATAAATACACATTACATTAAATTACAATCTCTATGCATCAGGTCAGGGTCAGCATTTACTGTGGACAGATGTATTGCCATTAGAGTCATCAGTGCAGCACACATGCCTCATATTGTAAACATTAATGACATGGAAGACATAGACATATGTGAACACAGGAGCTTTTTGGAGCTTTGTCTGATTACAGTTAACTACTGAAGTCACATTAAATGTTTTGACAATGTTTTTGTTTGAGTGCGAGTAATTAATAACAATTTTTTGTGAACTAATCCTTTAAGTTTGAAATGTAGAATTATACAACACATTAATTGTTATTTTACTATGGAGATGCACGTCGTGTACATTGCAAACCAAATCCCAGATTTTTTCCCATCCCAGATATTTCCATCGCGAAACAAATCACATAAGTGAGAAAAGTCTGAAATGTCTCAACACCTTTCTGAACACAGGAAACACCATACTTGGAAATGCATATGACAGATGATGCCGTCTGTGAACCCTGTGGACCTAAGCATTATCACTGATGTGTTGTTTACTGTAGTTTGCTTAGTAGAAACATTGAGATTGTGTGTTGAAATCAGACCTTAACATCAATTTTCTGAGAAGACAATACAGTAGAATTATCTGTAGACTGCTGAATCCTGCTTTCACAATCACTATCTTAATATATTAGCTGCGAAAGCAGAGTTTAGCAGTCTGTAGCAGATTCCAGTATATATAAATCCAGCATTTAAGATCTAGAGCAATAGTTCACCCCTAAAATAAAAATTCTGTCATCATTTAGATCTTCAATTAAATCGGGATTTCTGTCTCTCCATTAAAAGCCTGTTTAACCAAAACTTTGGCACTTCAAAAAGTTAATGAAGGGATCGTAAATTAATTCACAATTACTCAGTGGTTTGTTCCAAGTTTTAATTCGTATTTTTATTCACATATCAGGTTTTGGTTCACGTACTTTTAAAATTACATCCAATCGAGTGAATAACATACATTTATAAATAATAATTATTCTTTAAATTCAATGGATGATTCCATTTAAATAAGCATTGCAGTTTATTCAGAAGCTTCCCTCTGGTAAGTAAGTGATTAACGTAGCAAAAAGGCAGCTGTGTTTGATATCGGACACAGTCAGTTTTCTCTGGAAATCACACATGACCTTCATCAACAGACATTTTGTGCTTGGAGACTGAACAACACATTTAAGAGAATAGTCCAAGAGTGACACTTGCATGACTTTAAACCTTATACAGTATAACAAAGCATTTGTCAATAACTGGGACGACACTTTAACTGGAACGACACTGCTTTAAATTTAATAGCTATTTACCTTGATTTGAGACGCTGTTGAAACTGAGCAGCCCTTTTCTCCACATGCTCAGAAAGTGCTTCTCAGATACGCTTCAGGAGGTGCTGGAAGTCATTTTTTCTGTAAATAACTGCAAATTGCCCTGAAATATAGACCCTAGCAATTTCCTTTTTGTGTGTTTGTGTTGGCTTTAGATATAAATGTGGTGCTATAGATGAAAATGTCTTTAAGAGAGTCCTGTGGCATTGGCTCTGAGTGGAACAAAGGCTTATTTGTGCTATTTTGAGTCTCATCAGCTCAGTGTTTACAATTAAATACACCAGCAATCAAGTGAAGAGCTAACACAACTGTTTTATATGGACAGCTAAGATCTAAAGACACTGTTTTCAACATGCACAATGTTAACGTTTTCTGAAATCACAACTCCAGCCTGCCAGTTTGTGGTTCTAGCGCTGTCTGAGAATAGCATCATGAGTTTCCACATGTATTGTGTGCTCTTCGTGGTAAAGAACATGTGAATAAAAGCGAATGACTGACTTTGTGTGTTTTGGAGAGTGTATATGCTTCTTAACCTCTGCCGGTCCCCAGACTGGTGGTTTTATTATGTATTTTACTCAGAATATCATCTGTTTGAATGTCTGAACCCCAGAATGCTGTTTAAGACCATAAATCCACAATGTACACTTGGCAGTGTTTAATGGAATTATATATCCCGGGAGGCCTAATGTTTTTGAAGACCAAACAGATATAATGTTAGACAGTGACAGTTCATTCTAAGAAGTCATGTGGAACACAGGTGCATATTGGCCAGAGGTACATTTTAACAATAATAAATAAAAAAAATAATTGAAGATGCTCTTAAACATCAATGATGAATGAATGAAATATTGGATTAACATGCTTAACATTCACTAGAGCTGCAATAAATTGATCAATAACCCTACACTTAAAATTGGGTCTTTATATAGTAATTATTGGGGAAAAAATCATTTTATTTTAAAGTATCTTTTAGAAATCTTTTTTTTTTGTCCAGTGGAATGCATTCTTGCTGAGTTCAAGATTTTTAATATAAATAATTCTTAGGATTAGTTAATAGTAAACACATTCTCTATTATCTTTAAGGAAGCTTCAAAGCTTCAAGGGAGATTAATGGAGAATATTGTCATGCACGAGTCAAAATGCTAGTTAACAAGTAACTTGGTCCCCCTTGGTGTTATCAAAAAGTAAAACTGAAGCGTACAATGCAGTGCTTCCCACACATAGACTTTACTTGGGCAGGCCGCCCAGGTATATAAACGGCCACCAAGTATATTTGGTGGTGACACATGAATAAACAATTATTTTCATCCCTTTATACTTTTTTGTATCGTTCCAAGAAAGCCAAACATTCGCGATCGATTAACCAGTGGAAAACCTTCTCTCGCTCTGCATGTTTCCTACTGCTGGTTCTGTGTGTGTGAGAAGCATCAACACTCACACATCTCATATGCTCTGCAGACCCACAGAGATGCGCCTTTGCGTCAGTTTCTGAATCTCCTAAAATATCCGGGATTCCGGTTTTACTTTCGCTTTCTAAAGTTGCTATTATTTGTATGCGTTTTTGCATTACATTTCACAGCTGACTGAGCGCACAGCATAAAATAATGAATCATTTAATATACGACGATGGCTAATCCACACCTTTATTGTAGTAATTATTATAATTTTGAGCATTAATGTCTATTTTGGGGAGCACTGCAATGATTAATATAAATGTAAATCTTCACATTTAGGTGACCATTGCCATCATCTAATGCTCACAAATAGTTCATCTTTAATATTTAATTCTTCAGCAAAACTCAGACTTCACTTTTGTGTGTCTGTTTTTTATTTCTAATTCAACAAATTCATTTATTTACACAAAATTGTATATAAAAAGTTACTGTAAAGAGTTTCTCTATAGAGTTTTGGGTGGTCGCAAGCACTACGGTCATAGTTTTCAGCTACTAGGAGTGTTTTACCACAGACTGTTCCTTATTTCCACAGAATCCCACACCTTTCCAGACGGTAGCCTTTGAACTCAGCACTCAGTACCGCTAATTGCAAATTCACATGGTTGAAGCTGACATCTGTCTGTGGGTCCTCCTCAGCTCTGCTCTTCGTGTAATAGAAGCCATGTGTTTGTGTTATACGTTATTGCCATACCTGTCTGTTTCTGTCTCGCTCGCCCTCTTGCTGGACCATTTACTTTGATATTCACTGCACAGAAAATCCATTGACTGGACCATGTCAAAGACAAATCCCACCTCTGCTCTTGTTGATGGAAAAGATGTCCAAAATTGAATACTTGCACAGTTTTATGTAATGTAACGACTGATGTAATGTATATTCTGAAGTTCATATGGGACATTGTGTGTTGACAGTATAAACCTGTTTTGAGCTAGGTTTTGTCTGACATCTTTGTAGCTTAGGGCTCTTTTTGTGATCTTGAATAGGTTGAGACATGTCTCATCTTATACCCAAATATATCTCATCTGTAGCATTATATTGTTTTCATTATACAGTATGTTCATTATTCATTGACCATCATTACAATACAGATTTATTACAATTTTTAAAAGGAAAGTTCTCATCGTAAATGTGTTCACATCAGACAGATTAAAACTAATATTTCACCAATTTGACCCCCTGTAGAGGAATGCAGGTTAGCTGACTGTAACCTTGACCTACTTTTCATAGTCTAGTTTTAGAAGTCTGAGGTTTGGATATAAACTTCCTTACAAGAACATATTGCTGCCAGTAAAAGTCCTACACCTGTTAGTTTAATGTTAGCCATAGGGAGAGTCATTCAGGTTTAAAATTAGACTAAGTAGCTACTACACGTTCATCACTTGCATTTTATATTATATCTAAAATGCAGAGGCGTTTTTTCATTCACAGTGCTGTCTTGCATTAACAATTTGTTTTTCACATAGATCTGTTCAGGTCTCCACATGTTCTTCAGAGCTTAACTTGGTCTCTACAACCACAAGCGTTTCTTTCTTTCTTTCTTTTTTAAAAATCATTATAGACAAAATCCAAGTTAGGCCTGTGAAAGCTTTGTTTCCTGTTAAACAAAGTTTGTTTTGTTTTGGGTTTTTTCCAGAATGGGGAACTCCTCTTTGGAAGAGCCTCGCATACTTTTGGCCTATTGTGACCAGATGTCCGTGTCAGATAACTTATAACCAGGTGTGGAAACGTAGCGCAGCAGTCTTTTTCATTACACTTTAAACATGTTACTGATCTATATAGGACATCACTAATTACACTGCACATGATTTCACGTTAAGTCATTTTAGGTTAATGTTTATATGAATGCATTTGGTGATTCAGCATCGTGAAATTATATGCCATGCAATTTTTTATTGCTAACGATAACTGATCATTATGGGCTGTATATGTAAAAATTAATGGTCAAGGGCTGTTTCTCAATATACATTCTTCAGTGATCTTGCGTCCTTGTGTTCTCACGTAATGTCATCATCAGCCGCCAAAATTCAGTCCCAATAGTCAAGACCATAAGAACATAGAACGCATGAAAGTTCCCGGATGTGTTCTTGATATTGCATCGCTCGAGAAGTCCCAGAAGTCATTGTGGGGTGGGAAGCGCAGCATTCTATATGGATTTATTATTTAAGTCCAGAGATATATGGATTACTCTTCAGTGTTTGGACTCTCAGCAGTGATTATTAAACCACGCTGAAATGAACTAAACTGAACTTCAACACTGAAAACTGGACTGACACTGTTTCAATTTTTTATAATGCATGTGAAGCTGCTTTGACACAATCTACATTGTAAAAGCGCTATACAAATAAAGATGAATTGAATTGAATATAGCTTATTTATCTCAGTCGTTTTCTTAAATGAGACAGTGAAAGTAAACATTAACATGAAAATATTAATAGAGGCATAAATACATTAAGGGTGCTTGTTTGCTGAAATTTGTATAAAAATCTGTTATATTTGTATTGTGCAAAGTATATTTTTAAGGTTTTTTTGCATGTTATATTCAATTCATCTTTATTTCTATAGTGCTTTTTCAATGTAGATCATGCAAATACAGCTTAACATAGAAATTCTAGTAAATGCTTCGGTCCAGTTTTCCGACTCAAAGTTCAGTTTAGTTTAGGTCAGTGTGGTTTAAGTTTCACTGCTGAAAGTCCAAACACTGAAGATCAAATCTCTTCTGGTTCATAATCCTGGTCCAGGATTATGGATACCTTGGCATCATTTCTTCACCGGTCTTGGATCGCATCAATGGCGCTACATAATCTCTAGAGGCCTCGGGATGAGTACTCCCAGGTGGAAATGGAGAATAAAGAGAAGTGTATCATAGTGTATTTAAACACGAGATGCAAATATGAAGAGCTATAAATGAACATAATAGTCATATATACAAACATAGAAACAAACATGTAAAGCATGTGAGTATTTCTAACAAAATGTCGGGTGCATTAAGACAGAATACGTGGAGCACACTCATACATCATACTGTTATGTAATGCATTGTGTGTATGCTTTACTAAAAAGTTAGGTCTTTAATCTAGTTTTGAACTGAGAGAGTGTGTCTGAGCCTCGGACATTATCAGGAAGGCTATTCCAGAGTTTAGAAGCCATAAATGTGCTTTGAGTTGCATGTACTGTATGTAGGAAAAGTGCTATACAAATAAAAATGTATTATTATTATCATTATAAATGAGAAGGCTCGACCCCCTTTAGTCGACTTTGCTATTCTGGGTACTATATATGAAAATTGTAAAAACAATAAATAATTTCATTAATAATTTTCCATTAAAAACGTCACATGACCACCTGTGTAAAACATATGCTGGATAAGTTGGCGGTTCATTCCGCTGTGGCAACCCCAGATTAATAAAGGGACTAAGCTGAAAAGAAAATGAATGAATTAATGTTTTGGCTTTGCGATGGCAGTCTTTTTCTAATGACATCATTTTGACAGTTTGGGCGAAATATGCTTAGACATACCCCTTCAACCATTAGTTTACCGTTTGTGAAAGATGAGAAAAGAAGCTCAAAAGTAAACTTTCACCCCCTAGTCAATAGTAAGTTTCAGTTTGAAATGCATCATCAAACTGAAATAAAAATTGGCAGCAACTTCAAATAACTTTAAATAATCTTACATGCCATGTTAGATATCACAATTCTTATATTTCTAAAAGTCAGTTATGAAAGAAAATCAAAATGTTAAGCAATAGCCCAAATAAAAGCAGTTCCCCTTCGGGAGGGGAACTTCAATGCTATGTGGAAAAATTCCACTATGGGGATTTCGTTCAGAAAGCCAATCATCTGAAAGAGTATGTAAACGGGCCAATGAAATGCCAATGAGTTGGCAGCTTCAGCTTGCGCAGCTGATGCTTGTTGCAATCAATTTGGCAATAAAAGCACAGCGATAGCAGAGCTGAGCATCCATTTTCGCTTCAGAGTCTTTCACGAAGCTTCTGAGAGAGTCATGAGGGTTCCTCCAGCTGTATTACACAGAGAGAGGGAACGAGAGCGGTCTCCCGGTCCAGAGTGTGTGACACGCAGCGGCAGACGGTCGAGCTGGGTCCTCCCTTGCCTGGCGTTCTTTGGGTCCGGTCCTCCAGAGCGGTTTGTATTGTTGCGATCCTAAAAGAGCAACACGGTCGTGCAGCACGTCTTTTTCAAGACGGCGCTCCGACTGTGCGTTTCTGGATGCGGTGGTTTCCTGTCCTCGGATGATGGGCACGAGCACTGCGTTTCATGTCTGGGGGTCCAGCATGTTAATGCGGTGCTCGCGGACAGTGCATGCCATCACTGCGGTGGTGTGTCTGTTGCGCAGTTAAGATCGCGGCTCGCTCTTGCAAAAGGGCCAACCACCCCAGTTGTCCCCCGCTCCGCGGTGGGCACTCGGGCAGATCTGAGGGTTACAGTGGGAGTAAATCCGCCGCCCTCGGGCCTGTGGACCTCTCGCTCCTCCACGCGCTCCATCCAAGCTTTGAGTGAGAGAAGCGCTCCATCCTCGGATGGCCGCCCTCTCACTTGATGACACCGAGGCTCAGACGTCCACCGCTGCATCGGAGGATGGGTTATCCTTGTCTGATGAAGGATGCGAACCCGCTCCCTCCCTCCGGGGTGGCGAGCGCGGCGTCGGATCTAGAAACAGACATGATAATCGCGCTTTCCTGGGCTGTTTCGGCCGTGGGCCTGGAGATGGTTTATCCCCCAGCCCCGCGGTCGGACCGACTAGATGGGTGTATGTGGAGGATTAAGGCCTCCCATCCCTTTCTTCCCGGATGTGCGCAGTGGGCTCACGCAGTTTTAGAGGGCATCTTTCTCTGCCCGATCTGCGTGCGCCTCCGCCCTCACCACCCCTTATGGTGGAGTAGCCAGGGAGTACGAGTTGATTTCCCAGATTGAGAGTGCCATGGCGGGCCCGCGTGGTGCCTCTTTCTGCTGAAGTCAGCCTTGTCTCTCGTCCAAGGCGTGTCGGTTTTTCTGCCTCCACGGAGCCAGAGCCCTCACAGCCGCGGGCCAGGCTGCCTCCACCCTGCACGCTTGGGTACGTGCGCACGCGCTGACCCAGCCGCATGAGGGTGGTTCCGACCCAGGCTGGTTACCAGCCCCGCACCGCACCCGACTGAGCTCCACGGACCTCAAGTCTGCTGCGCGTGCCCTGGGAAGGACGATGGCCACATTAGTGGTCCAGGAGCGCCACCTTGGGCTAAACCTGGCAAAAGATATGGGCGGAGTCGACAAAGTTTGCTTTCTTGTCTCCCCCGTATCCCAGGCTGGCCTGTTCGGCGACACTGTCTGTGAATTCACCCAGGAATTCGAGGCGGTGAGAGAGCAGTCAGATGAGGTCTCCTATCGGCGGGTATGTATGACCGCTCGGCCCACCGAGCTTTCCACATCTGCGGCTCCTCGCCGAGGGCGCCTGCCTGCGAGTGCTGCCCCGCCCTGTCTGCGCCTCCGGCGAAGCAGCAGCGTTGAGCACCTCGTAAGTGGGCCGCCCGCCCCGTCCAGGGCGCCGTTAAGTCCGGTAAACGGATCACGAAGCGTCCCTGAGACGGGTCATCTGGAGAAGAGGTAAGTTGCTCTTTCCCCGGTGGAGGGCCGGGCTCAGTGAAAGAGCACTTTTTCCACTTCCTCGGATGTGACAGCTCGAACTCTGCCAGTCCGGGACGCTATGCCTTCTGGCTCGCAGAGTCGGTGCATCTCGCCAGCGGCTCACGAGCGGTGGGAGGACGGTCTCCTTTCTCCCACTCCTCCAGCCCCCCTCCCGGAGAAGGGGAGCGAGCTGAGAGTGAATCTCTCGCCTCCAGCTCTTCCGCGGGACCCCAGCGCTTCCCGGATCAGCACTCCCACTCCGCGCTGCCCCACTGCAGGTACGTCAGCGATTGTTGCGATGGGACCATTAGCGAGGGCGTTGCCTGCCTGGTTAGCGTGGGCCAGCCCTTCGCGGTGGCTCATACGCACAATCAGACTCGGCTATGCGATTCAGTTCGCGAAACGGCCTCCCAAGTTCACGGGTGTGTATTTTTCCAGGGTCAGCCCCCTATCCGCCCCTGTCTTGCGAGAGGAGATTGCTGTCCTCCTGGCGAAGGATGCAATAGAGCCGGTCCCTCCAGCCGAGATGGAGAGCGGGTTTTACAGCCCGTACTTCATCGTGCCCAAAAAGAGCGGTGGGTCACGACCAATCCTAGATCTGCGCGTTTTGAACCGCTGTCTACAGAGACTCCCATTCAAGATGCTCACGCAGAGGCGCATCCTCCGGTGCGTTCGTCCTCAGGATTGGTTTGCAGCAATAGACCTGAAGGACGCGTACTCTCATGTCTCCATTCTTCCACGTCACTGTCAGTTTCTGCGGTTTGCGTTCGAGGATCGAGCTTGGCAGTACAAGGTCCTCCCCTTCGGGCTCTCCTTGTCTCCGCGGGTCTTCACCAAGCTCGCGGAGGGTGCCCTAGCGCCCCTTCGGCTCGCGGGCATCCGCATACTCAACTATCTCGTGACTGGCTGATTTTAGCTCACTCAGGGGAGCAGTTGATTATGCACAGGGACAAGGTGCTCCGGCACCTCGACCTATTGGGGTTTCAGGTCAACCGAGAAAAGAGCAAACTCACCCCGTGCAGAGGATCTCTTTTCTCGGGTTGGAGCTGGACTCGGTCACCATGACAGCGCGCCTCTCCAGGGAGCGCGCTCGGCTAATGCTGAACTGTCTGAGAGAGTTCGACAGCAAAATAGTGGTCCCCCTGAAATCTTTTCAGAGGCTCCTGGGGCATATAGCATCCGCAGCCGCTTTCACGCCGCTCGGATTACTCTATATGAGACCACTTCAGCACTGGCTTCACGATCGAGTCCCCAGACACGCATGGCACGCGGGCACACACCGGGTGACTGTCACTGCGCTGTGTCGCCGCACCCTCAGCCCTTGGAACGACCCCTCGTTTCTACAGGCCGGTGTGCCTCTGGGACAGGCGTCCAAGCATGTTGTTGTCTCAACAGATGCCTCCAGCACGGGCTGGGGGGCCGTGTGTTGCGGGCATGCAGCAGCGGGCCTGTGGGTAGGTATCCAGCTGCATTGGCACATCAATCGCCTAGAGCTGCTGGCAGTGTTTCTCGCTCTCCGCCGTTTTTCTCCGGTGCTGGAGCGCCAACACGTGCTGGTCAGGACGGACAGCACGGCGGCGGTAGCGTATATCAATCGTATGGGGGGTATCCGCTCCCGCCGCATGTCTCAGCTCGCCCGCCGTCTGCTCCTCTGGAGTCATCCACGGCTGAAATCGCTGCGCGCCATTCACATTCCAGGCGAGCTCAACCGTGCAGCCGATGCGCTCTCACGGCAGCCTCTACGTCCAGGAGAATCGAGACTCCACCCCGAGATGGTCCAGCTGATATGGGCGAACTTCAGGGAGGCCCAGATCGATCTGTTTGCTTCCTCCGAGAACGCTCATTGCCAGTTGTTTTTTTCCCTGACCGAGGGCTCCCTCGGCATGGATGCACTGGCCCACAGCTGGCCTCGGGGCATTCGCAAGTATGCGTTTCCCCCAGTGAGCCTGCTCGCGCAGTTACTGTGCAAGGTCAGGGAGGACGAGGAGCAGGTCTTGCTAGTTGCGCCTCTCTGGCCCAACTGGACCTGGATATCAGAACTCTCCCTCCTCGCGACGGCCCCCCCCTGGCAGATCCCTTTGAGAGAGGTCCTACTCTCTCAGGGACAGGGCACCATCTGGCACCCTCGCCCAGATCTTTGCGTAAGGTCCTAAGACGCGAGGAAGACTTAGGTAACCTACCGGCTTCGGTGGTTAATACCATCACTCAGGCTAGAGCCCCCTCTACGAGGCGCGCCTACGCCCTGAAGTGGAGTCTATTCACTGAGTGGTGCGTCTCTCGCAGAGAAGACCCCCGAAACTGCCAGATCAGCGTTGTGCTTTCTTTTCTTCAGGAGAAGCTGGAGAGCAGGCTGTCGCCCTCCACACTGAAAGTTTACGTGGCCGCTATCTCCGCTCATCATGATGCGATAGATGGCGGCTCCGTGGGAAGGCATAACCTCATCATCCGGTTCCTCAGAGGTGCTAGGCGATTAAATCCACCCCGCCCCCCTCTCATGCCCTCTTGGGATCTCGCCCTCGTTCTCACGAGCTTGCGCGGAGATCTATTCGAACCACTCGAATCAGTATCTTTAAGATTTCTGTCCCTGAAGACAGCTCTGCTGGTCGCGTTGGCATCGATTAAGAGGGTCGGGGACCTGGAGGCATTTTCGGTCAGTGACTCGTGCCTGGAATTCGGACCGGCTAACTCTCACGTTGTCCTGAGACCCCAGCCCGGCTATGTGCCCAAGGTTCCTACCACACCGTTTAAGGATCAGGTAGTGAGCCTGCAAGCGCTGCCCACGGAGGAGGCAGACCCAGCCCTTCATCTGCTGTGTCCAGTTCGCGCTTTGCGAATCTACGTGGAACGCACTCAGAGCTTTAGATCATCTGAGCAGCTCCTCGTCTGTTATGGTGGTCGGCAGAAGGGAAGTGCCGTGTCAAAACAGAGGTTGGCCCACTGAATAGTGGATGCCATCTCCCTCGCTTACCAAAGCCAGGGCGAGCCGTGTCCCCCAGAGGTGCGAGCGCACTCCACTAGGAGCATTGCTTCCTCTTGAGCGCGTGCACACGGTGCCTCTCTAACAGACATCTGTAGAGCTGCGGGCTGGGCGACACCTAACACATTTGCAAGATTCTACAATCTGTGAGTGGAGCCGGTTTCCTCAAGGGTATTAGGTAACCTTTGGTGATTGGGGAAACACTCGGTGAGGTGTTGTAACACGCTTGCTGCGCCATTCTCCTTAACACGGAGGTACGTGCGCCTTTTTTACTCTGTCAGTAAAGTTCCCCGCTTAGGTGAGCCCTGCAGAGATTCCTCCGAGGCCCCCAGCATCTGACTCAGCGGAGGAGTCAAACGCTGGCCCGTTACGTTGTAGGTCTGCCCGCTGGTCAGCCCGCGTTCTGGGTATTGGTGCCCGCTATGTGCGATCCCCGCTGGTGATCCCATATGCATATTTAGCCACGATGCTGTCCCCCTTCTCAGGCAGGACCCGTGTCTTCCCTCACAGCTAACCATCTTATATTCATATGCGTACTCCCCTTTTCAGGGCTAGTCCTTATGTTTTCTTGCCACCAGTCTCCCCACTCGGGCAGCAGGTGGCCTCCGCAGCGTCCTCCCTATCGGGACTGCACGCTTTCCCAACGTACTGTCGTATCAATTCCTAGAAATTACTAGATGTCTTGCGACTCCCGAAAAATATATCTAAATCCGTAAATCTTCTGTTGAAGTGGGATAAGTAAGGGCCAGGGAACACGTTGGAAGACCGCGCCTCCGGTGATGCAGGTGCGCTCACGCTCTACTCAGCCTGGCTAACCTCTCATCGGGGGCAAGGTAAGGTCCATTCATTGTGGCGTTTTCCATACATTTCCCCATAGTGGAATTTTTCCACATAGCATTGAAGTTCCCCTCCCGAAGGGGAACGCTCCGGTTACTAAAGTAACCCTCGTTCCCCGAGGGGGGGAACGGAAATGCTATGTTCCGTCGCCACAATGAATGCCCCTTAGCTGCTGGGGTGAAAGTCTCTTCAGCTCAAAAAGGATGCTCAGCTCTGCTATCGCTGTGCTTTTATTGCCAAATTGATTGCAACAAGCATCAGCTGCGCAAGCTGAAGCTGCCAACTCATTGGCATTTCATTGGCCCGTTTACATACTCTTTCAGATGATTGGCTTTCTGAACGAAATCCCCATAGTGGAATTTTTCCACATAGCATTTCCGTTCCCCCCCTCGGGGAACGAGGGTTACTTTAGTAACCGGAGCGTTTTCAGGTTTGTAGATGTTATGATCAAAAAAAGTAATGATAAAATTGTCCAAATGAACATAGAGAAAACAGGATTGCTCAGTCAAGAGCAATGAGGGATTTTTCTCTTTTGTTGAATTAACATTGACCACACAGAAGTTGGTAAATTAGGACATTTCCAATAATGATACACCTCCAATTGCTTTTCCAGTTTCTTGCTTAAGGTTGTGTTGCCATATTTTTATGTGTTTGTCTGTTCAAGAGCTAGAAGACATAAAATAAAAGTCAATTTGTGTTAAAGAGTACAAGAAGAAAATATATGAGGTACAGTAGCTAATCTCAAAGTTGTTTCATTGTCTTGAGACTCTATTAACAAACAGAAAACCTCATGTTAATATGTTTCTCTTTAGAGACTTAGCAGCAAAACTTTTAATTTTATCGGTGAAATGTCCTTGGCGCTCCTAATACATTTCCACGTTACCAGTTGAAGGCCCAAAAACTAGCAGCTTTTTGAAGCCGTCACTGAAATATGGAACATGTTGTGTTGAATAATGATGGTGTTTAAGGCAATCTGGCTGCTGAGTTCATGGTTTGTGCCTGCTGGTTCTCCTGACTCACATATGCAGTACAGTATGTGCAGATGTTCTCTAATATGTCTCTGCACCTCATGTCCTTTACTTGATCTTTTCTACTTGCTCATATGCCTGGAATGACTCGCTGTTTTACCGGCCTGCGTTTATATAATCTATTTATCTTATATATTTTTCTATTTGCTATTGTGTAGTCTCTTTATTGATCTTGTATTCATTTTAATCACCTTACACTGTTAGACGTTTTGCTGTATTTTTGCTGTTTTGTTTTGTTTTTTTATCGCAGCTGCCCCTTTACAGTAACTTACATGTAAATGTGTTTCATTTGACAGTAAAATAGCCTTACCACAACTTCTTTTTATGGTAAAATGTCCTAACATTATTAACATTTTACATTATTTACATTTTACAGTTTATTAATAATTGACATTAATTTTACAGTATGACAATTTTTACAGTACTTTTACTGTAATTTCTACACATTTTACACTAGCAGTACAAAACCTTTATTTTTGATATTGAATTGATTAAATTCCAAACAAGTGACATCTTTTCATTAACTGCCTCATTTTTGTCTTCAACTACAGTAGCAGTACTTGACCTCTTTGATATCAATAGAATACCGCAAATTTCTACTAAGAAATTCCGACTATTCTTACTGTAAAAGTTCTAAAATGACCCACAATGCTGTGCATATTACAGTAGTATACTGTAAAGACTGTATATGGTATTTTATTGGGTGTTTTTGCAGTGAAAAACTGTAAACATGTAGCAAAGTCTAATCGTGTACCTTACTCTATCTAACTATTTCTATGAAGTGTTTAGTTATTAAAACAAGACACTGCAGGTAAATGACGTAGAAATATGTATTACCTTTTCACCTAGTTGAACATATGCCTCTGTGACCACCTTCATAATATAGATAGATATGAATAAGACTGTGGGTAAAAAGGTTTTTGAAAAATGTTATGGCTCAATACAAAAGAAAAAATATATAATTTTAAGAAAACATGCTTTAAAAGTGTGTGTTATAATTAATCTACTACATCAAATCTAATTAATCTAATCTACACAAATAGATAATGTGCAACAAAAGAAACACTTTTTTTCTTTTTCTCTTAAATATAAAATCATAATATACCAGTTCATAACAGTTTTCTTGCCTACAGTGTCTCACCTTAGAAGTTTAATCTATCATGTAGTTTAATATATAACGCCAAATTGATTTATTTTTTTTAATACTGATAAAAACCACTCAATTCTCCTCAGGTCTATGGCCTATGTATGCCTGATACTCATGGGAACAGTAGAGATGATGGGTACAGGCTCAGTCAGACAGTGCAGACGAACTGGCGCTGTTTTTGTCCTGGTGACTCCATGACAGAAGTTGAGAGCTCACCAAGACCTTCGTCTGGGAGAGCAGCCAAAAATGGCCAGAGTGAGATACACTGTCAGCGCTAGCTTTTTGCCCTGCTCCACCAATAAACCCATCCACTTTTACTTAACAAGACTGCAAAGTTAAGTCTTGAGTAAAGTAAATGATGTTTAAAAAAATCAAGTGATCAAAAGTAAAGTGATCAAAAAATATATGAATAGGATATTTAGACTTCTATCTGAGTTTGACTTGAATCTGATTTTACAAAAAATAAATATAAATATATATAACTTTAAATCTATGCATTTAGCAGTTAAATTAGCACCTATTAATTTATTTATTTTCTAACTATAATATATAGAGTTGAAGGCAAAATAATTAGCCCTCTTATTATTTTTTGGGGGGCGACATGGTGGCTCAGTGGTTAGCACTGTCACCTCACAGTAAGAAGGTCGCTGGTGCGAGTCCCGGCTGGGTCAGTTAGCATGTGGAGTTTGCATGTTCTCTCTGGCATTCAGCCTAAAGTTCATCTAACAATCCAGAAAAAGCGAATATATATATAATTTTCCTTGAGCAAAATTGTGCATTAGACTTTTAAAAAAAGATATGTAAAAATAAAATATAAAGTAATATTCATTCATTCATTCATTTTCTTTTCGGCTTAGTCCCTTTATTAATCCGGGGTCGCCACAGTGGAATGTACCACCAACTTATCCAGCATTTGTTTTACGCAGCGGATGCCCTTCCAGCCACAACCCATCTCTGGGAAATATAAAGTAATATATATAAATAAATTATTATAAATTATTTATATTCAGGGTTCATACGGTCATGGAAAACCTGGAAAAGTCATGGAATTTTGACATGGCATTTTCCAGGTCTGGAAAAGTTTTTGAAAAACAAAAAACCCACAAAATCATGGAAAACAGATATCTGTATACTTGAATATAAGTTATTTACTTCTTTTCTGTCCTTGACAAATCACATACTCTCACATAATTAGTGAGGTGTAAGCATTATCTAATCAATTTTAGATAGAGATAAATAGAAATTGTAACTAAATAGATTGTTATGTGTTTTACGATTTGCTATAATAAAGTTGAACATGCATTGTTTTTCTTTTACCACGCATATGTAGACATCAGGTCATGAAAATTTACTTGAAAATCTTGGAAAAATCATGAAAAAGTCATGGAATTTTAGAAGTAAATATGTGTATGAATCCTGTACATTACAAGCACTTAATGTGAAATTCTAAAGTATTTAATATTATTAAATGATAACATGAAAAAACAAATATTGATATTATAGTATTATGAAGGGCATAATACAACACTGTCACCTCACAGAAAGAAGGTGGCTGGTTTGAGTCCCTGTTGGGCTAGTTGGTATTTCTGTGTGGAGTTTGTATGTTCTCCTTGTGTTTGCGTGGGTTTTTATCTGGTGCTCTGGGTTCCTCCACAGTCCAAAGGCATGCGGTGTAAGTGAAGTTTATTCATAAACTAATTTTGAGAGGGGCCACGTGCTTATGATTGCTTGCAGATGGTCCAGCATAATCAAATTTATGATTCACCTATCAGACGATTCCGAAGACACTATAAATACTCTAAGCTCCATATAACAGCCATCTTCGTTTTGAATAATCCCCCCTTCCACCCCTACTCCTCCTTCTTTTCTATATGGATGGCATGGTGGCCCAGTGGTTAGCACTGATGCCTCACAGCAAGAACATCACTGGTTCTAGTCTTTACCAAGCAAGACGACGTTTCTGTGCAGTTTACACATTCTCCCCATGCTCACGTGGGTTTCCCCGGGTTTTCCGGTTTCCTCCCACCATCTAAAAACAAGCAACTTATGTTCATTTACTAATACAAATCGGCACCATAGACATGTTCCTAGTTAGTAGTATCTCTTAAGAGCAATCACTACTTGTTCATTAGCTACTACAGCAGGGGAGTTCTCGAGCTCAAACTCCCCTCTCACCTTGCAAACGGGAGGGAGCCCCAGGTTTGAGGATCTTATGAGCTCAGGGCTCTCTACCGGGACAGCATGCCAAATAAGCTTTATAATCAATCATCAGTTAAGTGTGAACTCTTGAAACAAAATTGGCCGTAGTGTTGAAGTGTGTGTATGAGTGAGTGGGCGAATGGGTGTTTCCCAGTACTGGGTTGTGACTGGAAGGGCATACGCCGGAATAGTTGGCAAATCAATTCCACTGTGGTGAACCCTGATAAATAAAGGACTAAGCCAAAGGAAAAATAATGAAATATGAAGTATTTAAATTTATTTAATATAATAAACATATTCATCCAATTTGACCTTATAGTGTGCGCGTGTTTTGGGCACAGTTTGTTGTAAACGTATTGGGAAAAAAACAAAACATATTTTTCTGTCTGCTTCCAGTGACTAGTATTTGCCCTGTGCTGTTTCTCTGATCATGTTGTTTTTTGCTGTCTTGTCCATGAATTGTTCAGCATGCCAGTCCTCACAGCTTCGTTCCTCCAGCAACAAACCCCTCAGCGTGTTTGTTTGTCAGAAAGACTGAAGTCAGTCGAGGTTAATGCAAACCTTCACCTCTGTCAAAATCTTCCTCTGTCAATGCATCACAAAACTGCGTCACAAGCAATGCATTTAAACTGCATTTAAATCTGTTAAAAGACACCGTTCTGGGATGGTGGTGAACAGCTTTCTGTTCTCATTGCAACATGTGATGAATTATCTTGTCAGGCAGATGAGTAAGATTGGGCATCTGTTTAAGCTCCAGGGCCTCATTTATAAATCGCACGTACAATCAGATCCATGAATTGGAGCCTAGATTAACACTGAGCAGAAAATGTGAGGGTTTTTTTTAAAGAAAGAGAAGTATGCGTGCAAACATTTTTGGTCTGCTGACAGGGAGTTGTTCAAGTTCAAGAGAAGTATTGAATGAATTAATAAATGAAATATTGGGCAATTTGTGGTTTATGTGAAACCTTTTAGTGTGGTCACCCATTTATGTTTGTTCAAACATATTATGATTTATATTACATATATAGTGTTTATATTTATATAATTTAACTTAAAATCCTTGTAAAATAAAAATGAATAATGTTTAATATTGTTAGCATACTTTGTTATTTTTTAAGTGAACAATTAATCTGTACAAGTTAATCCACTAATAGAAAAAAGTTTGTTTCGGTAATCTTCAGTCAAAGTCTGACCATTTGCTTCCACATATGGAGTGGCCGGTCTTCTCTGTTGATGTCAATTTGATGGCTTCAGCTATAATATTCTTAACCATACCCCTCTTACAGTTACTGTAGTTTGCTACAATGGAATGATGCCCCTGTTCCATATTAAATTTTAGTTGGAATTACAACAACATACTGAAATAAGGGTTTCAGCAACTTTCGGTTTATGCAGACTTTAAAATAGCTGTTTTCTCTTTGAATGTATTTTAAAAATCTATTCTAGTAATGGGTCGTTCTTGAACGATTAGTTCATTTTGAACGAATCTTTAATATGACTCGGGAACGACGAGTCCTCTTAGGGAGTGATTCGTTTATCCGCGCATGCGCACATTGCGCACAGATGTGCAGGTTTCGTTCATTTTTCAAGTCTTTTAATTCATTCATCACGCGAAAGACAAAAGCCAATCATATGCGTTTAGAGCCGGAAACAGATTTGAACTGTTCACCTCCCGAGTCCCCAGTCCGAGTCGTTCAACACGTGAAAGACACAGAAGCCAATCGTATGCATTTAGAGCCGGAAACAGATTTGAACCGTTCACCCCCCGAGTCCTCGGTCTGAGTCATGTCTCTTTACATTTTGTCACGTGATGAACGAACCAGAAGACTCGAAAGGTAAACTAGTCATGGCTCCTTTTGGCTCAGACTGTGTACATTGGTTGAGATTATATAGACTGTCTGTGTGACGTAAACGAACCACTGAAATTTGAAGACATGAAGAGGTGAGCTGAGCAAAGAGGCAAAAATATCTTCATAGACAAAAGAGCAGGCAAACAGTGAATGATTATTTTCTTTTATAGCATTCTATTTATGACTTGTTTGTAGTGTGATCAACATTTGGGCTAGTTGTACATGTGTTTGGAAGCAATTCGTAACAGTTTAATAATATATTGGCAAATTGAACGAAATGAACGAAATGACTCGAAAAAAGATTCGTTCATCTCGATGAACGAGACTTAAAGATCCGAGTCAGTAAAATGATCCGAACTTCCCATCACTAATCTATTCCTCTCTGCACCAATTCCTGATTTTGTACAGTATTTCCTAATCAGGCATTATTTAATTAAATATGCCCTATTTTTAGTGGTGTAAAGTAACTAATTACAAATACTTAAACTACTGTAATTGAGTAGTTTTTCTCATGCAGGAATTGTAATTTATGGAGTAGTTTTAAAAATGTGTACTTGTACTTTCCCTTGAGTACATTTTTAGTGCTGTATTGGTCACTACTCCACTACTTTCCTTCAACCTGCAGTCACTACTCTATCTCTTTCTTGTCTATGGTCATTGTCTAAAGTAGAAAGATCAGTCCTATGATTCCTGTCCAATTAAATCACACATACAAAGTAAATTGCATCATACTGAACGTCACGACATGGGCGCTTTTGAATGCAGAAAACCTTTTGGAAACATTAAAAATTTCCAAGATGTTCAAAATCTTTACACGCAATCATCCAGAGACTTTTTATAGACTGCATGTCACTGAAAATGATGGATGTCGACTGTATGATGACTGACATCACCAAACAGCCTTAAACAATCACTAAATGTGTTGAATGAAGAATGGAAGGAAGGGACAAATAAGGAATGGAAGGAAGGATCGAAGAACCAAATAAATGAAGGACAGATTCAAGGAAAGACTGAACAAACTAAGGAAGGTAAAAAAGGAACGAACGAATGAATTAACAAAGGGCCTAATAAAGGAAGGAATAAAAATATGGAAGAAAGAATGTGCGAACAAATGAAGGGAGGAAAAAAGGAAGGACCAAACAAATGAAGGCAGAATTCAAGGAAGGACTGAACAAACTAAGGAAGGAACGAAAAAAACGAATGAATGAACAAAAGGACCTAATCTAGAAATGAACAAAAAATATGATAGAACGAATGAGTGAACAAAGGAAAGAGGGAACAAACAAATGAATGAGGGAAGGAGAGAACAAACAAATAATTGAAGGAAGGTAGGAAGGAACGAACGAACGAACGAAAATAGGAAGATCCCTAAATACACTGCATGTTGTTTGTGTAGGGATGTGTAAACGTAACATTCTGTAAACGCATCAACTTTTCTACAGTGTAAAACTCACTCACTACTCTTGAGTACTTTTAAAAGGTTTACTTTTTACTCATACTTTGAGTAATATTTACTACAGATACTTTTACTCTACTTGCACTACATTTTTGGGCAAGTAATGATGCTTTTACTTGAGTATGATTTTAGCACGATCGCCTCACAGCAAGAAGGTCGCTGGTTCGAGCCTCGGCTGGGTCAGTTGGCATTTCTGTGTGGAGTTTGCATGTTCTCCCCGTGCTCGCGTGGGTTTCCTCCGGGTGCTCCAGTTTTTCCTACAAATCCAAAGACGTGGTGAATTGGGAAGGCTAAATTGTCCGTAGTGTATGAGTGTGAATGAGTGTGTATGGATGCAACCCAGAGATGGGTTGCAGCTGGAAGGGCATCCGCTGCGTAAAACATATGCTGGATAAGTTGGCGGTTTATTCTGCTGTGGTGACCCCAGTTTAACAAAGGGACTAAGCTGAAAAGAAAATGAATGAATGAATGAACCAGGCACTGCATGAACATATCCCTCTGTAAAAAACAAACTTCAGAATGTAGATCTGAAAAAAATAGTGAAAATATTTGGCTTAGTGACCCAAATTGAAAAAGGGTCACAAGAGAAACACACAAAAGTGTAAAAGTAAACGTTCAAATAAAAATCCAATACAAAAAGCTCAAAAATGACTGGTGCATAAAAATTGTGTTTTTGCCTGTATCTGTATACAGACAGGCAGTTCTTGTACACATGTAACAATCCAAATCTACATTTCAGTGACTTATTTTGTTTTCTTAAGCATTTATAAGAACATTCAGGAAATTATCGTTCACATTTTGGGTGCTTGTGCACGTGTCTTGATAAATGAGTCTCCTGCTGTATTTAAAAACAGGGCCCACATCCATTTGGAAAGTGAGTGTTTTCTTATTCTACCCACACCTTTTTCCTTTTTCTGCTAGTAGTGCTATGTTGGCTCGGACCCTGAAAAAACACTTCAATGTCCTTACAAGCACTTACAGACAAAATTTTAAGTTAAATAAAAAAATTAAAAGTTTAATACATAACATTTCACAACTCAAGACTTCTGATGTAACAGTAAATATCATGGCCTAAATATAACATTTTGTGACATTTGCGACATTTTATTCACCAGCTAAATCGTTGTTTTTAGCTTTTTTTCCCTCTTTTTTTTTACCAGCCATCAAATTGTTCGTGCACGATTTAATTTAAAATGAGAAGAAATTACATTATAATTATAATTGTTATTATTGCTATTATTATTATTGTTATAATAATATATTATTATTAATAATAATAATATTGTTTTATATTACAGTATATATAAGCTTTTTATTTTTTCTAATTAAAATAAGTTAATCATATTATTAAAATTTACTCAATTTGATTAAAAATCTGCAGAAATTACATTATTATTATTATTATTATTATTATTATTAATATTATTATTATGTATTACACAACTCAGTTTGGAAATACAGTTATAGTATTGACTATAACAGTAAAGCAAAGTACTTCATAATGATAATTTTTGTTCATGCAATAATACATACTATTATTATTATTATTATTATTGTGTTCATTGCTATAATCATCACCTCATGTAAGTAGGGTTATACAATAGTTAAAATTCTTACAATTTCATAACAAACTTCATAAAACATTTACAATAATAAAAGTAATATTTAAAGTTGTTCAAAGCTTTTATTTTTGTGGAAAACTGCAGAGAAAATCCTTATCTTAAATGCTTCTGTTTGACAGCTGATTTATTACTCGTTCTTTTCGTAAACATGGGAAGATCTGTGACGAGATTTCCAAACAAAAAACATTCTAAACCCAAAAGCACTTACAGCAACTGAGTTCATGTCCAGTCACCCAAAGACACTAAAACACTTCTGAATGAAAATGAAAATTTCCTCCCTATTTACTCATGTGATTCAAAACCTTTATCAGTTTCTTTCTTCTGTTGAACACAAAAGAAGATATTCTGAAGATTGTTGGAAACCAGCAGCCATTGACATACATAACAGGGACAAAAAAATACTATGGAAGTCAATGGCCATGAGCATGTTTGGACATTAATAGTATGCATTAAAATGAAAAGAACTGTTACCCATTTTTTTTTTCTCATCTGGCATGTTTCAAGTGTTGTTTTAAGCCTTGTATAACAACCAATCTGCACGTCAAGGGAGTTTTCTGTTGTGTCTGGGAGCTCATGAAGTGGTTAATGGTGTGGCAGATATTGGATCAGGCAAGAAGGCTTAACTTTGATAAGTCTCAAGCCGACATGCTTCCTGAACTTGTCACGCTGCTCCTCTGAGCTTCACACGTCTGCTGTTCTTATCTTCTGTGCCATGACAGGACTTCAGATGATGAAAACGCTTAAGCTGTCACCCAAAGGAAGCAAACATGACTAAACCAAACCATCAATCAGCTGAAATGGTTTATATCTCATGTCTTCCTCACATGACTTTCCTCTTGTAAGCTGATGGATGTTGTTTAATTCTTTTCTAAATAATATTTATATAATAACATCGGAATAAATTCCTGAAAGCTCTTTGTCTTCCGCTGAATATTTTCCCTCCGGAATTCAGTTCACTAAGATGGAAGTAGTTTCCTTTTGAGATGTTAAGAAAGCAAAGTTCAGGGAAAATATCCAGTCTGATTTTTTCCCCCTCTCTTTGATTTTGTTTATGTATGGCTAATGTTTCTGCATAGTTTCTTGCTTTTCATTTTTTTCCCACTTGCTACTGTCTAACTTCAGTCTTGAGTGTCAGATACTGTTGAATCATGCCTCTATACATTGTGCATCAGACCTATTATGTTACCTGATATATGACTATAGCGCTATTGTAAAGTGATCATTATGATAGTTGAGCGAGAAAGTCTAAGGATGTGAAGATTGATGAGAAAGGAAACAGAGATGTGTATCTGTGGCTCCAGATCTGTTGTAGCACTTAAATAGAGTTTACATTATCATAATGTCAGTGTCTTAGTATATCATGACAGCTTCATAAATCAAGATACCTTTGATCTGCCTGTGTTAAACGAGACCGAAGTCAACGTTAAAACTCTTGACGTCAGTGAAAATCTTTACATTATCAAAGACCTTATGTAGGTTAAAGATCTCAAAGGATTGTGCACGTTTCAGTGGGTCAAATGAGTATTATTTTGGCAGGTGACTATGAATGAAACCACTAAATAATAGTTGAACTGACCTAATCTTGTGCAATTAGTGTTGACTGGTCATGCTTACAATAAGTGATTTAGTTACAATCCACAATAATCAGTTTGACCGATGGGCTAGTCTGCATTTGAGGTCCATAGTCAGCTGACGTAGGCTATATTTTTTGGAGGCTACGTTTTCAGCTTTACTCAGATTATTCTTTAATCCAAAACACTCCAAAATCACTTGACAGAGAACAACAATCCAGACAGTTTTGATTGGTCATATTACACCTGCTCCCTTCATGCATTTTCTCTAATCGGTAGCTTATCTGATATATACTGTGTAAACTGTTTTGTATACATCTGACCACGTACAGTAAATGTGTCTCCAATAAATGGATATGATTCCCATCTTCAATGCCCACGCTTTATGTAAATTTTAAAAAGTTTACGTATACTAAACCACCACAAATACGCTCATTTTATTTAATTGTTATTGATTTTACAGAAATGTTAGCTCAAATGTCCCAATCACAAAGCCAATCTCAGCAGCCACGTCTCCGTTTTCAAATGTCTCCGTTTTCCCACATCCACACTGAGACGGAGCAGCAGCATTTTAGAATGAAAACGGCCTCTCCAGTGTTTACAAAACGCTTCGTTTTCGTGCCTCGAAAACTCCGGCGTAGTGTGGACGGACGGCGTAACCGTAGCAAAACTTATGCGTTTTAAAACGAAAACGCACTAGTGTAAACGGGGCCTGAGGCAACAGTGCTAACCACTGGGCCACCGTGCCAAACATCTAGGAAAGGAGGAGGAGAAAGGGTGGAAGGGGGGATTCTTCAAAACGAAGATGGCTGCGATATGGAACTTAGGGTATTTATAGTGCCTTCGGAATCGTCTGATTGGTGAATCATGAATTGAATAATGCTGGACTGGTTGCAAGCAATCATAAGCACGTGATCCTCTCGAAATTAGTTTATAAATAAACTTTATTTAAAAGAGAAAATAAAACAAAACAAGCATTCCAAATGGTCACTTGTGGCATTGACATGTATGTGCCATACAGTATATGGTTTTAACAACCAGATGCATTTAGACCTGTCCAGTGTCTTCTGCATTATATCAAAGTCCACCTCCTGAAGTGGCTTGAGTCATCAGGTTTATATCTGTCTCTAATGCATTTCTTTGGGCATTTACTGTACTGTAAGGGACCAGGTATAAACAGCCTTTAATGAATACAGTTCTTGTGGTCACAGACGATGTACTGTAAAAACGGACAAATCAATGAAGTGCTTACAGTACCTTAAAGTAATAGACCTGAAATGAGAATTCCAATTCACCACATTCCAAAAAAGTATGACATAAATATTTTTCTGACTTTTTGTACATTTCTTGAATCATCTCTAACACTTGCCATTTGGTTTATTTCTTAAATCACAAAAACAGCACCACACTTTAGATTGCCTGCAATTCCTTGTAATATGCTCAAAATTATTTCAGTCTTCTTAAAAATTATTCCTAGTATCTTTAAAATGAAATTACTTTTAAAATCAATGGTGTTACGCACCGTCTAGGGATGGTGCACAACATGAAAGACAAGACAAAGAAAATGAAATCAAAGACTTATTGGGGTTTGAATTCGGGAGCTGACAAGGCCAAAATAACAAACTAAAATTCCTTTATTTTAAATCTCTAACTTACCTGATCAAAATGAAAGAAAAGAAAATACAAATCACTACCCTAACTACCTAACACAAAAACACAGGTCAAAAGGTTTACAAATAAAATGGCGTCAAACTCCTTACTGTCCTAATAAAATATACACTATTTACAAACAGGTGACCATGTTTAAGGGACAATCCAAAAATCAATGTCAGCGGACAAAAAGGTCTAACAAGCCAGTAGAACAAATTTTTATAAAGAAAGCAAACACAAAACAAACAGTACTCACAAATCTCTAATTACAGCAAAACAAACAGTACTCACAAATCTGTAGTCACAACTTAACATTCAAAATCTCTGCACCAAACAACATACAACCATTTCAACAAACACAAAGCAAGTGACCCAAAACAAGATGGCCGCCAAGGAAGTTGTGTCATGGCTTTTAAAACACTGTAGGCCAATCAGGAACTTGCAATCAGATGGAAGTGGCAAATCAGATGCGTTGTAGGTAAAGCAGAGAAACAGATGAGTCAAGAGAATCATAGGATTGTAACATAGGATTGCAACATAGGATTGGACACATCAGTGTCATCAGATAAAAAAGCCATTGTGTCACTGTTGATGATGTAGACCTTGAACAAAGCAACTGTAATTTCAGAAGAAAACTGTATTTTCTTTTGTGAACACAAAAGAAATCGCTTGACAAATCTGTTTCATAAAGAAAATCATATCCAGTGTTGGTGTCCAAGGGTGAGTAAAGTAATAACACTTTAATTTCTTGTTAAACATTCCTTTCAGACACGAAAAACACACCTGCTGTTGACAGACAGATAGATCTAACAGCAGAGCCAGACAGATACAAAGACTTATATTTTATTAAGTGTTGCGCCAAATAAAAACACAAGAATACTTTCGCCATGTGCTCCGCCAGGAATTGTGTATCTTTTTTTACAATCGCTTTCAGAGTATTAGATTATGTAGTCTTGGGGTAAATACGGAAATCTCATCAAATGGTGGTCAGATCCTATGGTGTATTGCATATCTGCGTCTGATGAATAAAGTCATGCAGGAGCTGCTTGGCAGCGTCATGGGATTCTTTGTGGCTTTTCTGTCCGTAAGGTATGACAAAACAGTCTGAGCTTCAGACTAAATCACATTTGTAGGATTCTGTAGCATATGTTTAGCAATTATCTGTAATACCCACCAGTCTTTAGCTATTATGGCTAATAATATTCGAGAGTGGCATGTTTCACACAAACATTATGTAAGAGTCTTATTTTGAAGGTGCAGGACTATTTGACGAGCTGGTTTTCTCGATTACCAATGTTTGCATTTGTGGTCGTCTCTTCAGGGAAAGGCCTGATAAATGTTGTGTTTTGAATTTGAGATTTGGTGTAAGCCATAATGGACATGTTTATGTAAGGCGTGAATTAAGACACATAAGAAGGGAAGACATTTTTCAGATGTGCTTGTGTGTCTGTTTTTGAGAGTATCGTTTGCAGGAAAAAGTAAATGGATAGTTCACATCAAATTAAAGGCATTTATTCACTCCAGTGTTATTTATATTGTATATTTATTATTTCAGTGTGGTTTATCGGTTTAAATTTAAGCAGTAGTGAGAATTTACTTTCATAGTTTCTGTTTTAATAATTGAAACTATTATTTTTAAGCAAGTTTGTATAATTTATGTTTTTTTTATTTTAGTTTTTAAGTTTTTAGTTTTTATTTTAGTTTGTAATTAATATAATGTAAAATATTAGTTTTATAACTAACTTAAACTTACTTGTGTTATATTTATGTATATTTAGTTAGTTACATTTAGTTAGTATATTTAATTAAAATAACATCAATAATTGTCATTATAATTGTTTTATTCATATATTTTATGATTTATACATCATCATCATCATCATCATCATCATTATTATTATTATTATTATTGTTATTATTTGAAAGTGAAAACTAATGCAATTATTCATTTGCCAATGCCAATAAGTAAATATTACACATAGACAGTCTACTATTATTATTATTATTACTATTATTACATACTTTTTTCAGTGTTATTTACACTTTAATCTTAGCTTATTGTTTATAAACTTGAAACTTAAGCTTTTCTGTACACTCTAAAGATGTTATATAACCATCCGTGTGATTTCAAAATACCAACGCGTTCTCAAATCGACATTTGGTTTATTGTTGTCCATACTGAGTATACATTTGTTTATTTTTCATTCACTTTCAAGTGTGACTAAAATTCGTCTGGCCTCTTTTGCCATGAATTCCTGAGTCAAAGGAATGTGCTCTGAAACATCACACCACCGCATCAGTCTGGGTCGTTTTCATGCTTAGGTTAAAAGCCATAAATAGATGTTCTCAGACCGCACAGAGTGGCTCTTAACTTCCTTGTCCCGTCCCAGGAATGAATCTCTGACAAACGCGATCTGTTCTGTGTGCCGGTGGGTGGCCAGTGGGGGTCACTGCCCTGCTGAAGTTCAGGCGGGACCAGTGTGAGTTTCACACCTCAGTCAAACAAGCCTTGCAGGAGATATTATCTTCTCCAAACTAGTCTGTGATCTCCCTGTTCATCCACCGAGTCAAAGCATGAGCTGAGAAACAGCTCTCAGGTCAAATGCAACCTTAAACTCAGAGATTAACGAAAGTGTGTTGGTTGTAATAGGAGGAAAGGAGGGTTCAAGAAGACTAGTTTGACTGACAAGTGTGCATCACTATTAATTACATATATTTTGTGCAGCCATTTAACATGAATAAAGCATTTTGGCCAATAATTTAGGGACTAAATGTCAATGTTTACATCCAGAGTTGCCATTTTTCTGTTGGAAAATTTAAATATTTAAATAAAAAAGCATAAATAAAGCACCATTCATCCTGTGTGTTCAAGAGAATAATATGGTAATTTTTATGGGAAACTTGCAAATTATTCATAATAAAAATGAACATTGCTGCAACTCGGAAATCTCTCTTGCTCTTTTTACCTTTGTAATAGATGACAGTAATTTATCAAAATTATTTTAATGGCATTGACTCTGGCATTTTCAGAAAACTTAAAAAAAAAAAATTCAAATGTTTACTCATTAAGATAGTTCCATGGTCTGTTGAAATTCTACATTCTGATTGGCTGGAAGGTGTGCAATTAAAATTTTGTAATGCACTGGTTGTTCCAGTCAGTTCAAAATAAACGTGCTACCCTAAAACATTAGTAGTATCCTAGTAACTCAGTGACAGTTGACTTCATTTATCTGTGTGATCTCGAGGACACAGACATGTGTTTCACCCCTAGTATTTATGAAGAGGTAGCTAACATGTGTTACTATGAGCTATATGATACGATTGTGTCATTTACATGCGCGCTCACACACACACAAAGCTCTTGCACCTGCTAATTGTTTGTCTGCCTGTTACTGGTTGAGAACTGAGATATCATAACCGACAAAAATTTATATATTCATTCATTCATTCATTTTCTTTTCGGCTTAGTCCCTTTACTAATCCGGGGTCGCCACAGCGGAATGAACCGCCAACTTATCCAGCATTTGTTTTACGCAGCGGATGCCCTTCCAGCCACAACCCATCTCTGGGAAACACATCCATACATTCTCATTCACACACATACACTATGGACAATTTAGCTTACCCAATTCACCTGTAACGCATATCTTTGGACTGTGGGGGAAAACGGAGCACCCGGAGGAAACCCACGCAACCACGGGGAGAACATGCAAACTCCACACAGAAATGCCAACTGGCCCAGCCAGGGATCGAACCAGCGACCTTCTTGCTGTGAGGTGAACGTGCTACTCACTACGCCACCGTGGCGCCAATTAATATATTGCATATATTAGTATTTAGAGCAAAATTTGTTTTGATTTGTTTGACTCATCTATAACAGTATAAGCAAGATAAACAAAGACTTGTTGTTTGTTTAAGGATTTTAAATGCACTTTGTGGAGGCAATCTCTGCCTCTGTATTTAAAATGTTAATTTAATAGCCTTTATAATTATCCCTCACTTAATCTGCTGGTTAGTCCATTTATCCAATCCCATCATCTGCTAAGCAAAGTCACATGTTCATGGAGTTGTATAATAATACCAAAACCTGTAATAATCTGAAATAAATACACAATATTTTTATTTATTTTATTTTCTTCAATGTGTATTTGTGATGATACCCCAGATGGTCTATGCTTGTCATAAATAAATACGACATGAATAAATAATCTTGCAGTGAATGCTTCTGGACTGACCTAAGATATATAAATATATATTATTTATTTATTTTTAGTAGTTTGCAAAGTGAATGATATACTCAGTGATCACACATTTTTAAAACAACTATCATGACATTATTGTAGATCATAAAAATTGCCCACTTGCACACGGAGAAATGTATTCAATATATGTTTAATATGTCAATATATGTTATCTTATGATCATATAAAAATGTTTCAGTTGAGTGCTCATGGTTTTAGTACACTTTTTAAGATTTTGGTTTCACATCTTGGTCTTTCCGTGAATCTTTTTTTATATGATATCCCAAAATGTGCATATAAATACAAAGATGGAAAGATAGCTATGACTGTGCAAATAAAAAAAGAAGGAAACATGTCGTTCCATTAACTGCCTAGATCATTTCTTCATGAGTTACTGATAAATGAAAGGGCAGATACGACTGACATGTCTCAGATCAAAGTAACATTATCAGTATTTCAACTACACTCTTCTTTGCATGTGAATAGCTCATGTCTGCCACAGATATGCATAACCAACTGTCTTGGTTTGCAGAGGAAGACATAATGGAGACAGATTAGAAGGATGATGTCATGTTCATGTTATTCCAGGTTCCGTTTGTACACAGATTATGATCGGCTGTGCTGGACATTAGAGACATGTCTGGAAATGAAATAATCTAGTCGAGTTTCACTTGGCTGTTGCCAACTATTCAGGAATGGATTCTTTGTGGTGGTTACGAACACTGAAGATACTGAGATATCTGTACTCTAATTTAGAAATTGTGGTCAGAAAAAGTTGAAGGATCATTTTTCTGCAGACTTATATTATTTTAGAATTTAAAACTCTAAATGTACTGTATGTGATATAGCTAAAAACGATGACACACAATAAATGAAAATATCCTTTTCATTTTATGAGGCATCGTGAGCATGTGAGTGATTTAGTGAGATTAGATGGTCTCTTAAGTTCAGTTACACTTAAGTTAAACAGTGTATTATTCTTAAGGTAGAAGCTCCCTTGAGTTTTGCATTAATAAATCATTACATGGAGCACAACGTGTACACGTAAGCCTCTTTTTTTTTTTTTGGAAATCACATTTTTGTACTGCCAGTAGCTCCTCCAATGGCTGATTCTGCATCTTTTGACCATTCTTTCACATTGACTTTATCTGTGACATATATATTAAAGTGATATATACAGATGATAAAATGCATATTATTATTTTCTAATTCAGTAATATTGTTTCAGTGTCCTTTATTATAATAATAATAATAATAATAATAAAAACATTTCAGTAAGAAAATCATTTGTAGCAATATTTGCATCAAATAAATTGAACAAAAAGTGCTGGAGTCAAAAAATAAAAAGGTAAAAAGGTAAATGTACATGTTTTTTCTTCTTGATATTACTGTGTTTTCCGGTTTCTGTATGTTTCTGATCAACATATAACTATCAATTTTTAGTAAGACGTATATTAAAATGTGTAACTAGTTTATATACCAAAACATCTTGTAGGGTATATTTAGAACCAGAATTACAAGGATCTCAGTGCAGGTTTTACTAGGTTTTACCCATTTGTCAGCAAGACGTTTTTTTAACATTTAAAGTGAAAAAATTAATATGGAAATCAATGAATAAGTCAAAAAAGTATGCAATTTCATTTTTACAAAGAAAAACTGTTGTTATCACTTTAGTATGGGACCAATTCTCACCATTTATACTGGCTTATTATCTGTCTATTGTTAAAATACTGGCAGTTTATTAGTACTGAAAAAGTACATATTCTGCATGATCCTATTCTTCAACTCTAATCCTACCCAATACCTAAACACAATTGCTATCTTAATATCTATTAGTTATTGCTTGAATTGTATTTTAAAATAAAGTGTGGCCAAACTGTTATGCTGAAGGGCAATGCAATATTATATATCGCTATTATTATTACTAGTTTGAAATTATTTTCACAAACATTTTTTGAAACATTAGACTCTTAAATTAAGCATTTAATCTGCTTCCTTTGTGTAAGTTAACGTATTTCAGTGAACAATTCTTTTAGTGTTCATGCACATGGTAAAGGCCACCCAAATGTTCTGATAAAATAGCATGTAAACTGCACAGGAATGTATTCTGATCAGCCTAAGAAAAGCACCAATAGGAGTACTGGGTCGTTTACACAAATGAGCGCTGTGCCAAGAGGAAGAGTGATGTCAGTGATTTCTCTGCTAATCAGCAGATATGTGCTCTGGCCTCTAGAAAGTCGCTGCAGATCTGGACCACCAGTCTACATGATGTAAGGTTTATTTGAAGAATTGACCTTTGATAAAAGGAACCAACTGTGACTATGACTTATTGTTTGTTTCTCTTTGTGGTGTTTTTTTGTGTTCATGTTGTTGTCTCTATGTATATGGTGCTCCCAAAATATCTCCATACAATTTGCTGCATGTTGGGCGAGATGCACTTATTGTATGTGTTCAGGGGATGGTACTTTTATTTATTTTATTTATATATATATTTTTAAGATGAGAACTAAAATTCACTATAAAAAGCATGTATGTTTTGGGCATGCTGTCTCTTGTGAAATTATGTACGGTTTTTGGTGCATATAGATGTCTTTGGTCTTGTTGT
Source organism: Danio albolineatus (assembly GCA_903798035.1). Taxonomy (NCBI): domain Eukaryota; kingdom Metazoa; phylum Chordata; class Actinopteri; order Cypriniformes; family Danionidae; genus Danio; species Danio albolineatus. The sequence continues at coordinate 14,703,776 of CAIGQQ010026964.1, read as the reverse complement.
GTGTTCATATTTCTATCAAGTTTGTTTGGAAGCAGACCAAGACAAACACCCTAAATCACAAACAAAAAGTACACTCAAATGTGTTTATTTTGTATTCTACGATTTTAATGTTTAAGTTCAAATCGGCTATAACTGGATTTAGTATAACCAACTTATCCAGCATATGTTTTACACAGCAGATGCCCCTGCAGCTGCAACCCATTACTGGGAAACACCCACACATTCTCATTCACACACATACTCTACGGACAATTTAGCCTACCCAATTTACCTGTACATGTCTTTGAACTTGTGGGGGAAACCAGAGCACCCAGAGGAAAACCTCACGAACGTGGGGAGAACATGCAAACTCCACACAGAAATGCCAACTGACCTAGCCGAGGCTCGAACCAGTGACCTTCTTGCTGTGAGGCGACAGTGCTACCCACTGCACCACCGCGACAATATATTATTTTAAAATGGTGAATCTGTGGGCAATTACCCAGCTAACAATTTTAGGTTTTTAAAGCATTTCTCTAACGTTCCCATAAAGTTTTATAACATTTTTTAATGTTCTTAGAACATTAAAAATGTCAATTTTCTTAGATACATATTAAAAGTATTTCTCTTTATAATAAAGTTATTCAAAATGCTTTCATAACATTTCGGTTTCAAGTCATATTAATGTTCTCAGAATGTTATTTAAAACATTATTAGAAAATTGCATCCACGTTATATTAATGTTCCAAGAATGCTGTTCTATAAAAGTTTAAATAATGCAAAAACTGAATTTTAATAACGTTACAGGTAGCATACACACAACTTTTTAGGAATATTTCAGAATTTTCTAAGAATGTTCTTTCATAGCTGGGTAATTTGAAACATGCTCTAAAAGCTACTAGATTACAATTTAAGAAAATAAAAGCCTCAAAAAAGTGAATTTAGTTATTAAGGCTTTGCATCATCTGTACAGTATGTATGTACAATTTACTTAATTTACTTTTATATTATATGTAGACACTTTTTTGGACCAAATCGGAGTACATTTTAGAAAGTGGTTTTCTGCTGATAAGGATCTCTCTGTTCATTTCATTTGTATTACGCTTTATTGCTGAAATGTTGTGCCTATGAGAAAGAACTTAAAGCATAAATACTCATTTCCAGTGTCAACAGTCTACTTAATGTCGTTTCGAGTTAATGATGCGTTTCGCATGATGGCATGTTTTTTTCATTCAGTGTCTGGTATTTCTTAACTATGCACAGTTTGTCTCCGGTCTTTCTGCAGGACCCATACATCATGACTGAATTGCTTTCTTGATGTTATTTGTGAGAATTATCCAAAATGTAGTTTTGCTAAGGCAGCTGTGGGAAAAGACCCACACCATCGCTCATAATTAATCATTTTATAATAATCACTTTCTGGTTTCATGTCTCACGCTCGTCTTTTAGAGCTGCCAGTTTTTACAAGGGTTTTTTGCACAAGCTGCTGGTTTATAATATGCAACAATGAATTCGATCTTCAAGCTATCATCACCTTCATCCCAATGGGAGTTGCTGCTTGCACAAGCCATTGGCTCAAAACAAAAACAAATTGTTGGATTTTACTGTTTGCATATGAGTGTGTGCGTTTGTAGGGGGTGAACGGATCGCTGAGTAATAGAACAATAACCGCTCTGTTTTCTCTCAGTTGGCCTGATGCCATGTTGTTCCTATTGCGACCCCCTGGAATGGGAGATCTCAGGACATTCCTGGCATTCTGTGGCGGGACATAGGTGAGGAGCCCTGTGGCACGAAACAGAGCTGTTCTCTATGTCTTTATGTGGTTTATAAGCCCATTATGTAATTGCTGGTCTACTTGCATCAGTGCTGAGAGGGATGATTGGGGTTGCGGGCTGGACACTGCAAGACAAGATACTTAGAGACTTGTCCGTCACTCGCTCTTTGTGTCTTGGGGATTTCTGAAATCGATCAGGTATGGCATGAGGTTGTGCCGGCCTTTTGTTCATGGCAGAACAACTATTCACTGTTCACACACTGTACAGTACTGTATGTGTTGTGCGTAACATGAGCATTCACTTATTGGTGCGGTGGCATGGTCAGGTTTCTGCGCAGATCAGGATTAGTATTCCTAACTAAAATTAAAACCTTTAAAAGGGAGTCAGATTTTCATCCATTCTTTGACATGAAACAATTGCTTATTCAATGCTCTAGATCAGGGGTGCCCAAGCTTTTTTTTCCTATAAAGGGCCAAAAAGCGCACTTGACTGAGGGCTGTGGGCCAAATATAAAGGTATATACCAAACCCCAATATATTAAATTTGCCATGGGTAAACTGATTAGGAGATATTTAAAAATAACTAAGAAACGTTGCTTTAAATCATATTAACTAATGCAGTATCATTTGTAACATTTAACAAATTATTAAAGTAAAAATATAAACAAGTCCATTTATTCCATGGTCTGTTGAAATTCTTGATTCTGATTGGCTGGAGGGTGTGCTATATTTTCGTTGAAACTCACAGGTAGTTCCAGTTTTGGTCACAGTTCAAAATAAATGCGCTTCTCCCAAACGTTTACAATTACTATAGCAACTCGCATGTGCTGTGCATGAAACCGATGAGGGCTGTTAATGGCGGACGGCAAATCCGCAAAATTAGGAAAAAAATCATAAACTATGCCACAAGATCAAGTTTTAAGAGTTTTTCAAGCGAGAATGTAGTTAATTTAAAGTCAAATCGGCAGTTTGTGTGTATGAAAAGCGCATTTTAAAAAATGTTTTAAAAATGGAAGCTTTATGTCGGCCAGAGATTCACCGGTTCTACGCTGCTGGATCTAATCTCTTGCATCTCTGTTGTTAAACGGGATATATAATTAATCTTTGGTGTATCTAACTGTCAGTCTTAGGACATTTGAACCTATTATTTGTTCTCAGGTGTATTTTTTGGCAGATCACAGAGATAAGTTTTATAATTAATCTATGACCGTAAATAATGTAATATTACACTGATCCTGCGTGTTTGGCTGATTGCTTTTGTTTTAAAAAAGATAAATAAAGTAGAATGTTGTCCTACTTGTCCTGATATGTTTTTTCATTATGCAAATAGTACCTATATTTAACAGCAGAGATTTCTGAAATAGACTTTTTTGCTTCAAAGACTCTAGTCTAGAGTACACTTGACTTAAAAATGTGTATTTAATTGATATGGTACCTTTTATAAGATTTGTATGTTTATTGTAAAATATAAATTGTGGAAATTCTGCTATATATAGGCAAATGCCAGCTTTCCACTGCGCGTCGTGTGGTCCTTTGCCTCCATGTCGTGCATTAAAATCCTTTAACACACTGCAAGCCAATTATTATCCCTTACTTATAACACAATGGAGTTTGATGCGAAAAACACTAGTCAAGCTGCTCCTGCTTTTACCTTGATTTGCTCGCAGATATCTTATCCATTGTCCTGACAATTGACAGTAAAAGTCAGATTCATTTACAACATTTAATAGAATCATTTAATTTCTGTTGGCTTTTTTGTAGCTCAGCAATTAAATAAACAAAAGATTAGGTTTATTTAAAAATGTCAATCTCTGTCAAAGGAATTCACCACAACCACCTCCCCATCATGCTCCCTCTCTTTTCAGATGGGATGGTGGGCCAAATCAAAGGTTATCATAGGCCAACTTTGGCCCGTGGGCCCTACTTTGGCCATCTCTGCTCTAGATACTAAAAGTGCTATTCTTTACTATAATGACAGCGTGAATTACAAAGAAGAGGGACTAAGATAACACTGAAACTACCAGAATTCCACTGTAAGGCCATAGCGGTCATTCTGACTGTTCATATAAGTTAAGTAGAATTTTTGTCACTTCACATTTACATTCAAAGCTATTATTTCAATTTTAGAATTAAGCTTTGATTGTCTGTCGTCATTTTTAATGAAAATTTAGTATATAAAACTAAATTATTATAGCCTATAATTGTGTACAAGTTATTAGAAGATGTATACCTCAATTTGTTCAGCAAGCACGAAGGCAAAAATGCAGTGAAAATGTTGTTTTGAAAGACATGTTTGTAGTAAAGTTATGTTTTTGCAGTCAAAAAGTTAGGTTATTATTACCAAAAAGTGACAGTCAAAAGAGGCACTCATTTTCAATGGAGCAGAAACTAATTTGTGTTTTGTAATTTTAATAACACTACAACATTTGAACAAATGCACTTTATTTTGATGGTCTGTTAGTTTGAATTTAAGTTACATTGCAACAAATTCTGATTAAATTATAAGTAGACTGTTAGGTTGGGGTTAGAGGTAGGGTTAGTGTAAATTGACATGTACTTGCAAAGTTTCTTATAGTCAGTTAAATGTCTGTTGAATGTCAGTATCATCAGGTGTTAAGTAGACATTACACTAATACTCAAATGGACCATCGAAATAAAGTGTTACCAAACAAATATAAACACATTTAGGAACTGTTATGTTAGATAAAGGGGTTTTATTTTAACAATTACAGCATTTAAAAATGACTCCCTCTGTAGTTCTGATGTAAATCTGTAGCCTTGCATACAGTAGATCTATATACAGTTTATAGATTCATATATACCATTTCAATGTGGTCATGGCATTGGCCCATGAACATTTCCTGCTTGTTATCATCAAACTATTTCATAACTGTAACAAGAGGCAATTCATCATAACTTGATGTTAAAACAGCTTTCATAACATAATTTTTTTAATGTGTGGCTCTTTTTGTATTCTAGCAAGCTATAGAAATCAAAAATGTAAAACAGAAAATACGTTGGGACCATTGTTTTTGTTAACATCCCTCAAAATGGTCTATATGTTTTTTAAACAAGCTGTACTATAAGGGACCATTTGCTGTTTTTCCATTCCAATGTGTCACTTTTTCAGTGTTATGCTTGCATATTTTTAAGGCGCATGTCAAGATAAAATATTTTTTTACTTTTACCTGCAGCGCCATTGATTATTGTCAATTCTAAAGCTGTGGACTAATCAGAAGAACTCAGAGGCGGGGAACGCATTGCAAGCTTCTGTTTACAGTAGCAATTTGGCATTCTATTTAATTTGACTGCAAAACAACAGAAATAACCTTTTTTTAAAATAAACATTCCCAATCGTCTTGCATTTTTAGACTCTTTCATGGCCCCTAACAATATAGTTTGACTTTCCTCATTTGTTGACATGATTGCTGTGAACTGCAGAGCTTATGCAAGGCCCAATTCAATTTTTGTACCCTTACCCCTTCCCCTTGGCCCTTGAAACAGAGTGTGAAATGGAAGGGCTTCAAAATTTACCCCTAGGAAATGGGACACCACTACAACACCTGCACACGTCATTATATCATATTTCATCGTTAGGGCCACACGGAATCTGCGCGCGCAGAATTCCGCAGATTTCCGCAGATTTTTAGCCCATCATTGATTCTGTTTATTTACTTTTGTAAATGTGTGTACATGTATATTTATTAAGTTTTTAAATTAATTTCAGTAATATTATTGACTAATATGAAAATATTAATATGATTTATTTACAATACAGTTTGTAAAGTCATATTTTCTGTCTTTTAGTAGATATTTTATACGAGAGGCTTGCTTTGTTTACCAAATAAAGTGGATTAAATTGGATTTCCATTGTGAGCATTAAATAAAAGTTAAAAAGGTATTACTTTTTATTTCATATATTAGGGTTTTAGTTATGATACTCCCAAAATAATTCTGCATAAATCCGCAGATTTTTAGCAAAATTCTGCGCAGAAATAGCAAAAAATGTCCGCAGATTCCGTCTGGCCCTAGTCATCGTGATCTCTTGCTTCAAATGAGATCGACGATGGCGACTGCTGTAGTTATTGTGTTATTTTTTGGTATTCATCTTCATGAAATCACTGATGGCAAAGATATCATTCATTCATTCATTTTCTTTTCGGCTCAGTCACTTTATTAATCTGGGGTACCCACAGCAGTATGAACCACCAACTTATCCAGCATTTGTTTTACGCAGCGGATGCCCTTCCAGCTGCAACCCATCTCTGGAAAACATCCATACACACTCATTCACACTCATACACTACAGACAATAGCTTACCCAATTTACCTGTACCACATGTCTTTGGACTTGTGGGGGAAACCGAAGCACCCGGAGGAAACCCACGCAACCACAGGGAGAACATGCAAACTCCACACAGAAATGCCAACTGACCCAGCCGAGGCTCGAACCAGTGACCTTCTTGCTGTGAGGTGAACGTGCTACTCACTACGCCACCGTGGCACCGGCAAAGATATCATGTTATCATAATGATATAATGCTGCATTAAGATCGTAACTGTACTGTGCATTTACACCGGGCCCATAATCATTTAAACAATTAATGAAAACAGCATTAACATTATACCAGACACTGTAAAAAAGGTCATTCCTAGCCACTATGACAGAATGTTGTGGGATTGCTGTACAGGAGTTGTTATTATGGATTATAGACAGCGAAATTTAGCGGGGTTTTTATTTTAGCGTTTTTATATGCTTGTTTGTTTTACAAATTCGTAATAATGACAAAAAAATTCTAATTTGTGCAACTCCCTACTTCCAGTCCATGGGCAGTCACACTCGTTTTTTGAGGGCTATCTAACCCTTTCCCTTAGCCCTATGTCTAAAGAGAATGAGTAAGGGGAAGGGCTAATGGGTAGAACTGGGACTGGGCCCAAAGATCCACATCAATGCACAGCAGTTTGACATTTGATTGGCATTTCCAGGTTAATTTAAATTCATCGTGTGGACTTTTTAGACAGTCCCTAACACACCTTTTTTACATTTTGTTTACATAAAATATAACATTTATGTATGTGATTTTATAGGTATATCCCCTGACGTGACCTTGTACAGTATATCTCAGTGTCTTGTAGAACTGCCATTATGCAGTTTTTTTAAAGGTCAATGAGGTCTTTACATTTTCTCTCTCTTTTCACTGCGGCACTCTAATACAGGATTTTAAACCCAATTTTTCCATTAGGGGTCACATCTCAGAACCTTCAGGCATGTGTTTTCTCCACGCTCTCCCTGCATTTAATGTCTTAACTGCTTAAACATGCTTTGCTCCACCTGGTTTTGATTGTTTCCTTTCCATTATCAGTCTCTCCTGAGAGCTAATAGTGGGTTTCCTGATGCCGCTGACCTTGATATAAGTTGCGTGAGATACACGTTATTGTGCAACATTTGATGAAACACATACAGGCAATTCTTTTGGAATGACATTGTTTTTTGGCAGTGTCTGAAATTTTTGAATGGACAACAAGTAAAACAAATGCATGGGCAACAAATGGCATTTATTTCCTTCAAAAAGGGACTTCATGTGGATCTTTGGGGGATGGAAGTGGATTTGTCGATTATAGCTTGATCTCAATCATTAAAAAAAATTATAAATGCTTTAAAAAGTGGACAATGTAAGCCTACGTGTTGCAATATCACCCACATTTATTTAACAATGTTTAAAAAAGTAATTATGTTAAATATTGTACATATAGACCATTTCAGTGTGGGTATTTCATTGGCCCATGAACATTTCCTGCTTGTTATCAATCGATTTCATACCTGTAACAAGGCGATTCAATCATAACTTAATGTTATAACATGTTATAACAGCTATCATAACATTATTTATCAATGTATGGAACTTCCTGGACATTGAAGCTATGTAAATTTAAAATGTAAAACAGGAAATACGTCAGGACCATTGTTTTTTTATTTTTTATTTTATTAAACACCGTCTTTATTGATTTTAGTAGCTTTTAGCATGTACAACAGAAATGAAAATCAAACATACAAAATGATGGTAATAAATGAAAAGTAAAATAATAATAATAATAATATTAACAATAATAATAATAATAATAAAATATATATATATATATATA
>CAIGQQ010026964.1:14668515-14685880 GCA_903798035.1 Danio albolineatus | reverse complement strand
TTTTATGTGATATAAACATCCCTTATGCACCATAGTTTAGTTTAGAAATAACTTGTTGATTTATAGCTGTCATCTGAATTCGAGTTTTTTTTTACTTATGACCATTTCACAGGAAATACCCCAAAGCCTATCGCTGACAGACAGCTTTATTTTCACTGAAAGTATATAATGTCACTGAAAGGCACAGTGAAATAATGCTATGCTGAAGCCCTCAGAGCTACTGTGAGTATTACATAACTCTAGTACTAAAGCAGGTGGGACTATGAAATAACAATAAATCTCTGAGAACGAATCTGGAAAGATCTCTGCTTCATTGTACTCACTATAAAGGACTGGCCACAAAATAAAGCATGTCAGACTTCCAGCAAGAGCTCTGGATCTTCATGTGGCAGACTGAAGATTCTGTACTGCCAGGGGCCACTAGATTGTTGGATGATATCAGTATCAACCGCTTGAACCTCAGAGAAAACTTGGGTCAAATGCGTCCCAAACATGATGCTTAAAATCTAAAAATGCAATTAAATTGATTGAGGTTGTTCTTTTCAAAACAGAGGAATTAGCTAGTCATTCGTCTTGCATGTGCATTGCAATATTTCAGTTAATAAAAACACACTTATTCCAGGAAAGAGTACTCTGTTCATAAAAGTTTTTTTTTTGTCGATGTCTGAGTCTGATTGAAAGTGTTTACATGACCCTTGTGGCTACTTCAGTGATTATGAGCTGGATTTTGGTCCATTTGATGTTGTTTCCCAATGCATGCTTGATCCATTACAAACAAATATTTTTGTCACAGTCTTTTCATTGTGCAGAAAATCTTTTTTTAACTCCTGTTTGAGCTCCATCTGCTTCTGCGGGGCTGCGCTTTGAGTGCCTTCTCTATTTTCAACTGAAATGTGTGTATTTTTCCCAAATAGTTCTCTGCAAATGTACTTAAATAGCATTGAAATGTAACCTTTTGCACTTTCACGTTTTCATTTGAACATATTTTTGCCATACATCTCCTCCTTGGGCTCTGACATGTTGTGTTCATAGTGTATGTGTGCATTTATATGCTTGCGTGTGCATGTGTGTAGGTGTGTGTGCTCTTCCTCATTCCCCTGAACCCAGTGGCTCTCCGAATAAAGGTATCTTTGTGATAGCCTTAGGTCTAAAGTCATGCAAAGGGGGCCAGCAGTCGCAGCTGCGGTACTTTGCTTGGCCAGCATTTTTCAGACCCTCTCACACCGCAGACAGCCCAGTTATGCAAACACATCTAGCGAAAGACTCCTGCCCCTATGGAAAAACAGGGTCTTCTAAAATGTTATCTCTTCTCAAAAATATCAGGATGGGGAAGTAAGTGAAGTCTGAAGTTTTAGAACCAGCTTAATTTTTTATACTAGCATTGACAATGTTCAGACCAGTGAACTATGCTTTTTTTTTTAGTTAATAAAAACTGAAGTGTGACTAGTAGTTCAGTGCCAGAGCAAATGACTCTAATGGGATGATTCATTTAGGTGAAAAAGAAACATTAAGTGTGACCAGTGTAGTCAGATGTCTGAGCAAATGACTCTTATGAGTTGGTTGTTTTCAAAGATTCAAACCAACCCAGACTCATTCAGATTACGTACCCCTATATATATTTCTGGAGAGAACAAAATACGTCCTAGGAGCTATGTTTTTTTCCCTGAATCCATCAGAGGCCGCTGTATATGCTTTTTCAGACCTCAAATTTCTCTCGCAAGTGTCAGTCGCGCCTGCTATTCTCATGTAAATCCACCAGGGGCCACTATCGACTGACTGACTGACTGACTGAGCAACCGACCGAGGTAAGCCGTCAGCTGGTAAGCAAGACAAGGAATGGCGTCATACCACCCGTCAAACCACAGGTCACACCATCACATAGCGATCATTTTAAAGATGAAATGCAGCCATTATGTAGCGCTGGCTACATAATTCGCGATCTCCAGAAATGTACTGTATATAGGGCTATGTTTTCAAAATGAGCCAATGTTAAATCAAACACATACTGTACAGAGGAAATAGTGTAGTCTAAATACTGTAGGAATGACTCTAGTGAACTGATTCTTTTTAGTGAACCTTTCTTGATTCTTTTAGTAAAGTGGTGTCTAGTATAGGCGGTTCATTCCACTGTGGTGTGGCCCCTAATAATGGAGGGAAAAGTGAGTGAGTGTAGGTGATTCTTGTTGAGTGACTCTTTTAGATAAATGCTTCTTTTAGTGAATCAAACATGCAGTGGATTCAGTGTAGTTTGATACCTGAAAGAATGACTCTTATAAGTTCTTTTTTTATATATATAGAGCTTACAACTGAAACACTCTCAACATGTTTGCTTAGTGTTATTCTTAGTAGATAAACGTTATCATTTTCCTAAATGTTCAACTTTCCTGTCCCACTGCAATATGCAGTCCAAGCCTCAAATAAGTTTTATTTTTGGTTGTACTATTCCTTTAATGCCAAAAGACACAGAAACACAGACATTTCTGGTTGAAGGCAGACAGAGTTAAAGGGCTTCAGACAGAGGGCTGTGGTTAGGATTTATTCTGTGATTGGCGTGGGAAATTGGTCAAGGAGTTTTGTTTTTAGATTAGTATCCTGATTTCGGTCAGAATCTTTAATATTTGTTCATTCTTCAGTGACAGCAACGCTGCAGATGGTTTGTTTTCACAGCACTGGCCCGACCATCCTGAGAGACAGCGAGTGTCGTGCTACGGACCAATATACAGAGAAGTCTTCTCATCTAATTGGAGTCAACAACAAGTGAGGAATGTTTCTCCAGGTTTTGAAGTCTTTCTTCAAAAGCTCACGGGATCTGAAGGGGGAATGTGGAGCATCACTTCAGGACTGCAGTAATCTGGCCTCATGGGCCAGAGGGGAAAACATTCCTGAAATGTTTCCCAGTGACAATGATAATGACCCTAAGATTGAAAGTGATGTTCAGGTACACACTGTTCAGGGACTCCCTAATATCCTCATATAAACCTGCATGAAAAGGCCAAGGAAAATCCCTCTGTTGTCCATAAACAATATCCCCAGTTTCAGTTTTTTTTTCTGCCAGGAAGGGGGGTTCAACACAGGCTCATTGGAAATTCGTGCTTCAGCCTACATTTTTGTGCATCAACTTGAACATATGTTTGAGTACAGAAAAAAAAAAACATATGACACCAACAACTTTTGTTCCTTTTCACATTAATAAAAGTGTGATATATTATTGGGGGATATATTATTGAAATAATTATTTCAGTGCATTTCTTTGCACAACACCAGGTAAATACCTCAAAACAACTTAACAATGTATATGATTTGTAATCAAATATATTTACCTCATCTCCATATGAACAACTTTTATGTGTTCAGATTGCTTGAACACTTTGTACAGTGTTGTACTTGAGATTCAGAAAGATCTGAGATAAATGAGTTAAAAAGCAAAGTCAAGAGAAAATCAAGGTGCACTTTTTCTTTTGCTGTTGAAAACAGTATTGATTGGATTTAGGTAAGGGTTTAGATCAGTGGTTTGCTCGATGATCTGTACATCATCGATGTGCACAAGAAGATGTGTATCTGAAAAATACAACAAAACGTACAATAAGTAACGTATGTCAGATTTGCAAAAACCGGAGCAATGTATTTTACATAAACTCAAAAATGTAGGCTGAGGCACATATTTCCATTGAGCCTAGACTGAAAGGATTTGTGTGTACTATTGAAATCCTAGAAAAATCAAGATTTCACTGAACAAAAGCTCAAGAGCCAGAAGAGTTTACATCATAAAGATCAGAATCTAACATAAAAAAATGGGCTTACCAGGGATTTCGTATGGCATGTTTGACATTGTGATTGTTTTGTGCGCATTTCAACCTTGTTTGCACTTTCTTGGACTTTGAATTGTGCTACAAAGAGATGCGTTCTCAAATAATTATTTCTACCTGTATGTTTTATTATTTGAAAAAACATCTAAAGAGATTCAAAATCCCAGGCTTAAGCTGAACACGCAAGCGTTGCATTCCAGCAAAGGCGGACGGTCCCAAACGAACTCATTTCAACACCTGATCTTGCACTGTTGAAACAGCTTGGACCCTCATATCACACATACTTACAGTTTTACTCCCGGTCTAGGCCTGTGGGTGCCTTTTTAATCTGTGACCTCGTCATGGACCTCATGTAAGATTGTTGACACGCTCTCTTCCCTTTTCTTCAGGCGTTCAGACGAGTCTCCTTGCAAATGTCAGGTCATGTATACCTCAGCTGCTCTGTGGGCAAGACAAGTAGATCCCTGTTGACACATGCAGTATTCAATGGATTCAAGCTGACAGTCTAATGTGCTGGATTAATGTGTTCACTGGAATAAAAGTATGGACAGATTGATGGATGGGTGGGTGGGTGCATGATGGCAGTAGTGTATAAAAGATCTGCTTACCATCTTCTTCCGTGCATTTTTAGGGCATTTTGAAATATTTTCATAGTGTTTTTTGCTGATTCCTTGCTTGATTTTGGCCAAACATGGATATATGGCACTAAAACCACCATGTCAAGTCTTAATGAGCGATTCAGTGAATCATTCCTTTAAAGGGCACCTATTTTTAAAAATCTACTTTTTAAGCTGTTTGGACAGTCAAATGTGTAGTTATAGTGTATAGATGGTCATTTTGGGGTGATATAAACACACCACAGTCCCTTTTTTTTCAATTTAACAGCATAAAAACAGTGGACCACTTGGAGCGGTTTGAGACCGACCGCAACTTTACGTAGCAGTGCGATCCCCCCGCCCACCGAATTAATTGACAGCTACGAATTAACATGTCTCCGTAGTAACGTGTATAATCATATCAACAAGACAGGATGTGGGCAAAGCAACCGGAAATAAAAGGTCTGTTCAGTTCGTGAAGGTCATCAATCTTCATCAGACGTGATCAAGAGTGAGTTTCACAAGTTTAACACGTGTTTAAAACAGTGCATGTTTGTAATGAACTACAGCCATTTACTTCAGCTTTACTTCATCACCACAGCCGCGTGTCAGCAAAAAAGACGCTTCAATCTCGGTTTGTTGACTTTAAATCAGGTTTATTTTGTACATTAACATAACAGATATCCATACAGCAGTGGATGTTAACCTGTATCCTTTCACATTTGCTTGCAAAAGCAGTGCAAAGCTCAACGCTGTCTGTCTGTCTGTCTGTCTGTCTGTCTGTCTGTCGGTCTGTCTGTGTGTGCGTGAACGAACTTTACCTACATTACCTACATCAACAAACACATCAAACAGTCATTGGTAAAGTTCTTACTGTTGTATTTCTCACAAACATAGTGATATCTGCTTCCTTTACATCTGTTCCTGTTGCATCTGTCTGTCTGACGCAGCCGAGGGCAGAGATTGAGGTACGCAGGAACGGTGGGCGGGGAGGACTATCCTTAAATGCACAGTACCAAAAATCGCAAAAAGTTGTTTAGAGCTACAATATTAAGACTTGAGACAGCTATACTTAATAATCTGATGGGTATTTTGAGCTGAAACTTTACAGACAAATTCTGCTGACACAAAAGACTTATATAAAATATAAAAAAGGGGTCAAATATGTGCCCTTCAAGCAATACATTCAAAACGTGCTGATTCATTTACAATCAAAGCAAATGTCTTTATGAATGATTCAATGAAATGGTTGTGTCATTTTCACAAACAATTAGTTAACCAGTATATTCATTCAGGAGCAAAAATGTCTTTCTTCGAAAGTATTTTCATTGACTGAAAGAAAACTTGCGTTAATTAATTAGTCAACTTGAATTACAGCATCATTCTAACTTCGTTCTTATTTATGTCATTACATGCTTTTTTATAATTATGTTTATTGGATTTTATTGAATACAGACATAAGAACATCTTCAAATGATACATAAAGGAAAGGAAGACAAAACAACAAAGAGGAAAAAAATGCTCAGATTACATATAAAACTGGACTACTCCACATAAAACAGATCAGAAGAAGGGTTAAAAACATTGCATATTTTTCAGATAATAATACAGTTACAATATTCCTTTTAGCATGATAGGGCAAAGACCAGGTTCCAAAAAATGTTCTGTTTATTTTGTATAAAACATGGGTAAGATGTTTCAGGGGAATTAACTAAAAAATGATCTTGTGCCAACCCTTTAAGTGATGAAGATTTATCACTAATCCAATTAAGTAAAATATTTTTTTCTGGCGGCAAAGGTTAATATGTTATACAATTTCTTATTAGCTGATGAAGAAATGCGTCCATTAGGTATACCCAAAATCAACAAAACTGGGTTCATTACATGCTGTTAAATGTGTTTGGACTCTCAGGATGTGTTTTTGGTTGTTTCTTAAATTACACTCTTACATCGGTACAACTGCAATTACAGTATTATTACTGCATATTATACATTTCACACATCAGTCAGTGCTGTATAACATCCAACTGAGCATTTTTAATGGGATTTACTCTCGATTACTCTCCGTTATGTTATAATGTTGATATGAAACATTCTTTCTTCCACTGAACACAAACATAGATCTTAGAAAAATAAATCTTCACTGGGAGTTCATAGTTTTAATGGAAGTGGATAGTAACCTGAAAGCTGATGCCATGCAAAATAAACACGATGGTAACCTATATAAACCCTTTTAATGAATAAATATCTTGTCTGAAGTGAAACAACAGACATGTGGGAGAAAAGTAATCTTTAAACTACTGTATGAATAATTATTTCCTGCATACTATCAAGTGGGCGGCACGATGGCTCAGTGTTTAGCACTGTCGCCTCACAGCAAGGTTCGAGTCCCAACTGGGTCAGTGGGTATTTCTGTACGGAGTTTGCATGTTCTCAGTGTGTTCATGTGTGTTTTCTCTGGGTGCTCCGTTTTCCCCCACAGTCATGCGAATTGACAGGTGAATTGAATAAAAACTAAATTGGCCGTAGTGTATGTGTGTGAATGAGTGTGTATGGATGTTTCCCAGTACTAGGTTGCAGCTGGAAGGGCATTCGCTGTGTAAAAACATATGCTGGATAAGTTGGCGGGTTAATCCACTGTGGTGACCCCTGATGAATAAATGGACTAAGCTGAACTAAAATAAATGAATGGTTACTGTCCAGTGACGTCAAGTCTGATGGAAAAATCAGTGCATTGTAAAGTGTGACACGCTTTAAAAAGCTATAGTGTTATTCACACCTTATAATACATGCTTTCATGATATTATTTTAACTTTTAATTGGCATAATTACTTTTATACTGAACTCATCATATTTGTTATTTTCTAAACATAACCCTTACACAGAAACCTTTCTGCATTTTAACAATGAAGTGGTCTTACATTGGCAAATATCTCAAATTTTGTCATTTTTGTTTGAACATTGGGTCTACGCAATGCATGTTAACAAGTACAGGCACTCATTGTTTCACTTCAGAAGACTCTAATACTAATACAGTTGTTCACTGACATTAATTCTACTTGGGTCAGATGAAGTGATCATTTTTTGACATGGTAAATATGGGTCCGTTTTATCATTATTTCTTGTGTTCCACAGAACAAAATACATCACAAATACATGGAATGGCATAAGAGTTAGGGATGGTAACTCTTTACTTTAAGGTTAAGCTAAATTGATAAGTATTTGGATGAATTAAATAAAAATACATTTTCTTTAATAGTGTATTTTTAATATCTTGTGGCTATTGTTCTTTAACAGCATAACAGTAAGCCGAATGTATCCATATTATTTTTTAAATTGTCTTTTTGGTCTTAATACTGTACAATCTGTAATGTTATTATATATTTTTTAATGATCTAAAATAAACAGTAACATTTTTTAATTCAAATCATAGAACTGCATTTGCATTTTACATACATGTATATTTATTTTTCATGACACATTCTGTAGGCAGTTACTCCAGGAACATTCAGGTGTAGCATACTATAATTATACTGAGTATACAGAGTTGTCTTGTTTTTTCTTCCAACAGATTTCTTGAGAGGATTTGTCAGGGCCGCAGCTTTACTCATGGCCAAGGCTTCTCTCAGCGGTGATGTCTGACCCTAACGTTCACCGATGCAACATTTTGTGAAGGTGGCAGGATTCTGTCTTTGATTTCACTCTCCCCTGCAGTCAGCGAGAGCTTCATGCCTGGTCTCAGGTCAGTGAGTGGATGGGAACAAGACTCCCCTTTGTGCCTGGCTGCAGCTTTGAACAGTCTCAGACTCCTACAGACAGTGCCAGAGCAGAGGAGGTGCCAGTCACCCTGACCCGTCTGGCTGATGAAAGCGATGACCACATGCCAAGCGGGACTTCCAAACATCGTATTAATGGAAAACGCTGGCTCTTGAACGCTGTAGGGCAGTCCTGAAATGCAGGCGCTTAGAAACGCCATAAACCAGAACTACAAAACGCAACATAAAAACGGATTTATGAGACTGAGCAAATGTTTACAAGCCATTTGGGTTATTATGAATATTTATATGAAATTAAAATTGAAATAAAAATGTAGTCAGCTCTAAATGATGATATGATCTTTCCGTAGACCTCACTGTTGGAGGTTTTCCTTGATAGTCTGGAGCAGGGAGGACACACGGTTGCTTTACTCCCTTAGTAAGAGCTGGCTGCAGTTCAGCATCCCACACACAAGGAAACGGCATCAAAGACTTACAGCAAAACAGTGAAAAAACTGAGGTAAGTGCGCTGTAATCCTCAGTGAAGAATCACCGACTGCGGAATAATGGACCATTTAACATACTCCCTCTATTAAAACACGAATTTGTGATCTTAAAGAATTAGAAGTCAAAATTCTTGAAATTACAGAAAGGAGGGAGAATTTGGAAGCCTTTCCCCTCAGAATACATAAATAAAAAGTATTGATGACTCTATATCTTACATTGTTTTACTAAATATCTTCCAGTTTTTCATATTGACAGCGTGTCATTCCTTGCAGTTGTGACTTCATATTTCTCTATTTATTTTTATTTATTTTTATTTATTTTGTTTATTTGGCAGGGACAGTGTACATCAATAAGCATTTCTGCAAATGCACCAGAATTAGCCAGAAGGCTATTTTTCATCTGTTGTCCCTGGACAGATGTTAAAATTGTCAACCTAAAAAAACAATCCAAAAATTACACAATCAAACAAGCATTTTAAGAAGCGCTAAAATAGACAGTAAACCTTAATAAATAATGTATATGTACAAATTAAACTAAAAACACCAACAATATGTACTAAAGATAAGAATAGTTAAAACACATTTAAACAAATAAATAAGATGGCAGGCACAAGAGATAACATGCTGGGTAGGTTCATGCTAGGCATGATGACACGTCTGATGCTCTGTAAACCAGATTTTTAAATGTTTTTTGAACGTACTGTATGGTTATGTCTCTGATGCTGCCAGGGACAGAGTTCCACTCGTGCAGCTTTAATTGAAAAGGCACCCTGACCAAAGGCACTTTTCCGGAGTAAGACAATGCAATCTCCTCTGACTGCCCCTCATGTTGTTCTGTGTGTGATGTTCCTTATGTTTACGAACTGACTGAGAGGTGGAGATGACAGACCATGAATAATCTTATACTCAGACAAATGTTTGAATACTTCCTGAAATTTTCCCAGCTTAACAGTTTATATTTTTGTAGAATGATACAATGAGGATGTCTTTGATTCTTGTAATTGTGGCATTACACAATTAGCTCATGGTTCATAATTGTTTCATGTTAATTTACACTTCTGGATTGCATTCTGGTATCTTGATCTCTGCTCCAACAACGTTTGATGCTGAAAGTGTATTGACATTTTTAATTAATAGTTTAACAACTCTGACAACTATATATTGTCTGGGTGGGTCATGTAAATTAGTATTAGATTAGTCAATTTTCAACTTCAGATGTTGCCATTTTCAACACCAAAAGTTGTCGGAGCAAAGATCAAGGTCCCATAAATCAATTGTGTAAATTATATTAATGAAAATCACTGTTGAATCACAAGCCACAGTCAGCTGTAAATAAACATATTTTACAGTGTATATTATAATTTTAAATATTATGCAGATTTGGGGATCTTGATATACATTTTAATAAGAAGACATATTAATACAACACGTTGAGCTAAACAAAAAAATCCTTGTGCCAAAAATAAGTTGCTTTATTTAAAAACTAAGCTTTAATTGTCAATGATTTATTTGATATTAAATTTTTTTATATCTGTTAACTTCTCAATTAGCTTCAGTATAGCTGTGACTTTATATCTTTTAAATTTGTGATTTTCATTCTCCTGTAAAGAAAATAGCCATTCAAATCATCAATATTTTGTGTTTTTTGTGTTTTTATTTATTCATTTAGCTAAAATAGTGTTTAGAATGACTTATTTAACAATAAGTTTGGTTCATCCGGCTACATCTGGAGTCTCTGTACATATATGACAGCCTCTATGGCTTCTGAAACTTCTCAAAATGCTTTACAGTCATTGCCAATACTTGATCAAAAAGTATTTTTTCCAAGTTTAAGCAGTTGTGAGTCCCAGATTGTAATAATGTGGTCTCCATCTATAAACAGTGAGAACGTGGCATTAAGAATGCATCATTAAAGCCTAACCGATTAAGAAATTGTACAGTAATTATGCATGATTGCATTTCATCAGCTTCAAAGTTCAGAGCAGTCAGCTCGGCTTTTCTTTGACCTCTCCCTGCACAGAGAACACTTACATAATCAGCTGCCGCTGGCCTTTTCAATATACCGCTATGTCCTGCCACGGTTATGACTTCCATTGTGGGAATCTACTAATGCATAGAGCTTATATGTGTTTTTTTAATAACCTGAGATGATGTTGAGCAGCGAATGCTTCACAGATTTCTTCTCTCGGACGTCAATCGCTCCCACTTGGAAGCTCAATGAGGTGTTAATGCCGCAGTTGATCTGATTGGATTGGAGAACTTTCAACGGCCCTCCGTCCCAGAGTGATGATGATGTTTTTATGTTTTGTAGGTTTTCATATGTCAAGCGCTACAGTAACACCTAATTCGAGACCAAACCTAGTCATGTGGAGCAGACACTGGTAGTACAAAGGATTGCCTTGTTGTTGGCCCAAAATTGTATTATTTCTTTCTGCTTATAAATACTTTACGCCCTTGCTGTGTTGATGGTACAGGTATATAATTGAAAGCACTGGGGTGTACTATGAAAGCACTGGTGTCCTTCTCATGCAGTCCCAAGGGTTTCCTGTGCTTGCTTTCAGTACATGTGTGGCATTTGTGTGTGAGAAAATATATCAGTTTAGTTTTCTGCACTTTTTTTATTTACTTGCACTCATGTTTGACTCAGGTCTGTCAAGCAAATGATACGTTTTAATAACTCTGCAAGTAAATGGAAGTCCACATCATAACTATAAGGATTATTTTTCAGCAAATCCATCCTGCTATTGACCTTATTCTTTGTGTATGAGCAGGCACAGCCATTTCAATCTTTTTGGCTTGAGACTTCTCGTCTCATTCACTTCCATTCATTTTTCGATGTTCAAAACAGCTCGTTAAGCTGCTTGATGTTGCAAACTGATATTTTATTATTCAATTTTTCTACTTTGTCTGTATAGTTATGAACACACTTGTTTGTAGAGCAAGTAGTTTGACCATTTTCTGCTGTTTATTATTTCTAGTCATTCTCCCTCAGGCAACTGAATCAGAAGTTGAAGAAAAACGTCAATAAAGAGTTGAATAATTTAAAGTGGTAGGCTTCATAACTGCATGCACACCTATAATAAATAAAAAAAATGGTGTGAATGCTATTATCATTTATGTTACTGTTTTGATTGTATTATTTATTGTAAATAAATGACAATAGATAAGTGCATACCACAACCATAACAATTACAAAACAAAGGGGGAAAATTATTACAAACATTATTTTTTTTTTTGCTGTATTGTTAGCTGTCAGAGTCTTCTCTTCTTTAAAGATGTCCTATTGTGTTTCTTCTCAGGGGTTTTAAAAGCATGCAAAACAGTTTTGCATAATATGGGGAAAAATACATATACACACATATTAGTTTAGTGAAGCATACAACTTCAATTTGCCATATTATGACATTATTGTGACATGATATTCAAAGCTGTGAATACAATGAATGTGTTGATGTGTTGGAGAAACAGTGGAGGGAGTTCAGGAACAGTGCACTCTGATGTAGAGGAAAAACTGGAATTTCTGTTGATTTTGTTGTTGTTTTTTTACTTTGCATATCTTTAACATGCTCGGAGAGCAATATTACACTCAAAATGTGCTGTAAGCATAAAGGACATCTTTAAGAGCACACACTATTAAAGTGACAGAACTGCAGAATGCTATTGTTATAATCAGAACAATATCATACTTTATGTATAAATGTGCCTTAAAGCTACTGAATATTGTGGTGTAAGGGAAGAGCGCTTATCTGCACTCCAATCAGGTACTGCATTGATTTTAGACCCTGTGAAACACATGTAAGTATAGAAATGTTGTGTCTTAGTGTGACTTTCCATAGGTCATGCTCTGAGTATTTGCTCCTGTACCTGCTGTCATTCCTCACACAGATTAATGACATTGTTTACGATGTCCTGAATCACCAAGACACTGAATTTCATAAAATAGTTATTTTATTCGTTTTATTTGAGTCTTTCTAGATCCATTCAAAAACCCACACTTAAAGGCTCATGCTACATATTACGAGGGAGGGGGGATTGTCATTGATTTTTGTTGTTAGCCTGTGCTGATTATGTGTACTAGCATTTATTCAAAGAATTATTTATATTTAATAGATGTGCCAACATCAAGACTATGATCCTCTGTTAAGTCTCATTCACTAGTGCCCTTTGAAAGCTGTGGCTGAGTGAAACCGCAAGCTAATTCTGTATTATATAACTGTGGGCTGAATAGATGCACGCTTTCTAATTCATCCTGCTGCTTTATGCGCCTGGTGATCCTCTTATTTAGTAAGTCAGACACATTTCCATGCTCCTCAATCAAAAGAGTGAGATTTATTTGAAGCCGAAGTTCAAAAGTTTCCACCACAGAGTGGAATCAGGTGCTCCTCTGAGCAAAACACTTTAGGTGGGGGACGCTCTACCACGCTGTTTCCAAAAGCTAAGAAACAAAGTCATCTAAGATGCTGAGTGTGGCTTTGAATATGGCTAATATCATTGGTAGAAGGGCAGGAACCTAAACTAACAAGTCTTGCCCTGTGCTCAGCCACAGAAGTCAAACTCCGGCTAAAATAACATCACCTAACAGTACAAAATCAGACACCACGTTTAAGCACCGTGGGGCCCTCGGTTCTCAGATTCACTCATCGAGGTCGATTAACCCACAGAGCCAGCATGCAAGAGCGATATGAAAGAGGTCAGTGGTGTATCCGTAGACTTGTGTCATGTAGAAAGAAAATGAAAAGGAAATATACAACGACACAAGAGACAGGACAGGGATGAAATATATAAGTTCAGAGTTGTTTTTTGAGCTCAGAGGCAAACAGAAAGAGGT
The DNA here is from genome assembly GCA_903798035.1 of Danio albolineatus. Taxonomy (NCBI): domain Eukaryota; kingdom Metazoa; phylum Chordata; class Actinopteri; order Cypriniformes; family Danionidae; genus Danio; species Danio albolineatus. The sequence goes on along the minus strand of CAIGQQ010026964.1, from coordinate 14,672,389 downwards.
GTTGTACAGCGAATTCTAGCCAGTCTAAGCAAAAGCCTGAATAAATTATGAGCCCAAACCCTTTTGCATCTTACATGGCTTGTCAAATATAAAAAAAGAAAATGCATAACAATGATACTCTGTCAAGATGATATTAAATCAATGTTACTTAATAAAGGACAGTCTATATAGTCATGTGATTGGTACATTGCCAATTGTACATTGTTTTGTTTCTTTTTGGCAGTATGTTGTTGTATATTGTATTTGCACTATGTATTTTGCACTGTCTGGAGCGAGCACCTAAGCTTTTCACTCATCATAGCACACGTGCTGCTGATGATGTGACAATAAAAGTGATTTGATTTGATTTGATTTCAATAAGGATTTGTAGCCTGTGTTGGAACATGTATAAAATAAGTAAGAAGTAATTAGATTTGGGGAATCAGCGCTAATCCTCCATTTATGTGCTTCTATTATTTGGCCAAATGGTAAATCTGGTGCTTTTAATCTGAGTGTTAAATCCAATCCAACTTTTTCCAAGTTTTTTTTACTGTCATCATATCTGAGATCCAGTTTCTTTTGGTTGCACTTCTGGTGTTTTAAAATGACACTGGGGAAACACATCATATCCTAACCCAAAATGTATCTCTTTCAGCCGTAACCTGATAATAAAGTGTTTATTATCAAAGTTTGCATCTATAGCTATGATATAACAGCCCACTATACTAATATATGAAGTGACGCTCATGAAGATGTGCAGTGCTTTCTACCCTCTTCAGGAGACCCTCTGTTGTGTGCAGTACATGTCTTTAGCTCTTAATTGGCCTGAGTTTTGGTACTAACAGGCAATTATCATCTGACTCTGTCTGTGATGCTTATTTGTAACTTTCCCTTCTCTGTGATGTATAGGTCTTAGTAAGTTCCACAACTTGTGAATCCAGGACTTTCATTCAGTCTCATCTAAGTGAGCACTTGCAGATGGTTTATTGCTCCAAATGTAGTGGTTCCTCATATGAGATATTGCACTGTTTGGTTTTCCCTCATAATGAACCCTGCATTTTTCCTCAATACAGTCATCTACTATCTTCTTAGTGCATCTTAGAGGATGTCTCTGTCTAATTCTTCCAACAGAGGCTTGTTGAAAATACGTTCCTCAGCCTACATTTTTTTGAAACAGCAAAAGCGTACTTCAGCATACGTTTGACTGCAGGTTTATGGTGAAATTATATCTGTAGGGCAGTTTGACACCAGCCGCTTTTGTTTCTTTTTATGCTAATACAGGGGAAGGATTATTTTCATGCAGTCCTTTGCACAACACCAAATAAATGCCTAATAAAGGCCTAACAATGTCTATGATTTGTAATTAAATAGGTTGTGACTCACCTCTCTCTCCATATGGACAACTTTATGGTGTGGTCAGTTTGCTTGGTAGCTCACTTTGTACGGTGTTGTACTTTGCTCTCAGGTTTGAGTACGTTGAAGCACAATTCCACAATACAGATTTGATTTTAAAAACACTATTGGTTGAGTTTAGGTCGGTGGTTGCTGATCTAAGGCATGTGTATGACAAGCCTTACCTTCTAGTGGACATGTTCAAAACAGGTTATGGTGGCTCAGTGGTTAGCACTGTCGCCTCACAACAAGAAGTCTGCAGATTCGAGTCCTGGGCCCGTTGGCATTTGTGTGTGGAGTTTGCATCTTCTCCCCATGTTGCCGTGGGTTTTCTCTGGGGGCTCCGGTTTCCCCCACAGTCCAAAGACATGCACTTTAAGTGAACTGAATAAACTAAATTGGCCATAGTATGTGAGTGTGTGAATAAGTGTGTATGGGTGTTCCCCAGTACTGGGTTGCAGCTTGAAGGGCATCTGCTGCGTAAAACATATGCTGGAATAGTTGGCAGCTCATTCTGTTGTGGTGACCTCTAAAAATAGAGACTAAGCCAAAGGAAAATGAATGAATGAATGAATCTTAAGTAATGTATACAGATTTCTGAATATGTAGACATCGCTTTCTAGTGGATTTGTCATTTGAAACATGCAACAAAATGTACCTGGAGTTCTTGAATGTCTAATTTCTAGAGTGTTCATAAGGGTTTATCACACAATATCTCCCTCTCAGATATGGAGTGGTCTCCATAGAGCAAAGGAGCAAAGCTCTGCTCAGTGTCCAACCCTGCTTTAACACATTTACCTGTAGGTTTCAAACAAACCTGATGGACTCAATTAGTTTGATCAGGTATGTTTAATTATGGTTAAAGCTAAACGGTGCAGAGCTGAAGCCCTCCAGGTACTGGATTTGACACCTGTGCCATAGAGTCTTACACTTTCCCAGTGTAAACCCAGCTGGGTTGTCATTGGGAAGATGGTAAGTTTAGTTCCACCAAGTTGTTGACTACCCTCTTGAATGAGACCATATGTCACATCTGTGTGTTTGAAGGACTGCACTCCCTTGCGCTACCCCAACTCAAATGCAGTTCTAGGTGTGCCTTGTTATTTAGAGACCCCTAGTGTTGGCCTAACACAACATCGAAAGGGACTGACAGAACAGGATTCATCATACTTTACATGTATTTGCAGGACATAGCAGCTTTTTTACAAAACAGACAAATAGTGATGGACAAATAGTTGTCCAGTAAAGTTCTATTGAATCAACTGTCACTTCCAGGGGTGCAGTAATTTGGGGGAAGTTTGAACGGTTCTGATCAGAGAGGGGGCCCGACATGATTTCTACATTAGGGACTGACAACTGTATTCTGCTGCTATGTGATCAGACACTATTTATCAAATAGGTTTGTGCAGTAGTCATCTTGTTTATTTTACATTCTGTTTACCTCCACAGCTGGAGGGTGGTTTTTGAAATGAGAATCCATGTGAAGATAGTCACAGGAACACTTTGTAGTGCAGTTTCCCCATCACTGTGGCACACAGAGAATGTAGACGATGAGGATGAGCGCATGGATTGATGGGATTCCAGAGCAGCACTTGAAAGGTCTGCAAAGTCTGCGAGCGCCATGTTTCCTTTTTACCAAAGCCAACTCATTAAGACAGACAGAGCTTCCAGGAAGAGCAAGTTTATGGAAGACTGTTTGCTCCTCAATACAGTACAGTCTCCTTGATCCCTACTTTATCAAACAACACACATTAGTGGCATCTCGAGGGAGTTTTCCAGCTGCTGAGAATCCTGGCTTGGTGGAAGATAAGCAAGATCTAAACATTGTAAATTTGCCATGTGGATCTTTCCTACAGTCTCTGGAATCCCTTTTGATGACGCTGTTGTTTCTGGACAAGCGTTTGAGTTGAGGTGTTTATATTTTCCAAGATGACCTCTTTGTTTTCTCTCCATGTACATTCTTTGTCACACCTTCATTATTAGAGAGAGTTCAGATTCAGTTTCACTACAAAAAAGTGTCCGGTTGGAAACAGCATGTTTGTTTGTTTATTATTTGGCCTGTCATTTTTGATTGCAATGTTTGTTCTCTGTTGTTACAGATCTCTCAGCCAAGTCCTAAAAATGAAGAGGATAAATGAGATTCCAGCACACGCTTTGAATACAGTGCATGAGAGATTACACTACACTGCAAAAAGCAATGTTACTTTAAGAAAGTAAGTAAACCCATTGCCCTAAAAGTGACAAATTGTCTTTGCTTTTAAAAGTGAGCAAACCCATTGTAACTTGAAACTGTTAAGTTGACTTAATGTATTTTTTATAATCATGCACATTGTTCATTTATTTAATAATTTTAAAGCATTGGGTTTACTCACTTTTTTAAATCAACTAATCGTGATTTTTATTTAACATATACTTTATATTTAAACACATTCTACACACACACGCACGCACGCACACACACATACATATATATATATATATATATATATATATATATATATATATA
>CAIGQQ010026964.1:14650854-14662513 GCA_903798035.1 Danio albolineatus | reverse complement strand
TATATATATATATATATATATATATATATATATATATATATATATTTCAAAGTTTGTCCCATATTGAATGAAAAAATGGGAATCTGTCCAAATAAAACAATACAAGTCAGTACTGAAGATCAGACATTCTGTTTTACATTCAACCCATTTTAACCTTAAGATCACCTTAAAAGCAACATTTTGCTGATGCATTATTAACTTTGTTAGTTAAGCAGTGTGTTTTAGTTTAGTTTTCTAACAGTACAACAGCTAGATAAAGAATAAATAGGGAGTGCTGTTGTTGGAGAATTCTGTGTTACAGAAACATATTTCTTAAAAATGGCAGGAGACTCAAATGTTCGTGTGGAGTTAGCCAAGTCATTAAAGATGAAAGTACTTGCGACTGATTTTGTGCACTTTGGGATGGAAGCACAAAGTGTCTTTCAGTAGCAGAAAGCAAAGTCCTGCTGGACAAATAAACCTAAAATAGGTTCAGGTATAGGGGATGCAGAATCTGTTGTTGTTTTTTTTCAGCTCATTATCTATGGTCTTTTATCCAGCAGAAAATATCTCATTTATTTCTACCTCATTTATACTGACATTTATTTTACTCTGATATCCAGGCAGCAAGGCGCCACGGTGGCCTAGTGGGTAGCACGTTCGCCTCACAGCAAGAAGGTCGCTGGTTCGATCCCCGGCTGGGTCAGTTGGCATTTCTGTGTGGAGTTTGCATGTTCTCCCCGTGGTTTGCGTGGGTTTCCTCCGGGTGCTCCGGTTTCCCCCACAGTCCAAAGACATGCGGTACAGGTGAATTGGGTAAGCTAAATTGTCCGTAGTGTATGTGTGTGAATGAGAATGTATGGATGTGTTTCCCAGAGATGGGTTGTGGCTGGAAGGGCATCCGCTGCGTAAAACAGATGCTGAATAAGTTGCCGGTTCATTCCGCTGTGGCGACCCCGGATTAATAAAGGGACTAAGCCGAAAAGAAAATGAATGAATGATCCAGGCAGCAAACGTCAGATCATCCAGTTGGAATGAGAGGTTTAGTTGGGTGTTGTCAGCATAGCAATGGTAAGAACAGACCCAAATGATGTCAGGTAAATGGAGAAGTGGTCCAAGAAGAGAACCCTGGGGTACCACAGTAACAAGATGTTACGAACAGTTTTCGTGTTTTGTGATTGACAAGTTTTTTCCATTTATTTACTGATCATGAGTTGCATAATGGACCTTGTTCTCTGCTGTCACTTTTTTTGTTGAAATCTTCGGTAACACTTTATTTCGATGGTCCGTTTGAGTATTAGTAGACTGTCTACTTAATATCTGTTGATACTGACATTCAACAGACATTTAACTGATTCTAAGATACTCTGCAAGTACATGTCAACTTACACTAACCCTACTCCTATCCCCAACCTAACAGTCTATTTATAATCTAATGAGAATTAGTTGCAATGTAACTTAAATTCAACAAACAGACCATCAAATTAAAGTGTGAACAAAACTTCTACAGTTTAACAAAATGACTTTTATTGACATTTTAGTCATTTTAAATTATATAATGTATAAGAAATAGTAGAGAACCAAGTCTGTAAAATAACAGAAATTGCACTGGCAGTTTATTACGAGGTATTTGTACCTTGATATACAACACCAACCCAGACAATACATCGCTTTAAACTATTTAAAACTTTTCAAGGTTAAAGGTTGTTGAAAGAAAGACCAAGGACCCATAATGCAATTCAAAATCATAAACACTGTAAATAGGGTAAAAAAAAAACAAATAAAAACAAGAATCACAAAATATGGAAAAGTGCTCATTTACGGATTTTTTTATGGTGTATGTTTACAGTGTCAGCAGCAGACGAATCCAGCAAAATGAGGATTGAGGCTCCAAATCAGCTAATTCCTCAACTAAGAGCACATTCCAGTGTTCTTGAAATGAAAGGCAGGAAGGATATCATCTGTAGTTTTCTACAAGTCGAGGTTGGTTTCTAACCAGTGGAGTTATCTGAGTCGCTGGTTTTACACCAGGACTATTTTATAATCCTCTGAGTAATTGCTGTATCAGTGCAGCAGGACACTCTTTGCTAATTATTTTCATAAACAGTAGCTTCAATTATAGTGTGTGTTTGTCATGGCACAGCCCTATATAATGTCACAGAATGTATTTCCATCAAGAGATGCATTATGCATTATTTTTGGCACTTGTAATAAGACAATCACCACTATTTAACCCTGAGGCATCCATTGTCTACTCAAGCACATACCAATACTTTCAAAAGGGTTCACGTCAATTGGTGGTCAAATCAATAGAAACTGAAGGCTTATTTTAGAATTCGAGCTCGTAAAATATCTGCATACATAATGATCCATCTTCTGATATGTTTGTTTAAAAAATGAAAAACTACTCACTGCTGTCACGTCCCCAGTCCGTCACACCTCCTCAGAGCCATCCCAATCACCTAGACCATCATCCAGCTGTGCACCCTCACCCTGTTATTAGTTCACCACCTAATCTCACTCTGCCCCGTCTACTTAAGCTCCCTTCATTCACTCTGTCTCGGTCGAGTATCACATATGGACACGATCACCCGTACCTTCCAGCGAACCCTCCTCGATACCCTCCTGTGCTCTGCATCTGCTCCGCATCTGCTCTGTCACTCATCTTGCTCATCGTCAGCCATTCAGGAAAGTGACTAACCTTTCATGCCTCTGTTTGGATTCCCCTTTCTAAAGACTGCCTTTACCTGAACCTGAGTTACCCTGAGATGTTACAGTAATAAATATATACTGTGTTCCACATCTGTCTCCCTCTCCTTCCTCTGATCGTGACAACTGCATAATATAGCTAAATATAACATTTGAAATGTTTGTACTATATTGGTTATGAATATAAAAATAAATGTATTACTATTAGTATGTGTAGCTATATACATTAGTTATACAGTTATACAAAAACAGGTAAACAAAAAAACTATAGGTGGATGAAAGACTCTCCAGCTCGTGTCACTGAGCATGTGCAGATCCAAGTTTACGTTTGTGTGTAATCACAATGTAACCAGCCAACAGCTTCCACTTTGGCTCTATGAGCATGTGTGGGAGTTTAGTGTTAGTCAATATTTGTCCCAGCGTGTGAATTACGTGCGTCGCTGTGTTTACATTGCCTCTAACATTTACAAGCGGCCTCAAACATTCTGTCGTAACAATATTTTCCCATGCGCCTGTCTGTCTGTCTATCTGCCTTGATCACATTACCCTCAATGACAGACATAAGGGAAAATGGCTTGATTGTGCTGCTAAATCGAATCATCTGTCAAAGCTAATTTATAGTTGGTTATGTAAATTTGCCACTGACGAGAAATTAATGATCTTCTAACATATCTTGTAGCATGTTTGGACTAAAAGCTGAGGAAACATATTCTGTTAGTCTATGAACTGAGGCAGAATTTTCCTTTAAATGCAGCAGATTGTGTTTTGTTTTTTAGGGTAGCTGAAAAGTGTGTTCCAGAGTGGCGCTACACGTGATCACTTAACAAGAACCTTCTCTCCTCTCGTGGTTTATCAAACAAAGCAGAGTTGGGAAAATCTGTAATTTAAACCGCACCAGCAGTGACTCTCCATCTTTAATGACTATTGGTCAATGTCTCACTTTGGCCCTTAGTGTGTGTGCAAATTCTAAAAGGATGTGACCATTTGTGCATAAAAACAAAGTGGACACATATAAAGGCCAGTTCACTTTCATGAACAAATGTCAAACAATAGTAAAACATTGTTGAGCTTTTGTCAGATTGTTGTGTAAGCATTGTCAGCTATTTTTGCTGATGGTTGCTGTTTGTTTTGACCAATTGAACATGTTGTAATTTGTTGGGTCCTGGAATATCTGAGCAGTGATGTACTGTAATCGGGTAATTGGTTTGCATTGTTCTGTGTCTGCTAGAGCAGTATGAATATGAGTTTCATTCATTCATTTTCTTTTCGGCTTAGTCCCTTTATTAATCCGGGGTCGCCACAGCGGAATGAACCGCCAACTTATCCAGCATTTGTTTTACGCAGTGGATGCCCTTCCAGCCACAACCCATCCCTGGGAAACACATCCATACATTGTCATTCACACATATACACTACGGACAATTTAGCTTACCCAATTCACCTGTACCGCATATCTTTGGACTGTGGGGGAAACCGGAGCACCCGGAGGAAACCCACGCAACCACGGGGAGAACATGCAAACTCCACACAGAAATGCCAACTGACCCAGCCGGGGATCGAACCAGTGACCTTCTTGCTGTGAGGCGAACGTGCTAACCACTAGGCCACCGTGGCGCCCTGAATATGAGTTTTAATAATGCAAACTGAGGGTGTCACGGACGGTGGCGCAGTGAGTAGCACAATCACCTTACAGCAAGAAGGTTGCTGGTTCAAGGCTCAGCTGGGTCAGTTGGCATTTCTGTGTGGCGCTTGCATGTTCTTCCTGTGTTTGTGTAAGTTTCCTCCCGGTGGTCCGCTTTCCCCCACAAGTGCAAAGACATGGTATAGGTAAATTGGGTAAGCTAAAATTGTCCGTATGTGTGTGAATGAGTGCCTATGGATGTTTCCCAGTGATGGGTTGCAGCTGGAAGGGCATCCGCTGCGTAAAACATATGCTGGATTAGTTGGCGGTTCATTCTGCTGTGGTGACCCCAGATTAATAAAGGGACTAAGCCGAAAAGAAAATAAATAAATGAAAGAATGAAAACTGAACTATAGCAAAAGAGAGCAAAATGGGTAATTCTATATTTGAATGTGCATTTTGAAGCATCGCATGACAACGGTGATGTGAGTGAGTGATAGAAATAGCCAATTTTTAAGCAAAAAGTTTTTGCACTCACCTGAAGTGGTTTTGCACTTGTGGAGAAAGGGTTATTGCCAAAAATGGGAGATGAAAATGCATTTGTTGCATAAACTCTGACATAGTGATCATTACACTAATGTTCATAACTCTATAATGCTTGCCTTGTGTATTGTTGGTTATTATGCAATCAGCTGTTCTAACAATGAATGAAAACACCAACTTTGCATTTGGAATTTGTTCTTTTTTGATAACTTTAAAAGGTTTTGCTTCGAGTTTGAATGATGCTATTGACTATTTGCAAATGTGTCACTAGCAGAAATTAAAGTATTACTACTATTTGCTTAATAATTTCTAAAGCTTCATGTTGATGATCCCAAGCATTCTATTTATTTCACAAGTACATGTGAACTTACTCTACTAATTGGAGAGGGGTCTGGATGCAGACCTGGTGCAGTTGCAATCTGAGCTGCATGCAATGCTTTTTAATGTGCACACCCAACGCCACCTCTAACCCTAACCCTACCCCTCATAGTGACATCACTAGCTTTATTGAGTACATTGAGACTTTCAGACTTGCATAATCAAGGCTGCACCCAGATACTATTGGAGAATTCTTTACTAATACTTCAGTGAAGTAGGGTATGTAGTTGCAAATACCTAAATGTACATGATATACTCTGTAATTCGGAACATTGAACAAAGTGCATTGTATCCACTAAATAACCACAAAATAACCAATAAAATCTAAAACTGTTTAAACAGCAATGTTCTTCAAAAATTTAATCTTCTAAGTTCAACAAAGGAAAAACGTCACACAGATTTGGAGCAACAACCATAAACCATGACATATTTGGAATTTTCACACAAACTATCATTTTAATTTACTTTAAATTTAAACTTCTCTCATAATTGTAATGAAAAGTGTTAAAGTTTCTGCTTGAAATACTTGCAATACCCAGACAGGCCTTTTGTCTGCTAGGCATATGAGAACAATCACCAAGAAATACTGTGGACCTCATCTATTGGAAGTTCTGAACTTCAAGGCTTCAACTCACTCTGTCACTTTGCTTTTCATGTGAAATATGACAGTGATGTCATGCACAGCCAGCCAAACAGTGACTCAGTGCCTTGGATCCCCATGAAAAAGGCAGACCAGATGAACTGGGGTAAAATCTCAATGCTTAGCGTGTGGCCTCGGGGCTTGTTGACAATTTGGTGGCCCTTTATGAATCTGTTGTGAATTTATTGGTTTGAATGTGCCTGAAATTCTGAAAGTGCTCCCAGAGTGATTCTGGTATCACTCAGACTGTACAGCTGGATCAGTGTGCGGGCGTCATGGCTCCCAAAACCATGTGGCAAAGCTTTTATGGCTTTAAAACTGGCCTTCACCGAATGGTGGTGCATTTGAAATGTTAGTTTTAATCTTGATGTTAAAGTAAATATTACTGATTCATAAGGTGAAGCGCTGTCGGCGCATAAAGTGATTTTTCACAGTCTAATAGAAAGAAAACTTCCAAAATAGACTTTTAGGTGTTTCTTTTAACAAATGTTACCGATTTGTAACTCAATTACGATACATTTTGAAGGCCGTTTTCTCACAATGATCTTTTCTGACTGCACTGGGCCATAAACATTTACTTCAGCAGCACGTATATCAACAAAACTGTACATTTCTATTATGTGTGTTTGTTTGTTCTATTATGTTAAATATGTTTGTTAATAACTTGCCTGATTACTTACAACATTTTATCCTTGTCACAATCCCCAGTGATCTAATCCAACAAATCTGCCAGCAAAAGAACTACAAGATCCAGTCATGCACCACTCACACACCTGCTCCAAGTTTCCATTGAATACACTCCCACAGCTGATGCTGCTCATGGACTTATTACACACACATATATACAGCTCACTTTGACAATCTCTTGGCTGACTCTTGTTATACTGCCTGTGAACATACGACACGGTTTTCTTGCCTTGCCTTCTGTGTTTGACCTTTGCTTTGTTTGTTTTATTGTTTATCACTGACTGCTGCCTGCCTTCTGATCACTCGTCTGTTAATTTGACTACGACTCTGGATTGCCTGTATACATGTTTGCTCCTGTGTTGACTGTTGCTTATGGTAAACACAGTGGTAAAAAGACATACCCAAAATTTGACTCTAATTTAGACTCTAATAAGTAAAAAAAAAAAAGTAACAAGATTTTTTAAAAATCTGAATTCATCCAATTAAGTTCCTCACTGTTATATTTAAACGATAGATTTAAGATAACGTGTACCCTATTCACCTCCAGTTTTCCTGTATAGCTGAATAGACAGAGCATGGCACTAACAGCACTAACGTTTGATTCAGAGAACACACTGACTTTTACAATGTAAATTCAATCAGCATGCTTTACATAAAAGGGTCTGCCAAATGTGAAAATGTAAAGACTTTGAGCATCTTGGCTCATCTGATATCACACTCCTAAGGCCTTGCTGCGTCACGAGTCAAAGGGTGGACCACAAAAAGACAAATGGAAACTATTTTCTCCCAGTTTGTGGTAAATGTAATTTGTTGTGAAAAGCACACTCGGTCGATCATATGAAAATGTGCGGCTGTTTGATGTCAGGATCCTCTGAGGAACTTTGGCACAGTCAGGAAGTAACCCATCTTGTGAAAATCTACAGTACATTATCGATTCAACACACCAGGGAAACCGTACATAAAGCAGAACAGCTTGTGTAATGCACATGAAAATCTGCATGTGATTCAAAACACTGGCATATGTGGCCAGACTCCAGTGTTTCGGTTGCTTAAAAAGACGAATGCAAAGAAAGCATCTTTTGTGTACATTGCTTTTCACAAAGTAGAGTGTTAGGGAAAGTTCATCCAAAAATGTCTATGTTATGAATGAAAAGGATAGAAGGAAGAGAGAGATTGAACTTGAAAAACTAAATTAAAATGATCAGTTTGATGTGAATGCTACATCTTAAATGTTTCTGTGCAAAATACCATCAACCTTTTTCTTGTCGTTCACTAAATAAATATAATTAATGTTTTGATGTTAAAGACCTTAATAACAACTATGTTTTATTATAAAAAGAGACTGATATTGGTGAAACAGTGGCTCTGTGGTTAGCACTGTCACCTCACAGCAAGAAGGTCGCTGGTTCGAGTCCCAGGTGGGCAAGCTGGCATTTCTGTGTGGAGTTTGCATGTTCTCCCTGTGTTTATTCCACCTGTGATTACCTCTGAAATAGAGACTAAGCCAGGGAAAAACAAATGAATGGTTGAGACTAAAATTAATAGCTTGAATCAATATGAAGTTTTCCAGTTGAAATCCCTTTAACACATTTTTTACACCCAATCAATGATTTTAAGCCTGTCAGAATCACTAGCTGAAATAACGTCACGCTTACTGCAATGTCCATCCACGTCAAGAATAATATGAATAAGGATAATATTGGCCAATTCTATGGGGTTTGGTCCTGCAGTGTTTATTGAATTTGACAAATGTGTTCCGGGAGAGAAATAAAAATATAGTGCCCCTCAAGATACTACAATAATTGTGTTGTCATCCAAAATCAAAATCATAAACTTTTTGTTGGAGCTCTAAAAAAAGCATGGTGGATTCTGATCAGGTGTCAATGAAATGTAGTTTTTCTTTTGTTTTTAGCAATTTCAACGATACAGGTCCTTTGTGTCATTATAGCATGCTAAACGAATAACTGGCACTACCCTTCCTACACTTTCAGAGTGAGTAAAAGGGCTCGCAAAATCACCCTGGACGCCTCGCACCCAGCACACTTTCTGTTTGAACTGTTACCGTCTGGCCGGCGCTACAGAGCACCGAGCACAAAAACAGCCAGACACAGGAAAAGTTTCTTTCCTCAGGCCATCTACCTCATGAACAGTTAATATTTTTCCTATTGTGCAATAAACGTGCAATACTCTCTCATACGCACTTGTACACAGCACCTTATAACAATATACAATGCAATACTTCTTACGCATTTGTACACAGCACCTTATAACCTGTATATTTATAACAAATCTGTACATACATTTCAACATCCAGGTCTTTTTGGACTGACTGCATCTCTGTTTAATGTCTATCATCTTCTTTTTTTCATATTTATTCTGTGTTGTCACTTGTCACTTTATGTACACTGGAAGCTTCTGTAGCCAAAGCAAATTCCTTGTGTGTGAAGCTCACTTGGCAATAAAACTGATTCTGACTTTGATTATTGCTACAACCAGATAACAATAGAAAAAAAAAAACATATTAGCATCCGCACTAAAGCATACCACTTTATTGTTCATTGGTGCGATCTGAGGAGCAACACGGTGGCTCAGTGGATAAGACTGTCACCTCATGGCAAGAAGGTCACTGGTTCAAGTCCCGGCTGGGTCAGTTGGCATTTCTGTGTGGAGTTTACATGTTCTTCCCGTGTTCGTGTGGGTTTCCTCCGGGTGCTCCGGTTTCCCCCACAGTCCAAAGACATGCGCTATAGGTGAATTGAATAAACTAAATTGGCCGTAGTTTATGTGTGTGTATGGGTGTTTCTCAGTACTAGGTTGCAGTTGGAAGGGCATCTGCTGTGTAAAACATGTGCTGGATAAATTGGCAGTTCATTTCGTTGTGGCAACCCTTGATAAATAAAGGGATTAAGCCAAAGGAAAATGAATGATTGAATGAATTATTAATGCTATCTGCAGTTTTTTCATCTGCCACATAAATGATTTATAAATTGGAGTGTTTCTGATCAGCTATAAATGTTTATATCATTCACTAATTGGAAAATAATACATTCCGAAAGCATTTACAATTAAATAATAATGTCATGCCGTTCTCATTAAGCCACGAGCACATCAACAACAGTAACTACTACATTAAGATATATTAGTCATATTAACACCTATTATTAAAAGGCATGCACTTCTATTGTGTTTATGTGTAGCATGGATTCTGATTGGCTGTCAGTGATTTTATCATTTATGAGCTGTACAAAAATGTTCTGGAAAAAATCGAATGATTCTTCTCTGTCCAACCCAGTTGTAATTTTCTATTATTATGTGCTTTTAATTATTGTTAAAACTTCATTACAGTTTTATCCTTCGAGTAAACATTCCACAAATTACAGAATCAGAGCATTATTAAACTATCATTCATGATATGAAGAGGCCTCATAAGGTTCCAACCCTATAAGATATGACTTTGAGGTAGCAAAAACAAGCTTCAGTCAAACTGACAGATATAAAATGTTCAAAGCAGCTTTTATATATTACTTAATTACTTGGATAAAAAAGTAACTTGCAGTGGCAGGTTTCAGTCCATTGGCACAATGATAAATACATCCCTGCTGCAAGTTGGCAGATGAGCTCTAAATTTGCAGTCAAGTCTCTTACAGCACTCGAGGTTTCAGCTTTCCTCCCTGCAGAGACGAAAGAGTCCAGCCAGACTGTCAATCTTCTCGTACGCAGCACATACTGGCTGAAAAACAACGCACTGTTTTCTTTCCTTCATCACTGCTTTTCCAGCACTTCCTCGTCTAATTTCATCACACAGAGTTGCATTGTCTGGTCTTAGCGCATAGATGTATTTATTTATTCAAATGTGCAGTGAGTTGTATGATTTTGGAAGAGCTGATCACATCCTCTGAGGGTTTTCAGATGTCTCTTCAGACCGCACTCCCTATAACAAGTCTAAACAGAGGTAAATAAGAACAACAGATCATTGTAAAAACATTGTCTTGCAAGATCATTGTCTTGATTGGTGTTTTTGGTGTTGAAAGATTTATTTTTAGCTAAAGTCATTGTGGCTTATAAAACAAATAGTCCTCGAGTCCTCAATTCTGATTCTGGTTGAACCAATTAAAAATTATGTTTTAAATTTATTATATAAATTTAGAAACCAGCACATATGCTTGATACAGTACTCCAAAGTAAGACCTTATTAACTTATTAATCTGTCTGAGTTTCCATCTGGTGCTCAGGCATGTGGGATAACAGTAACCCATACTACAGTAGACCCTGCTGATATAAAAAACAGCCTGTGCTGGTTAGGTAGGGTTTGACACATTGTTGCTGGTCGTGAGCTAGTTTAAGCTGGTTCTTGCTGGTCATGAGCTGTATGGTCATTAAACCAGCCATAAAAACCTACCATACAATCTTTTTTGTTTTGTTCCAACAAGGGAGCTTCTGCAAATGTCACTATTCACAGATCTGCATTTAATATACACTTGATACAGAACAAATGTGGCCTACAAAACTTGTCACTGGAGCGGTACCTTTTCTAAAGTTCCATATTGGTACTTTAAGGATATCTTTTTGTACATTTTATAAATTGAAGGTATCGTGAGGTACACATTACTTTTTAGGTACTACTTTGAAGGTCTAAATGTTGATAGGTACAAAAGTGTATTAAATGTACCGCCTCAGTGACAGGTTTTATATCTTTATTTCTGAGAGTGTAAATCCTCTTCATAACCGCATGGCCTGATCAAAATAAAATAAAATAAAAATAGCTGCATGAACTGGACAACTCTTGCTCCAGACATGATGCCAGTTGAAGTAATATCCCAGCTAACAAAATTAGGTTTGTGAGAACGTTCTCATAACGTTATCTGTAACGTTCTGAGAATGTTGAAATGTCCAGTTTGCTTAATGTTGCTAGAACGTTTTTTTAAGGTTAGAATGACGTCCTTACAACGTTTTCAAAACCTAAATTTCCACCAAAATAAAACGTTCTAAGAACATTTATATGTAACGTTCCAAGAACGTTGAAATGTCAAGTTTGCTTAATGTTGCT
Organism: Danio albolineatus; assembly: GCA_903798035.1. Lineage (NCBI taxonomy): Eukaryota > Metazoa > Chordata > Actinopteri > Cypriniformes > Danionidae > Danio > Danio albolineatus. The sequence continues at coordinate 14,650,909 of CAIGQQ010026964.1, read as the reverse complement.
AGAACGTTTTTTTTATGGTTAGCATAACGTTCTTACAACGTTCTTAAAACCTACA
>CAIGQQ010026964.1:14522901-14560401 GCA_903798035.1 Danio albolineatus | reverse complement strand
TTAAGATTATTCCAAAGTATATGCTAATTACCTGTTCTTTGCCGTTTCATTGATATTTGACGAAGTAAAAATATGTATTTTTGAGTGTGCAAACAGAAGAGCATGCAAGCTTTGGGAAATACTGCTTCCTCATTAATGGATTGTTATGTCGCTTAGTTATGTTTCCTTTCAATAATTTCAACACACTTTCCACATTTCTTTCATATTTCATTTCCTACCATATTGGAGATGCAGAAGTTGGTTAATCTGTCTTTTGTGGGTCTTCCAAGCAGAGAAATCTCCTCAGGTGTTTGCATAATTATGCATTCAAAAGTTAATGACCAAACGTGTCTTCATAAAAGACGAAATATAGCAACTTAGTGTTTATGTTTATTTTTATTTTGTCGAGCGCCTACTTGAGGCAGCTTGCTTTTGTGTGGATTTTTTATAAACGAGATCATAAAAAGATCGATTCTGCAAAATGTTAAATAATTACAAATTATTAAGAGGCCAGGTGCAATTCACATCTATAGTTGTAGTTAGTTCAGTTGTAAGCTATCTGAACAGATGCAGAAGTGTTCTTTTCTATGTCTGGTGTACTGGTTGCTACTTTATAAACATAATGATTTAAAGCTTACGCAACAGTTTGTTCAAACTTACTGATCAAAACCCAGCTCAGACTTTTAATGATCTGAAGAAAAACAGTTTTTTTTTCCATTTATTTATTTCTTTATTTTACACAAGATGTGTTCAAATGAACCAAGTGTGTGTGTGATCCGCACAAAGTCTCTCCTTTCAAGTCCAGACACTAATAGGAACCTTTTAGTGTTCTTCGTGGCAGCTCTGGTGAACTGAACGGTAAATTGCTGTCTTATTGTTTCAAATGTATGGCTTGAAATGTTTTAATTGCAATTATCACGGACTGATTTATTTTGATGGTTCATTTCGTTATGGAGTTGTTTTGTGTTAATTGGCTTAGCAATGATTTGCTCAAAAGCTGTGACGACCAAGCAAATTAGCAGCCGTTTCCGAAGGCCAGGAGCCTCCCTGCATTAAGTGTCATTTAATGAGTAACACTGGATGATGGCCCGTGCTCAGTTTAATGGTGTTGGAGGTTCACAGCTTGTCGTGTGAATGGTGTTTTATGGGGCTCTTGAAAAAGCGAAGAACACTGGGCAGTTTTTTGGTTGGCACCCTTTGTACGCGATGCCTCACTCTGGGAGAAAATGACCTGTACTTGTAGAGCTTTTTCCTGTGCCATTCAGAGACGGTTCAGAGAACGCCAGCCTGCAGAGACACACACATCTGCCACACTGACATTGTGCCAGCACTGCACCAGAGTTCTCTTTCACAGTACTCATTTTTATCAGAATGGTTTAGTGCGTATTTATTGCAAGTTTGGGATGCACTGTACACTGCCTGACAAAAGTCTTGTCATTGATCCCAGTTGGAAGAGCAACAGATAATAACTTGACTTCTAGTTGATCATTTGGAAAAGTGGCAGAAGGTAGTTTTTTTCCCCCCCACAAATACTCCAGAAGACCTATTGGAACCCGCACAGACCCAAGATTTTCACAGAAAGTTTGGTGAAGGAAAAAGAAAATCATGGTTTGGGGTTTTATTCAGTGTGGGGGCGTGCAAGAGAGCTATAGAGTGGATGGCAACTTCAACAACCTGAGATATCAAGACATTTGTGCTCCCCATGACATTACAACCCACAGCAGAGGGCAAATTCTTCAGCAGGGTAGCACTCCTTCTCATACTTTAGCCACCACATCAAAGTTCCTGAAAGCAAAAAAGATCAAGGTGCTCCAGGATTGGCAAGCCCAGTCACCAAACATGAACATTATTGAGCATGTCTGGGGTAAGAAGAGGAAGAGGCATTGAAGATGAATCCAAAGAATCTTGATGAACTCTGTGCTGTTTCAGATGACTTTATTATTAAGTTATTTGAGTCATTGCAGACTCCAAGATATATGGATGCAGTCCTCCGAGCTTATGGGAGTCATACACAATATACATTTTTTTTCGCTGCACCATTATAATATTTGAATATTTATTAATCAGTTCACAGCATGTTTAAGCCAGTTTTCAAAAGTACTAACATGATACAAATTAGTTGTGTTATAACCTGAAATATTAAAAAGGGCCAATGCTGAATGCAAAATCTAAGCTTTTGTTTTTTAAATAATGAGCTAAATTATTATGAGTTGAAAATTATTTTGTCAAAACTGAATATATATAAAATTAAAGTCAGTTATTGCTTTGTATTTTTGCCCTTTTTAGAAATATTCACTTGCCTCAAGATTTTATTCAGTTAACTATTAAGAGGGTCACAGTTAAATATTAAAGGGATTCTTGAGCTATTACAATGCATCTTTTCCTCCAGCTATTTTATTAATAATAATTATAATATTAATAACAACTTGGTTGTTGTGGTTTTTAATAGCAATGCAGCACATATACAAATAACAATCAGTAAAATGAATAAAAGAAAAAACAACTAAAGCAGTACATCTATTAAACAGAAGTGTTAATAAAAGAAAGAAACAGAGAATGAGTAGTCAGATGAAATGAGTGATCTTGGATTAATATTGATGATAGCAGCAGTTTTATTTTATTAAGACTTAATGAACTGATCTAATGTATTACCCATCAGCTTTATAAACTTTACCTTTTGACTGTTTACATTCTTCTATGACAGCTGACTATTTACATGAATATTATGAAATAATTCTGTGCTTTCAAAAAAAATGTTCACATTCATATTGTGATAAATCTGAAAAAGGATTCTTTTCCTCAACTCTTGTGTTTATTTTTATTATGAATGAATCAATACAATTTATTCATTTTCATTATTCTATTTGTAGGAAAATTTATTAAATTCATTTTTTTAAATAGCCTAGAATTTATATAATGGATGACTAAATCATTAATGTTTCAATGATTGAACTGCATTTTATTCTAGTTTATATAAAGCACATTAAGAGAAAGTGCATTGCATATACACAAAATACTATTGAATCATCAACGATGAAGCTGTTCTGTACCAAATATCAGCATTCTTCCATGTGTAATTATGCTCAATTTTATGATTTAGCAGCCGTAACTTAAACATGTTTAAAAGCTTTTAGTATCAAGCCAACATATATTTTCTTGTCCCCTGTAAACTGTATCCATATGCTTAATTCTTAAGCGTTAACCATAGGCGCGTGTGCCACATGCAGCTGGTTTGTTCTATTCTCCAGTCTTGTGCTTGCTCTGATAAGGGACCGCTGGCCCTCGCCACACATGCTGACAAGACCTTTGCTCATCGTTATGGCAGCGGTTTCCATGGCGCTGTCACTGCCACTGAAGGAAACATGATGAAATTGCTAGATGGCATCTCCTGTCCACAGCTCCACATCCTACACTGATGACATCAGCCGCTGCGTTCTTGCCAGTCTGTTTCCTGTGACGTCACCTCTGTCTCAGTAGGATGATATGTGGACAAAAATAAAGCATGCTGTGCCCATTTTAGTGCTCTTATTAAAAATTAAAAAATAATAATAAGCACTTTAATGTAGGCTATTCACTATACCTTTTTAAAGTTCAATTTAAATTCAATTTCAGTTTACACTTGTTTCTGTTGCACTTTTACAATGTAGATTGTGTCAAAGCAGCTTAACATAGAAGATTATAGTAAATTGAAATTAAAGCTGTGTCCGTCCAGTTTTCAGTAGTAGTACTGGAGTGCAGTCAATACTGGACAATAATAGAGTGCAGTCATGACCTCAAAATGATAAACATTAAAAAAATCTAAATTTTTAATTTGCATTTTTTGATAACACAGTAGAATATTATTGCAGCATTGATTAAAACGACAGGTCTTTATTGATTCATTTACTTGCTCTGCCAAAATTTGGCCCAAAATAATCTATTTATGTTTCTGTTTAGTTACATTTGTATTTCTTATTATGGAAGTCAATGGGAGTAACAAACATTATTCAAAATATCTTCTTTTGTGTTCAACATAATAAATAAACTCATTGGGCTCTATTTGAACGATCTAGGCACGAAGTCTAAAGTGCACGGCACAAAAGCATCCACTGTCCGAATGCACTTTTGCTATTTTAAGGACCGAAAAATATGTTTTTTGCTGCGGCACATGGTCTAACAGGGTTGTGCTTATTCTCTTAATGAGTTATGGGTGTGTTTTGAGCGTAACATGCATTGAACCAGTCAGAGTCTCATCTCACTTTAAGAGTCAGTTGCGTCACGACGTGGCACATTTACTATTTACATGGCGGACTTTGCAAGTGGAAAAACTGAATGGACAAACTGAGTGCTTCACTAACGAGAAAACAGTTTAACAGACCATCTGCAGCGCAAGGATAAAGAACGAGCCTCCTCCATTCGGCCTCTTTACTTTCTTTACTCTTTACTTTATTCCTTTACTTTTGTGCATAAGGAAATGGTGTTGTACACACTCCACTGAAGACATTCGTTAGCCTACATATTTAATTTTGTTTGTTAAACGTGAATATTTGTTTGAAAACTATTTTCAAATTCAATTCTAATTTCCAGCAAAAAAACTGAGTTATATCCAAACGCATCATATGCCTCATATAGTGATGCATACGTTTCCAAAACCTGACAGGTGGACAAATCTAAACTTGTTTTTATTAAAACAAATATAAATATGCATATAATAAATAATACTGCTAATAATAATAACATTATAATAAAAATGCTAATTGTCATGAATAAGCTGAATAAAGCCCCCCGTACTTGAAGGCATTTAGGCAGTTTTTTTTAATATATCTATGTAGTAAATAATAATTTTTGTAACATTTTAATTCTTTATTTTTTGTTCATATGTAAAAATATTTGTTTATCGCTGTACATCCTGTGTGTATTAAGTGCTCTGCACTGCACTTTAGGCCAGCTTTTACTTGGCCAATGGCGGTACCTATTTCAGTTTCTCAAAATAGCCACAATGCGCCTTAACACACTTTCTTTATAGACCGACACGGCCATGAGTCCACAGAGTTTCACAAATGGATTTGCTATTTAAACAACGTAGCACAAAACGTGAAACTTAGGGTTGCGCTGGTCTGAAAATAGCAACAAATTGCACCAAACATGTCTTGCGCCTTATTGCGCCGGGTGTATGATAGGGCCCATTAGGTTTAGATTTCGAGGAATAATTATTTAGGGTGCAGCTATCTCTTTAAGAAACGATACTTCCTCAACCATTTTATATTTTCTTAGTGACCAGTGGTGGAAAGAGTACTGAAAATCATATCCAAGTAAAAGTACCATTACTTGCCCAAAAATGTAGTGCAAGCAAAGTAAAAGTATCTGTTGTAAATATTACTCAAAGTAAAAAATAGCCCTTTTAAAAGTACTCGAGAATAGTGAACATTGAGGATTACACTGTGAAAGGCTGATGCATTTACATGCAATTTGTGCATGCATGTGAAAACGTAACATTCTGTAGTGATTGTTTAAGGCGGTTTGGTGATTTCAGTCATCATACTGTAAACATCCTCCATCTTCTCATGCAGTCTAAACAGTCTCTGGGTCATTGCGTGTGATCATTTTGGTCATCTTTGAAACTTTTTTTAATGCTTCCAGATGGTTTGCTGCAAGCACCCATGTCTTGACTCTTGAGGTATTTCAGGAAGATGCAATACACTTGATGTGCGATTTGACTGGACAAGAATCACAGGACTGATTTTTCCAATCCCCATAGACAAGAAAAAAATTAAGTAATAACTGCATGTTGAAGAAATTTAGTAGAGTAAAAGTACCGATGCAGCACTAAAAATGTACTCAAGGGAAAGAAAAAGTGCACATTTTTAAAACGACTTTGTAAATTACCATTCCTGTGTACTCAATTCCAGTCATTTGAGTATTTGTAATTTATTACTTTACACCACTGCTGTAGACATAGTAGTTTTGTTTTAATTACAGGTATTTTGGCATTATTTGTGCATCTAAACTCACTGTGAGAGAGTGGAGCAGATATTATTACTGTAGAAGAGCAATTTCCAGTCCAGTTTCAGATATTTTAGTATTGACATATTAAACTCCAGATACTTTTGACAACACTTCGTTCAGATGTTTCTTAATCTTTTTAACACTTTACATGTGGTCTTTGTTGGCGGATTGGTTGTGAATGCTCTTTTGAAGAAGCATCTCTCTACTTGACCTTGATACCATAGGCTGTTTCCTCGCTGTCAGTTTGGCCAACTGCACTTGGCAAGTGTGTCTTAAATGAAAGAGTGTTAGCGAAGCCTGCTGTTCTGGCTGGGACAGCTGTGCGTGACAGACTCTGAGCTTCTTTCTTCAGCTGTCCCAACACGCTGCCACTTCACTATTCAGGCTGCTTGTGTCAAGGTGAAAATGACTTCAAAGATGAGGCGTCCAGTTGTGGCTGAGTGTTTCAGACATGCGGATCTGAGAAGTGTTTTTACTTGCTTGTGTTATTATGTTAATGTACTGTATAATTAAAGTGTTGAAATCAAAGTGGAGACTGTAAATATTATTATTGATAGAGATGCACTGATAGGATTTCTTTAAGGGTTCATAACAATAAAAAAAAACTTTTGGCTGATTGCGATACCAATATTGATCGATTGCATGCACAGTTCTTTACAGTACTAGCTAGGTTTTTTTTAGTGCTGGGCAAAAATACGATAAATTGGATCTAAAATAAAAGTTTGTTTTGACGTCATTTAAGTGCATGTACTGTGTATATTTATTATACATTTATAAATACACACATGCATATATCTGTATGATACAAATTATATATCAATTTAAATATCTATGTAATACATTTGTTTTGTATAGTTTGGTTTCTATCACATTCATTCATTTTCTTGTCGGCTTAGTCCCTTTATTAATCCGGGGTCGCCACAGCAGAATAAACCGCCAACTTATCCAGCATTTGTTTTACGCAGCGGATGCCCTTCCAGCCACAACCCATCTCTGGGAAACATCCATACATTGTCATTCACACACATACACTACGGACAATTTAGCTTACACAATTCACCTGTACCGCATGTCTTTGGACTGTGGGGGAAACCCGAGCACCCGGAAGAAACTCACGCGAACACTGGGAGAACATGCAAACTCCACACAGAAATGCCAACTGACCCAGCCGAGGCTCAAACCAGTGACCTTCTTGCTGTGAGGCGACAGCACTACCTACTGCGTCACCGTGTCACCGTTTCTATCACATATACATACTTAATTTAATTATAATACACACTAATATTAATTTAAAACAAACTTTTATTTGGGACGTGATTGATCTCTGCCCAGCACTAGTTTTTTTTGTTTGTTTTTTTCCATAAAGTAAGTTTTACTGAGCATGGATTTGATTCATTTAACTTTCAATTGTCCAGCATTTCGGAGAGGAATTATTGAAGAAATTAAGATAAAACATATTGCAATATGACAATCTTCAAAGGGGATTTTTGCCCTTCAGTATTTATTTTAACAATATTTTATTTCACATATAATAGAACATGCTTATTTAATAAGCTTGAGTAAAGCCAATGCTGTTGTTATATGTAAATTATATATGGACGACAGGCAAGACGTTTGGCCATACAAGAAATGGTCGTGCCCAACTGAGTCTGGTTTCTCTCGAGGTTTTTAATTCTTTACTTTCGCCAATTGGTGAAGTTTTTTTTTCCTCTTTGCTGTCGCCACTGGCTCGCATGATTCGGGACTTGTAGAGCTGCGCATCGATGGATTACTCTTCAGTGTTTGAACTCTCAGCAGTGAATAATTAACCACACTGAACTGAACTTCAACACTGAAAACTGGACTGACACTGCTTCAATTTTTTATAATGCATGTGAAGCTGCTTTGACGCAATCTACATTGTAAAAGCGCTGTACAAATAAAGATTAATTGAATTGAATTGAATTTATTGAACTAAAATGCTGTCACTTTCTTTTATCGGCCAAGGTGTTTAAACCCAAACTAACCAAAGTTTTTGTTCCAGTGCTTGAGCATGGTCTACACCAGTTTATGCACTTATGATATTTAGGATAAATTAGACTCAGGTCTGATATTTTGTGCAGATTATTGCAAGTTTTTAATGATTTTACTCTGAGAAAACATTGGATATATTAGAAAGATATGCAATTCTTTGCCTCCAAGCAATTAATGAAGTATTGGTATCTGGCTTTTTCATATTACTGCCATGTTACAGTAGACAGTTTATTAAGGTGAGCCGTGCTTATGGTCATCAAGAAAACTATTCAAAGTCATTTTTTGTAAAATGAAATATTGTGATGTAATCTAATTTATGTTGTGTGAGCTGCCATCATGGAGTAAAGACAAAACATTCAGAGTCAAAAAGCAAGAGTGCTGTTTTCCTGAATGTCAGCCTGTCATTATGATTGCAAATGTGAAATTTGACACTATATTGTATTATATAATACTTGTTTTGTTTGTTTCGCCAATAAAAACTGTTAGACAAAGTCAGAGCAGTGCAGAACTAGAAATTTGCTAAGAGGAGCACATGAACAAAAGCCCACTGTAAGCTTCCTAAAGGTGTTAAAGCAAAACTTATGCAATAACTGGTAAATAACTGTAGGTGAAATACAAATAGGGTTATACACTAAAAAGACTTCTTTCTGTTTGTGTTTCAGGTGACTCTTTCACACAGTTCAGGTTCTCTGATGAGAAGGACTGGGAGCTGGACTCACTGGCAAAAAATCAGGTCTACAACTTCACACACCATTATATAAACACTGTTCTAAACAGTCCTTTTGTTGAACCTGTTGTGGTGTTCGATTTGTGATTTCTTCAGATTCCTGCTCTGTCTATAGACCTGCCCGCTTTAAGTGAGTCTCTTCAAGAGCTTCCACTGCACACAAGACTCAACCTAGAGGCTGAACTGATTCAGGTTCATCACTTACTTCTGTTCAAACAGAGGATTTACAGTATCCTTCTTCATTCATATGAGCAAAGAAGCCTGTGGATTGTTGCTCAAAATATTAACCAAAAACGGAAGATGCTTGACTGTTTTTTGGATGAGAGTAGAGGATTTTTTTCTTGAAACCCTTTCAAACTGTTTGTGGTGATGTGGTGTCATATTGCAGTTTGGGAGAACTTCCCAAGACCCAAATACTGACTTTTTTTGCCTGCTTAACCAGTGACAGACCCTCTAACAGTGTATTTAGGGTAAGACAGAGACACATCCTCCTCTAAGCTGAAATCTGTCATTTTATAAGTGTTTTATTTTTTCTGATTTCTTGTAGCAACTTCCAGTATTGTGGAGCTCAACAGCCTTTTGCCTCACACTTCTGTCATTTAGTCATTATGATGAACTTTTGAGCTTGGCTTCTGTGTTTGGTCATATTTATACCACTGTGAAGTTTATGGTTGAACAATTTCATCTGTAGTCACCTACTACCAAAAAAGGTCAAATATCAATGTGAAAATATACTTCAAAAACAATCAGCCCAGGGGAATTGCTCACGGAGAAGTTGATAATTGTGGCACACGTGTGACCCTGACCACAACACCAGTCTTCATTTTTGTACGTGTATTTGTAAGAATACTTAACAATACACTGTATGGGTTCAAATAATAGATTTTTCTTTTATGTCAAAACTAAATAGAACATTAGGTAAAGAAAGGTCATCTTCCATGAAGACCTTTAGTATGTTTCCTACTGCTACTATATCAACTTCGTTTTTGATTAGTAATATGCATTGAGGACAACGTAATTAGAACAACTTTATCTATATTTACATTTGTTCAATCCTCAGATTCCAGATCAATTCTATGTATTGTCTCTAATATTGCCCTATTCTAACAAGCCATATACCCATGAAAAGGTTTTGTTATTCATGTCCAGGGTCACTTACTACGTGTAACAAATGTATAATTTTTTAAATATTCTTTAGGTATAATTTTTATAAGATTCTGACGGTATGATAACCTTGAATAAAAAAATCACGGTTTCACGGTATGACGGTATTGTGTTTACTGCTCTAAAATATATTCTTTTTAAATGTCTGGCTAAAAAACAAAACCTTTTTCACCTTTGAACACAATATATTTTATTTTGAGAAACGTTTAAAATATTTTGGAGCAGTAAACATGTTAGGTTAAATAATTGAAATGAATCATTGACTTTTGCGGTCTTCTTTTGTTTCAACAATACAGATGTCTTTACAATTTACACTTAAAAAAACAAAACAAAACAAAAAGTTAATAAAAAAATCTTACACATACCTCAGGAGCAGAAAGTGTTGGCGGTATGAAAACCTTGACTTTTTACACACCGCGGTATACCTTGAAAACGATTATTGTCCCATGCCTAGTTTGCAATAGTTGATGTTCAATAAAACCAGTTTTTGTCAATATTTTGAGCAAATCAAAATTTGTCAGCCTCCATTGCTCATGTTTACAGTGGCTGTCAATATCCGTGAAGGTCACTGTGCTTTATGATGTTTCAGGCATCAACTCCTGTTGATCTGCCTCCGGTGACGGTGTCTCACAGAACAGACCTGACTGTGACAGCAGGACCGAAAGCTCCTCCAGCAGGCCGAGAGTCCGGCCTGGGTGTTTCCTGCGGTGTTAAGCCTGTTTCAGGCAGCACAGTGTCTGTCAGCATCTCCACAACCATTCCTCCTGATGATGAAGAAGATCAGGAGCTCCACCTTCTCCTCAACCTGCAGACACCTGTCTCTGAACTTCCCACAGGTCAATCCCACACTACAGCAGATGATGTGCAAGGTATGAACAGTGAACATGCTACATCAATTCACACAGCAAACGTCCAGCTTTTTTTTTTCAACTGCATGTACAATGTATGCTCAACCTAGACCAAGTGTTTTTGTTCTGGTTAATCCACAAGGTGTCAAGCTTTCTAGATGATATACTGTCAAATTAGAAAAAAGTCAGCCAGTTACTATAAAAAAAATCATGGATTAAGATTTGCTCGTCAATTTAATTCCTTTAGCATTTTTAGCTAAATATTTACTGTATTGTATCAATGTTTATGCTTAACTAAACTACTGTTTAAAACCATCATGATCAATAGCATTTTTGAAGTATATTTCGCAAAAAATTATCTAATGTGGCAGTAAAGACATCTATAATATTAAAAAAAAAAAAAAGCTTTTGTGCTTTCAAATTTAGTCTAAAACGTTTTCAACATTGGCGTTGATAATAAATCAGATCAGCCTTTCTGAATCACAACGTAAGGAAGAACTTCTGAAAGTTCAGCTTTCAATCACAGGAATCAATTCCTTTCAAATTCATCTAAGAGTTGGTGCTGAGCAAAACAAAAAGTATTTGTTGGTTTCCGCAGCTCTTAGTATGCTGGTCAATCCACTTTTCCATATTTTCATTGCCAGTTTTAGCCAGTTGAAATGGTTTGTTTTGAGTAAATTTTGAATCTCCACAACCAGTGCAGGGATCAGAGAGAGGTTGGATTGACCTTGTCTGGATTGACATGGTTGATTCAATATTATTCCCAACCCAGCCAACTTTATTAGCTTCATTATTGGTGTTTGTTTAAGTTCTAGAAAAATGCAAGAAATAACCCGTGACAGGGACAGACTGGGACAAAAATTCAGCCCTGGCACTGTAGCTACACCAGCCCATATTACCACACTGACACAGCCCTACCCACAGACACGCACATTCACTACTTATAGTAGTAGCATTAATGGCATGCAAATCACTTAGTAAATTTTAATATAATGACATAGAAGTATATTTTCTGTTTTGTTCTCACCTCCTCTACCGCGCTACTGTCCTCCGATGCAGCAGCCGAATTTTAACCTGTTGAGAATATTTCAGTTAATTTTATGCATTTGGCAGCGTCTGATTTTAGAGCCCTTTTTGCTTTCTCTGAGCTTTTCGGCACAGCCTTGCCTTTTTTTATGGTCCATCTCTGACAACTAGCTCGTGTTGCACTAACTGTTTGTTTGATATTCTTGCCTGATCCTGATAAACTCTGATTGGGTCGGGTCGAGTCGGCCCACCTCAAAACCAGCCGTCCATCGCCAATTTGGCCGAATGCCTACATTTATTATGATTATTATCATCATCATCAAAATATTCACATTTTGCAAGAGATAAAAGCTGCCTGCATGTAAAAACAATAAATATTTTTTAAAAAGCTCACCGACCACCATTTTAAAAAAATGATCTGGCCCTTCTGGGACTTGCCAGATGGCCAATCCGCCCCTACCCAGTGAATATAATCCTAAAAAATATTAATATAGTTCGGTCTACTTTGGTAGAACTCTGGCCAAGAAGTTTGGCCAGAGGAGAAATGATCGAGCCCAACAGAGCCTGGTTTCTCTCAAGGTTTTTTTTCCCCTTCACTTTTGTCAATTGGTCAGGTTGGTTCCCCTGTGCTGTCAACACTGGCATGCTTAGTTGAGACTTGTGGAGCTGCGCATTGATAGAGTTGCTCTTCAGTGTATTAACTTTAACCAGTGAAAATTAAACCACACTGAACAGAACCTAAACTCTGAACACTGGACTGACACGGTTTCAATGTACTAAAACGTACTAAAACTAAATGTTAAGCGGACAGTCTACATTGCTAAAGCTTACAGAAATAAAGATGAATTGAATTGAACTCTGTAGCCTAAATACTTTATAATGTGAGTCTAGATTATTTTCAACTATTCAGTATGCGCAGTAACTTCCAGAATACTTGTGTAAGATTGTTTTGTTGTTGTTGTTTTTTTTCCACCTCAGCTTCATCAGAAGAAGTGAGAAAAGCAGCAGGTGACATGAAAGATACAAAGCCAGAAGTGGAGAGAGAACCTAAACCACAGAAACAGGAAGTGACAGAGGAGGATCTGGAGGACTGGCTGGACAGCATGATCTCCTGACCCATCCGACAATTCTCCACAACATTTCGTTAAAGGAATAGTTCACCCCAAACATGAACATGTGCTCAATCTCAAGTGTTTCAAACCTTTCTTCTGTTGAACACGTAAGAAGATATTTTGAAGAACCCTGTAACCACTTATTTCATAGTAGGACAAACAAATATCATGTAAGTCAGTGGTTACAGATTTGAAAATATCTACTTTTGTGTTCGACAGAAGAAAGAAACTCCAACAGGTTTGTGAACGGTCTCTTCTAATAGCTAGTTCACTCATGAGAAACCTCTTGATCAGTCTATCATCTCTGCATTCAGGTTAAACACAGCTGGGATTTATTGCATGAGCTACTTTATTGTCGTTCCACCTGCTCAAAACAAATGCAAATCACCAAAGCTACTACATACATACAAATGGCCATACAGTAGCAGTTTACAGTATTGACTTTTTCCTCAAATTAGTTCGTTTTCATCGTCGAATGTATTCCCATTTTTGTTTGCGATGGTGTACTTCAAGCAGACGCCGTTTCCGTTGTTCAACCTTAACCAAACATTAAAAAAAAGCAGTGATCGTGAATTGAAGCTACAGAACTGCTTACACAGGTGAGAAGAGCTGAAACTAACATGTGAAACGTACGAGCGGGAACAAAATGTTTGCATAGTCTCTTGTCTTAAGGCACTTTTCTGTGTGTGTGTGTGTGAAACATCTAGTGGACTGAAGCGGATGATCGTTCGACTTTTCGTTCCACCAGTAACATTGCACATTCTTTATCGTCTTGTTTTTTTAAAATCAAACAGGCAGAAGTCGTGTTTGGCACTCACGGAATACTAACGGTATTCTTGTGCATATTTGTGTTCATTCAACACATCAAAAACATACATAAGGTAACATCTCACAAGTTCATGTGCATTTGTGAGTAAAGCAAATGAGGCTATCGACCATGTGTTGTTGTTTTTTTTAATGTTTTGTTTGTTTTTAATCAAACATGGCTTTGTGTCTTAGTTTGGCAATGTGTGCTACGGTCTTTTTTTTTTTTTTTTCCTTTTTTCCCTCAATGTTGCACTTGAGTTTACATTTTTGGCTTGATCACAATGAGTTTGTCGCGGTCGTTTCTGGTATAGAAAGGCTGAGGTGTTTTTTTTTCTGATTGGATGAATTGGAGCAGCTTTGAATGTCGTATCAAATCTACACAATATCCTATAAATTGGTGTGGTTATTAGGAGCTTGTGTAAATGAAGCTTGATTGAAGTGATTTCTCTCGTATTTGGACTGAGGACAGTAACAAAAGTCCTCTAGCCCAGCTGGTCCTCATATTGCTTCCGGAAACAGTCTCCAGCAGGGAAGAAATCCCAGCATCTCTCCTGATACATCTTCCACACATACGACTCCTGCAGGAAAAAACATTTAGAAGAATTGAATGAATTATTATTATTATTATTATTGTTATTATTTTTAACTGATCGGAATGAGCAGTCAAGAAAATAATAATCTATCTGCTTGTTTAGTGTGATGTCATGTGAAGCAGCTTCCAGGTCCAAGAGCTCTGTCAAACTGTATGGGGAGACCCAACATATGGTAAAAATAAACATTTACAAAGCGATGTAATACTTTCGAAAATCAGGATTGCAATATATATATATATCAATGCCTAATATCCGATGCCCAGAAAGTAATGTTTTTTTTTATAAACTGTTAAAATATTGGTGTCTGTGATGCGGCAAGTCCAAAGACTGCTGGAAACACCATGATTTTATATAAAATTCACTTTACTGTGTGATAGGTCTAAAAAGGGGTCATGAACAAATATTTTCTCTATTCAAATGAGCAGCGGTGTGGACCCGGAAACCGCTCTCCATACGTCACGATTTAACAAGCAGATAGGAAATGTATAGTGTTTAAAAGCACTTGTTTTAAAATATATGTTGATCTTAAGGGCAGGTTTACAAAGCAACAATGTACCTAAAACTGAAAAAAAATAAAATAAAATAAAAATCTTTCAATTTTACGTACCAACACATTGTATTAAAAAAAAAAAATCAATGCTCACAAGAATCAAAATAGTGTCCAACCTCAAACTTTAAAATGGTAGCATGATATTGAAAAGGAATCCAATAGATTTGTAGATTACCTGACCGGTATGTTCAGTCTCATCTTTGTTGATAAGATACATCAGGAAGAATCTGTTCAAGAGAAATATTACATGTGAATATGCGAGTGTGCCGTTCGCTTCATTAAGGTCATCTGGTGATTTTACTCACAAGTAGTTGGCCAGATTGTGCTCTTGTAAAGTATGCGTCTCGAAGCCATGCGGAGTTCTGTCGAAGTAGTCATTCCCGATTCCACAGATGAAGCATTTTGTCTAGAAAAACGGACAATTTTATTTTAGGCCACACACACACACACACACTGTAACCTTTGTATGTATTCTGTTCAGAATGTACTCTTGTAGAGTTGCCATGAGATTTTACTATAAGCAGTTTTGGGCTTGAGTTTTTAAAGCAAGCCTGTGGAAGCTGATATAACAGCTGTATCCAACAGCTTTTGGATTTATGGAGGTTTATCATTAGCTTGTTCTTGTGAACCATTTTCTTCTTTCTAGAAAGATCTGGCAACACCAATGGGTCACTTTCCCCCTCTGGTTTATAAGTCATTAAATGCATAGTTCACCCAAAAATGAAAATGACATCTATTCACTCACTCTCACAGGGTCTTAAACCTTTATGAGCAGGGCCAGACGGAATCTGCGGACATTTTTTGCTGTTTATGCTGAGTATTTTGTTAAAAATCTGCCGATTTATGCGGAATGATTTTAGGAGTATCACAATTAAAAACTTCATTCATTCATTTTCTTTTCGGCTTAGTCCCTTTATTAATCTGGGGTCGCCACAGCGGAATGAACCGCCAACTTATCCAGCATTTGTTTTACGCAGCGGATGCCCTTCCAGCTGCAACCCATCTCTGGGAAACATCCATACATTCTCATTCACACACTATGGACAATTTAGCTTACCCAATTCACCTGTACCGCATATCTTTGGACTGTGGGGGAAACCGGAGCACCCGGAGGAAACCCACGCAACCACGGGGAGAACATGCAAACTCCATACAGAAATGCCAGCTGACCCAGTCGGGGATCGAACCAGCGACCTTCTTGCTGTGAGGCGAACGTCCTACTCACTACGCCACCGTGGCGCCAACAAATAAAAACTTTATATATGAAATAAAAAGTAAAACCTTTTTAACCTTTATTTAATGTTTACAATGCGGATCCAATTAGATTCACTTTATTTGGTAAACAAAGCAAACCTCTCATATAGAATATTTACTAAAAACAGAAAATATTACTTTACAAACTGTATTGTAAATAAGTCATATGAATATTTTCATATTAGTTAATATTGCTGAAATTAATTTTAAAACTCAATCGATATAAATTTCCACACATTTACCCAAGTAAATAAACAGAATCAATGATGGGCTAAAAATCTGTGGAAATCTGCCGGCGCAGAGTCCTTGTGGGCCTATTTATGAGTCTCTTGCTTCTAAACAAAGACCAAATCTGAAAAATGCTAGTTTCTGGGACACTTTGACTTCCATAGTAGGAAAAAATACTATGGAGGTCAATAGGTGCCAGCAACGGTTTATTTTCTAAATCTCTTCTTTTGTGTTCAACAGAAGAAAGAAACTCAAATAGGTGGAGCGAGTGAAGGATGATGACAATTTCATTTTTGAGAGAAAAAGCACCAAAGGTACCTTAGGATATATATTTATATAAATAAAAACAGACTTCATGTTTATTGGTGAATATCACAATGGTGTACAGGTTTGTACATATGGAGACATTATATCACCTTAAAAACTATGTGATGTGCACAGAACAGGATCAAGTTCTAAAAGTGAATTAACAGCTGAAGATGGAAGGTCAACAGGGCCAAAAGTGTTGAAACACATTCAGTTTAACTGTCGACACCAGGTTTGATTGTCTCACGGTTTAAAATGTGTGATTAACCACGTGTTGTTCAGTCCGGTACCAACTTGTTTTTGGAAGTTAATCTAGTGCTGCTGTCATTGATTTAAATGGCTGAACTGTCTGTGTAATAAACAGAATCAGCAGGAAGTGTGTAACGATAAAGGCTGATTTACACTCCTGTGTCGAACGTACATGTCGCATAACCCTTGTAGTGGCTGACGAAAAAGACGTAAAAGTGGCTCTCAAAAAATATAACTACATGTCGCAACGACACATAGCGCAAGCTCTGTGATTGGTCGGCTTGGTAGCTGTGACCAGCGTGGGTGGGACAGAGACCCGGCGGACCCATTTGAGCGAGGTGTGAGTCCCGTGAAGTAGCTCCAGATGGAAACTGTTGTTTTGTGTTTACCTTATGATTAATGTTGTTGCATGTCTGCCCGTTCCCACCTCAGAATGAGCGAGTTTTACCTGTACATTAAGTCAGCGTTCGGAAAAAACAAAACACCAGCAAAGAAACACGACACAGAGGAACCATCTGCCAGCTAGCGTTTCGGAAGTGTTATTGCAGAACAACACAAAGCTCACGCAGAAGTATAAATGCAGGGCTACGCGCAAGGCAGGTGCCGTGGGTCTCGCCGATCACTCGACGCAGAAGTATAAACCGGCCTTAAGGTGTCAGTAGCATTCAGAAGTTGCCCACTCCAGCCCAGTAGGTGGCGGAAATGCACCTTTACATGAGTCTGCCAATCGCCATAAAACAAAGCAGCAGCACTAAAGGTGAACTGAAGAAAGGTGAACATCAGAAGAAACATCTGCGGTTGTCCAGCCCGATCTCACGAGGAAACATTGGCTGATAACATATGAATTCATGCTTTTCTTAAGTATGCTAATGTACAGTTTTTAAAAGGAGCCGTACCACCCTAACCTTACCCCTAACTAGGGGATGAGCAAGTCATACTGAAATGCATGAATGAGATCGTCATAAATGAATATGAATTAGTCAGTGATGAAATGCTGTGAGGTGTCGTAGGGTTGTCACTCCTGTAAATGACTGCACTGTGTGTTCAGGACAGGATTCAGCACTGAAGGTGAACTGTAGATGAATTGAAGTGATTGTAGCCACTGACCTCCATGTCCTCCTTCACCTGCTCCTGCTGATCTCTCAACTCACCGAAGGCATCAATAATCAAACCTGGATGACAATGAAAGCATTCGACATTAAACCAGTGTTCAGAATGTGTAAAGCATTGAGTGTGTTGGCTGCTTTTGCTATAGTATTGCATTACCCTGAATGATGGCCAGAAGGATGACGATGACGAAGAAGAAGAAAGTGATGTCAAACAGAATACGGTAGAGCTCGTAAGGGTCTCCAGCAGGGTCCTCGATTTCATCACCGATACCACCGCCGGCTCTCACACCCACGTACATGTGGAACAGGTAGCACTGAGGAATGATGGGATCAGGTTTAGTTATTAATGACCTGTCAAAGCTACTTATCTACGTTATACATACCTATGGTAACTATGGTGAGACTTTACAATAAGTTTATTACTTGATACAATAGTCAGCGCATATGAATGAACAATACTTCTGTCATATGTATTAATCTTAATTTCATCATTTAGTAATACATTTTAGCTCAAAAAAGGCATCTTGTTAATGTGACGTGAACTACTATGAAACATTGACATAAAAGGGAAGTATGTTCTTATGTAATGTTAGTTAATGCATTTGTGTTAACGTAATGTGAATATAAATCCAATACTGTTGAAAACTTTAGGTTGCTGAGGCTTTGTTTTCACCAATGAAGCATTATTTTGAAGAAACACTGTAGAAACAAATAAAAGTTGTAAATACTATTTAAATGTATAGTTTTTGAAAATTATTTCTTGTATTTTTACACTTACATGTTCATTTGATCCTCAGGAGATCAAATCAACATGATCATTTTTTTGTGCAAATGTTTTTTTGTGGTAAATTTGTATTTCTTATTTTGTAACTTTTAAAGGGCACCTATTTTACCACCTTTTTAAGATCTAAGGTGAGTCTTTTGCGTCTCCATGAATGTCTGTAAAGTTTCAGCTCAAAACACCCATCAGATTATTTATTAAACCTTTCAGAATACTGTAATTTTCTGCTCTAAACACAATGTAGCGGTATTTGTTGCCTGGGCCTTTAATGCTAGTTCCCCTTGCCCACCAGCCCCACGTGTCTGTCAGAGTGTGCCTAATCTCTGGCTCGGCTGCGTCAGATAAGCAGCACAGTGACAGACATGAGGGAAGCAGATTTCACGTAACGTTAGTGAGAAATGCTACAGCAAGACCTTTCCCAATGATTATTTAATGTATTTGTTGTGGAGTTGATGAAAGCGATGAGTTAAACACAACGTCATTACAAAGTTCACGCACGAACACACACGTGTTTAACTGCACTGTTTTTGCACGCAAGCGTGACAGGATACACTTTAATATCCACTGCTGTAGGGATATCCATTGACGTTAATGTTCAACATAAACCTGATTTAACTTCCAGAAATCGGGATTGAAGCGTTTTCTTTTATAATTGTAGTATCATGCGGCTGTGGTGATAAAGACATTTATTCATTACAAACATGCACTATTTTAAAAACGTGTTCAACTTGTAAAACTCACAGAGAGCTGAACCAATCTTTTAATTCTAGTTGCTTTGCGCACGTCCTGTCTTGTTGATATGATTATACGCTTTACTATAGAGACATATTAATACATGGCTGTCAATCAATTCGGTGGGCAAGAAACCGCACTCATACGTCACGTTGCGGTCGGCCTATTTTGGATCCTATTTTTACGTCAGGAAATAAAAAAAAAATATTGTCTTTATATCACCCCAATATGTCTGTGGAAACACTATACCTACACACACTTCTGTCCAAACAGCTTACAAAAGAGGATTTTCATCTCAGGTGCTCTTTAATACACTTATTGGTCAAATTAAAAACTGAAAATAAATCTTACTGACTATGAACTTAAATGATGACTTTTTATTGTTAATCAATGTACAGTGGCCCGTGACTTGAATCCTGATATTGAGGGGTTTTTATTTGTAAATTGTTCTATGTAAATACCATCTATTTTCAATATCATTTTTACCTCATTCTTTAAAAAGATAATAATAGAAAAAAATTAAACAATACATAAAACACAATAATACTCAAGGAAAAAAAAACTAAATCAGGATTCAGGCCACACCACTGTTTTTATTAATTGTATTAACTTCTAACAAAAAAAATGCTTCAACTGGAGGGATGTTTTGAAAACACTGATCTGAACTCACAGTCATCATATCGTCACATTTCATGTCAGGCGCGTCCTCATCCTCGCTCTTGTTGTAGAACTTGCGGAAGAAGTTAAAAGCCACCACGGTGTAGAGATAAACCACCACGGCCAGCAGACCCACAGTCAACACCAGCTGCAGAAAAAGCACATCAGCTTCTCGTTAGACTTGAAGAGGTCTTTAGCTTTTGCTCTACTGCGCCCCCTGCTGGAGGACACTTGCCTGCTTGCCGTTGTGTGTCACAGAAGACAGAATTGTCCTCAAGGTCTTGAAGCCCATGGCGATGTCCAACAAATGAGCAGCGAAGAAGAAGTTATTGTAATGTCCCAGAATAGACATGGTGGTGTACCAGATCAGGTAGAGGAAAGACTGAAGAGCATAGAAAAAAAGTGTGTTATTGTCCTGATATACCATCATTTTCTTCATGTTTTCAAATCGGAGCCAGACTCACGTTATCCGTCATCACCACCCCCATCTTCCAGACGTGGTACTTGGTGTCAATGGAGCTCAACCTGCGATTGAAACCAAAACCAGAGTGAGTATTTTAAAGGAGTTCTTGATAATGATTTAGCATTTTTATTTAATGTTAGATTAATGCATTTACTAATGTTAACACATGAGATCTTATTCTGAAGTGTTAAAACACATTCAATCCTGTTTGAGATTGCTAACATGTTTTCACCAAAGACGTATTGGTTTGAACAGCAGTACTTTAAAAATACTGAAACTGCTACTGTGTAAATGCTATTTAAATGTGTTGTTTCCAATACAGAACTCATTCAGGTTTTTAAAAGTTAGAAAATAAGAAATATATATTTATATAAATGTTGAAAATTCCCTTAAGGTGATGACATTTTACAATCCCTTTAAATGGCAGATTCTAGAAAAGTAAATAAATAAATAATTTATGCACAAACTGCAACACTAACTAAGAAAGAAAAATCAGAATCAAGGTCACCTTTAAAGTAGGTTTTAAAAGTTATAAAAGAAATACAGTTAAAGTCAGAATTATTAGCCCCCTGTTTATTTTTTCCCCCAATTTCTGTTTAACGGAGAACATTTTTTCAACACATTTCTAACATAATAGTTTTAATAACTCATCTCTAATAACTGACTTCTTTTATCTTTGCCATGATGACAGTAAATAATATTTGACTAGATATTTTTCAAGACACTTCTATACTGACTTTTAAAGGCTTAACTAGGTTAATTAGGTTAACTAGGCAGGTTAGGGTAATTAGGCAAATTATTGTATAATAATGGTTTGTTCTGTAGACTATTGAAAAAAAAATGGCTTAAAGCGGCTAATAATCTTGACCTTAAAATTATTTTAAAAATAAAATTACAAATAAGACTTTCTCCAGAAGAAAAAGTATTATCAGACATACTGTGAAAATTTCCCTGCTCTGTTAAACATCATTTGTGAAATGTTTAAAAAAAGAAAAAAAAGGGGGGCTAATAATTCTGACCTCAACTGTATATATATAAACATTGAAAATAGTAATAAAAAATGTCTGAGCATCAAGTCTGTAACATTTTACAACAAAGTTGTATTATTTAATTAATGTATTTACTGACATGAACTAATAACGAACAATACCTGTACAGCATATATAAATCATAGTTCAACATTTACTAACGCACTATTAAAACTCAAAATCAGGCTAATTAACAACAACTGTTTTTAGTTAACTGATGTTAACAAAGATGAAAAATACTGTAAACATTTCATGTTAGTAAATACACTAATTGACATTGACTAATACAACCTTATTGTCAAATGTTACAGATTTGATGCTCAGAAAACATTTTTTATTATTATTTTCAAAACATTTAAAGAGGACCCGGATTTAGATTTTCTTCTTTAGTTAGTGTGTGTTGTAGTTTGTGCATAAACAACATCTGCAGAGTTACTTCTAAACCATTTTTTTCCCTTTAACAGAATCAGCTGTTTTAAGGGAATTGTTAAATGTCATCACCACTTACTCAAGTGGTTCTAACCTTTCATGAATTTCTTCCTTCTGTTGAACACAAAACAAGATACTCAGAGGAATATTGGAAAAAAGCAACCAATGACATCCATGGCAGGAACAATAAATACTATGGACATCCATGGCTGTTTATCCCCCACATATATCCCCCCACCCCCACTATATCTTTCTCTGCGTCCAACAGAATAAAGAAACTCAAAGAGATTTGAAATAACTGACAGAAGAGCAAATGATGACAGTTTAGAATAAAAAAAAAGAAGCATGAAAATATTCAGGATCCATGCGCTCACCAGGAGAGCAGGGAGGCTTCCTTCACCACAGCCTCTTCAGTGGGATCAAAGTCCAGTGCACTCTTGTCCAGACCCAGCAGCTCAGCGATACGCTCCGCTCCGTACAGGTCACCGTATTTATTGATGACCTGAAGAAAACAGTCAAAGTTACCAGAAAGTTACATGTACCATCAGTGAATCACGTGATAAATGCACTTACCTTCCTCTTCACAAATTTGTCCCAGTAATTGTTAGGGAAGGACCTGAAAAAAGATGGCAATGGCAATGGATACCTCAAAGTATTGATTGATTCATTTAACATGTGTAAAACTGATACTCAAATTGAAATTTATATATGAATGAAATATGTATGAAGTGGACCTATGGGTTAATTACGTTATTACGAGGAAACCCTAACTGATTTTAAGTTACAAATTCTCAGTAAAGGGTGTCCTAATGAAAAACAAAATGGACATATATAATGCTTTAAGAAAGTTTCAAACAGATCTGCACTGAACCCCTTAATATTTCAGTGTTGATAGTTTATGGCAGTGGTTCTCAACTGGTTTGGCCACGGGACCCACATTTTACATGGTCATCAAGCCGCGACCCAAATTTGTAGGAACTGTAATATAATTTTTAGGAATTATAAATAATTTGTATTTATTTGTTAGGATACACAAGTAGTGACAGAAAAATCATGATAAAATCAGCAAGACTTACAAATAAACAATATTTTATTGCTGACATTTAAAAAAATGTATCAAATTATAGAAATATTACAAAGTAAAAACGACAAACACTGTAAACAGTGGTTAGGGTGAGGAAAGGTTGTTACCATTAACAAAACTGAACTGTTAATAAAACATGAACACTGATCCTGTTAAACAGAACAAACCAGCAAATTACAGTTAAATGATTAAAACATCCATAACCATTTTTACATCTAATATGACAGCAATTATAAACATCTGTTTCACTTAACAGTAATTTGGGAAGATAATGAGATAACTGAGGATGTGCTTTACTGATAAGAGTTTCAAAGTCAGGAGTGATAGTAGACAGTGCTACCCGAAGATCGTGCTCTATGTACAACCTGTTACTTTTTAGTGAAGGCTTACTTCACTGAATTTCTGTTTCAGCGTCTTATAACATGACAGCTCCACGAGCTGACTCTCTGTGTTGCTCAACAACGTGACACTTTCCACAACGATTCCAAAGGGATCGGTTGTCGTGCGCGCATTTCAAAATAAAAGTCTGGTATACGCAAAACAAGTTAAAAATTTAACTTTTGTTGTTTTTTGACCACATACTCAGCGACCCACTGAAAATGTTCCTGTGGCCCACTTTTGGGTCGCGACCCACCAGTTGAGAAACACTGGTTTATGGTATTTCTAAATAGTTTAAATATTCATTAAAAACATATATTGTATGTATAGAGTATTACCAGGTACTGGTATAAGCATGACACCCCTGAGAACTGACCAGTAAGTCGTTTACCATTTTGAGACTGAAAAATGACTTACTACTGCAATGTTAACAACTGTTGAACGTATTGAATCTGAAACAATGTAAATCTCCCAGTGTTGTGTCTTTTATTTGTTTATTATGATCATTTCTGTATTTGTTTATTACTTCATGTGGAATATTGTAAACATGTAATGTACATCGAACGTAAAATGTTCTGTTGTAAAAACGTTATAAAAATGATGTAATTAAAAAAAGAAAACCTATTTTGTACAATTAAGCACATTATAATCAACAAGTAAGATTGTTTTTCCATCATAATGATTTAAACTTTGAATTTTATAAAAAGAACATGACTCATAATGTGTAACTGTAATTACATTACAAATCGCATGCAACTACAAAAACACACAGTGTTTCTAGGGTAGCACTAATTGTTTTAGTAACTAGATATAATAATATCTGAAACCCTGACGGTGTAAATAACTGTACTAAAACAGGCTGAATGAAAAAGAAGATCCAAAGTGTTTCTTACGGAGTTGCAATGACCAAACGATCCCACTGTCCTTTGATGTCATCATCAGACGGCTGTTCAGTAATATACAAACCATCAAACTCCAGCTTCCTCGCGATCTCCTTTTCTCGCTTGAACACCACTAAAGGAACCTACAGTCAGCAAGAAGAAAGCATGATTACTGTTGTGTCACATTAAACATTCTTGTATGTCTCTGATAAATGAAACCAAACCGAAGGAATCAGGATCAACCTTAAGACAATAATATCCAAAGACGCAGAGCAAGGAGATGACAGTGTGCAGAACAGCCAGGAAAGTCAATGTGGGAGCCATGTAGCCGGTGCTCTCCTGAAGAATAAAATACTCCATTCCTCCTTCATCTTCATCAGCCTCCTCCTCCTCACCACCCCAGGATCCTTCCTCTTCTTCCTCGTCGTCGAAATCGCCAGTCACCTTTAGAGAGCAGCAATATTCAAATGTGTTATGAATTCTGCACAAAGCCCTTTTGAAGATCTAAGAATAAAAGGACACCTTGTAGAAGAGCAGGATGAAGTTGATGGCAAAGGCCACGAACAGAGCCAGAAAGCGGAGGTTGTAGAAATTACGAGCCAGGTAGTTCTAGAGAAAAGAAATAAATGTTAACGTTTCATGTTTGCCTCTTTTAAAAGGGTGATTTTATTTATTTCTTACCAGCATTTTGGTTTTGTAGACTTCAAGTCCTGCAAAGAAGCTGGCCATGAACGCTGGAGCTTCATCCTTCGATGAGCCGTGTTTGACTTTCGGAGCTGGTTTTTCTGCTGCTGGTTCCTCAGGTGCTTCCTCTTTAGTCTTGTCTTCTTTCTCTTGGTTCTCGGTGCTGAAAAACAAACACTGGAATGTCAGGATATTCTGACAAAGAAATTATGAGACGATAATCAAATTAATTAATTACTAAAGTCAACCTACTCGGCTTTCTCTGGCTCAGACTCTGGCTTCTCTGCTGCTACTTTCTGTGGAAGCAAATACACCTCATCAAATCTACCAATGGCATAAAACAAAATAACTTGAGGACTAATGAGGGGTTCAGACTACACTATATTTAAGCCACTGCGTCAGATTATGTAGTTTTAACTTCTTTGTCATGTTGTGGACAAGAAACTTTTCAGACTAAACAATGTTTACCAGTCACTGCTTGACAACTTTAGCCAAGTGTGTACCAACATCAAGAATGCAGAACAGCTTCTGACTTGCATAATAAAGAGCATTAAAAAAATGGCTAATGAAGCAGTGCATTTTGTACAGGCTTTCTTGCTGTCATAAAAGCTACACCCCCACCCAAATCACCCAGCATCACCATTATTTGTCTTTGATTTCCATTTTTGAAAGCTTCTGCGAAGAGCGTCAGTGGTCTTATTTGTCAAATAAATAAACATGCTAATCTTTTTTGCCAAGGCAACAGTTGTATATATAACAAAAAATGTAAGTAAAAACCATCTTGACACCATCGTCAATGACAAATCACTGCAACACCCTACATCATACAGATATCAGATGATAAACAGTCATGTGATAAAGTTAGGACGCCCTTTGAAATCCCAATTCTTCCATAGCAGGGCATAAAAAATGTTCTTTTCTCTGGCAGGTCTTCAAATTTAGAAATATACGCCTAAACAACACATGACTGCTAATCAAATGCGTCCTCCTAAATGCTGAAAGCTGATGTTCAGGCATCCATAGGGATTTTTCGTCACAATGGCTTTTCTATCTTGGCTTTAGTTTTGTTAAATAAAGACGTGTGATGATGTTCTTCAGAGGTTTAATCCTCTAGATGTTAAGATCTACCAAGGACCATGTAGTTTTTTTTATGTCTTGATGCCATGAAAACCATGAAATTTAACAGGGTGTCCAAACTTTTTCACAAGACTACATAGTAACCAACATAAGGACCACAAACCTGGCTCTTCTTCTTCTCAACCGGTGCACTGGTCTCAGTCATGATTTCACACACATCACCCAGACCAGGGTCTGCTCCATGCTTCCCCTCTTTCTTCACAGCCGGATTGAGTAAATCCATGATCGCATCAGTCTCCAGCTTCTCACCACCACCAGCCCCTGTCATCTGCACCATGTCTGCCGACACCACCATCTCACTGATCTCTACTTTTTCTGCTTCTAGCACATCGCCATGAATCCCAAACTGAGTCGGATCAGGCATATTACCCAAGATATCTGTCACTTTCATGTTTTTAGCTCCCTCTACAAGACCCCCTCCAAACATAGAGGACCAAATAATATGGAAGAATCCAAAGATGATGCCAAAAATGCCTTTGAAGAACCCAGTGAAGAGCATCCAGAAGAAGGAGAAGAACCCTGTGATCATTTCCCTGATGGTAAGCTTTTTGAACTTCTTCATCTGCTTCTTCATACTCTTTAAAGTCAACATTTGACGGAAATTGGACATGCTCTTCTTCACAGAGGCGCAGGCTGCGGTGAAGGCCGAGGCGGACTCCAGAGACGTGTCCTCCTCCTCAGACAAGCCTTCGAGGAGACTGTGCAACTCCTCCTCTTCGTCGTCCTCAGGTCTTTCCGTGGGGTCTGGCTCGGAGATCTGAGAGGCTAATTGCATCTCAAAGATGGTGTCTTCACAGAAGTTCACGAACATCTCCATCTTCTCGCTCTCACCACCTTCATTGACCACATCAAAGATGAATTGTCGTTTGGATTCTTTGACTTGTGGCTTCTCCCACTGGGTTCTGCTAGACTCGCTGATCTCAAAGTAAACCCTCTCGATTCTTTTGGCACCACCCATGATCTCGATACGGCCCAGGTACGGCTCAAAGTAACTGAGCACGCTTTCAGCAAGGTCTAAGAAGGTGGACAGGCGTGAGTCGTGAGGCATGTGTTCTGATAGGTTAGTGAGAAGCACGGCCACATTGAAACCAATGTCTTTGGCTGGCTCATGGAAGCGTTCCACAAAATCGCTGTAGTTGAACATGTCGTTTTCATCTGCTTCCACGCAGGAGAGGAGAAACTCAATCTCGGATTGTGTGTACTGCTTCTGGCTCTCCATAGACTTCTGGAAGTCCTTCTTGGAGATCATGCCTTTGCAGTCTGGGTCGTACTCCTTGAAGTTGTCCGACGAAGTGAGGTCCTTTAGTTTGAGGAACATGTCGAAGAACTTGAGGATCATTTCCACATTGCTGGAGGACTCCACTAAGGTGTCCACCATCTGCTTACCGATAGTTCCATTCACCACATTACCTGTAACATGCAGAGGATGTGTTCAGCATTTCAAGTCTTTCAGTAATTTTTGAAAGGCTGATAACCTCTCACCTTCTAAAAGAGATAACATCATGACCACCATATCCTTCTGTAAATCCATCAGCTCCTTCAATAAAGTGATTTGACTCGAATCCTGAAACAAATGAATGACATTTAATCTAGAGAGAATTAATACTTGATCACTGAGATACTCAAACATTTTACCTTCCTGTAAATTAATAAAAATATCACAATAAAAGTATTTTTTTCTTATGTTTTAAGAACATTAAAAAGATTTGTAGTTGTTTTTTTTAACAACTTTATTATTTAAGATAAGCATGCATCATTATACATGCATTTGACTGTCAGAGGCTCAGGGTTCTTTGCCAAGGCTGTGGATTAAATGTAATAATGTTGTAATTTTGTTCATTTACAGACAGATAATTTTGCTTGATAAGACCCAGTAGTAGATTTTCTGTTTCGTATGTAGATGAAAAAAAGTCACCAACAACTTAGATGCACTGATGTGTTACAGTACCTGCGACAATTTCATTTGCATGTTGGCGAAAACATGCAGGAACCCGACCACTGCATCCCACAACCTGCTGTGTGCCAAACTCTGCTGATTTCCAATGCAAGGGCCCTAAATACAAGAAATAAAGCCTCATGAAATGCAAAGAGATGCACTGTACTCTAACACAGGTGAATCGCATAAGCATTACCTGAATGTACTCAGTAAGAGAGTTAAAGATTTGTTTTGCTACTGATAAAGCTTTGGAGAAATTATGTTGTCCAGCCTCATCCATGACATCCTTCCCAGAGTAATACCAGTAAAAATCACTGATGGATTCCTGGTGGCGAAAATAAATACAGCCATTACTGCATATTGAAATATTATTCACTAGGATTTAAATCCAGGGGTATGGTTTTATCATATATAATATCTACAGATGAAGACAAAATTATTATCAATTAGTGAAATTTGCATTATTTTTTAAACATTTCCCGAGTGATATTTAAAAGAGAAAGGGGATTTTCACAGTTCCTATTATATCTTTCTTTTGGAGAAAGTCTTATTTATTTTAGACTGGCTGGAATATATTAATTTTTAAAAACTATTAAAGGGATAGTTGACCTAAAACTGAAAATTTCCTGTTAATTTACTCACCCACAGGTCTTAAAACAGGTGACGCTTTCTTCACTAGAAGATTAAAGAAGACTTTGAGCTGAATCTGTGGTCTTTGTTGATTCATTTATGGCAGTGAATGGATATAGGTTTGTTAGATAAAAAATAAACACATACAAAGACACGTGAGACTGTAGTCCAATTGTAGTCCGGTCACATTTGACAAAAGCGCAATCACCAGCATCTATCAACAAACCTCCCATCCAAGCGACCTCACGCTTTCAACATCAAAAGTGACCAGACTAAAATCGAACTACAGTCACAGAGAACTGCGACTGCAGAGAACTGCAACTTTGACCAGCCTATGGAATAAAGGTAATAATATTGTGAATAATGTTCAGTTTCTTACACAGACTGATTGTTTCGCTTCACAAGAATTTAGTGTGTCATCAGGAGCCAAGCCAATTGATTTGGATCTATTTGTATGTGTTTATTTTTAATCTAAATAACCTATAATCATTCACTGACATTAAACGAATCGCCAAGGAAGACAGATTCAGCTAAATAACTTCTTTAATGTATTACTGAAGAAAACAGACCCACACGGAATCTGTGCTAGTCTATTTACTTGTGTAAATGTGTGTAAATTTATATTTATTCAGTTTTTAAATAAATTTCACTAATATTACTAACAAATATGAAAATGTTCATATGATTTATTTACAATACAGTTTGTAAAGTAATATTTTCTGTCTTTTAGTAAATATATTATATGAAAGACTTGCTTTATTTACCAATTATGTGGATCTAATTGGATTTGTATTGTAAACATTAAATAAAAGTTACAAAATTCTGCGCAGAAATAGATAAAAATGTCAGCAGATTCTGTCTGGCTGTACATATAGGTGAGTAAATTACAGGAAAGTTTTGTGTGAACTATCCCTCTATGGTCAATATTATGAGCTCCCTTACAAAATATTTGTTTTGAATTGGCTACACAGAACAAACCACTGTTCTCAAATGACTTGTCTAATTAACTTAATCAACTTCGTTAAGCCTTTAAATAGCAATAGTGTCTCTCAAAATAAGTAGTAAAATATTGCACAATATCATAATGACAAAGACTAAATAAGTTAGTCATTAGAAACTAGTTTTTAAAACTACTTTGCTTTAAAATGTGTTTTTAAAACTCTGTTAAACAGCAACTGGGGAATATTAGAAAAGAATACAAATTTCAGAAGAGGCCTTATAATTTTGTCTTCAACTCTACATATGTATTTAGTTTGTGTTACTTGTAGACGTAATAGGTAGTCCACAGTGCTAATGATGATGTTGACTGTAGTTGTGTTTCCAGTTTGGGTTCGCAAGAAATTTTGGAAATCTGTTGGGGGGGAAATAAACAGTAAAGAACAGGCAGTGAAACATAGTTAAAGGGGAGTATTTTGTAAAATCAATCTATTTTTTTATTTATTGCCTTGCAAGCCATATTTCTTCTGTAGCATACTAAATGTTTAATTGATATATAGGGCATCCGAAAAGTATTTTATAGCGCTTCACTTTTTCCACATTTTTTTTTCTTTTTTTTGTGTAGCAGCCTTATTCCAAAACGGATTAAGTTTCTTTATTTCCTCAAAATTCTACACACAATACCCCATAATGACAATGTGAAAAAAGTTTTTGTAAATTGCTGCAAATTTATTAAAGATAAAAAATCTGAGTGATCGGGGGAAAAATAACCCGATGGTCACTCTGTCTGAGCTCTAGCGTTCCTCTGTAGAGAGAGGAGAACCTTACAGAAGGACAACCATCTTTGCAGCAATGCACCAATCAGACCTGTATGGTAGAGTGGCTTCACAACATCTAGATGAATGTCCTTGAGAGGCCCAGCCAGAGACCAAACCTAAATCCGATTGAACATCTCTGGAGAGATCTGAAAATGGTGGTTCACCGTCGCTTCCCATCCAACCTGATAGAGCTTGAGAGGTACTGCAAAGAGGAATGGGCAAAAATTCCCAAAGACAGGTGTGCCAAGCTTGTGGCATCATATTCAAAAAGACTTGAGGCTGTAATTGCTGTCAAAGGTGCATCAACAAAGTATTGAGCAAAGGCTGTGAACACTTATGTACATGTGATTTTTCAGATTTCTTATTATTAACAAATTTGCAACAATTAAAAAAATCTTTTCCACATTGTCATTATGGGGTACTGTGAGTAGAATTTTGATAAAATAAATTATTTTAATCCATTTTGGAATAAGGCTGTAACAAAAAAATGTGGAAAAAGTGAAGAAGCGCTATGAATACCCACATGCACTGTAAATGTGTGTTAACACTATTAACTTTTTAAAAAGAGGCATAGAGTTATTTTATTTCCAAATGAACTGCATTTTTAAACGAAAAAAATACGAAGTTCTTACCATTATTGTGGCCCTCACACAGAAGTTGCAAAAACCTGAACAGATCCTTTGTAAAGTCATCATTTTGTAGTACTTTAGAACCTGAAAGATGAAATTGCATTATCTCCGTGCCATATTTTTGAAGCAGAATAGCAGTTTTACATCAGTCTCAAGCAAGCAGGTGCCTAGCACATATTTTGGGAGCTTGCTTTACTTAGGATGAAGAGCTTTAGATTGCAGGCTCACAACTGCATCCCAAGAGCTGACTGGAAAAAGAAAAGCTTGTTGATTAATACACTGAAATGACAGAAATTTCAGGAAGCTGGGTAAGCCAAGTAACTTTCACAAGGACGGTGTACAGCGTGTGCTGGAGATACAATCACAGTATAATCAAAATGATGCTTTTGATCAAAAGGTCAATCCCATCTGCTTGTGAAAGTTAGTCATGTGAGGAACCAGCTTTGTGAAATAGCCCCAGATTCACAGCATTGCAAAGCTCTTTGCTCATTTTGCAGCCGTGGTCTAATCTTTAGCTGAGTGTACACCTCTTGTAACGTGTATTAATTTCTTTTTTTTCCCAACACGGTATGAGTACAGATGATCTGTAATGTTCACATGGAAGACAGAATGTTCCCATTTAGTGAACCAGTTTAGTAAAGGGGGTTAGGCAAATGAATCGGTTTATAGTCTGTGTGAGCATGCATTAGTCTCTAGCAGCCAGCGCTGAAGAGAAGTGCATTCACCAGTAGCAGGGGAGAAGGTAACGCTTTGACAAATGGCAACATGCCAGGGTAAAGCACTGCGAAATGAGTAGCTAAACTATATTTACCCCGTCCTTTCACGCTGACTGCAATCCAGTACAAAATGATGGGAAACAAACAAAGAGAGCAGACATAAGCAAATGGAGAGAGACTAAATTTCAAAAAGAAAAAAGAAGCGTCATTGTACTTTTAGCCAGAAGGATGGATATGCAGTTACAGATGTACATGTAGACAGACAGACAGACTTTGCATGTGTTTGGCTCAAATTAAGACCTCCTGGTTTTGATTAGATGCAATCCATTATACTGACACTATAAATGAATCATGAATCACTGTATTACACATAAACAACATGTTATTCATTGGGATTGGGCAAAGATTGGACAGTTTGTTTAGTTGTGAGTATAGAGACATCCTTTAAAATCAGTCATTAAAGAAAGGGTTAGTGTTATTTTCAGTGCTTTAGTGTTCTGTATCACACTTAATATTTCATTTCTTTAACTTTGTTTAATGTCAAAGGCTGCAGTTTGGCTCAGCAAACCAAAAAAAAACTTTTTTTTTGTTCATCAGAGTTGTAAACGACTTTGTTTTTCTCTTCACGTTGTCTCTGGGCATACACACCAATATTCTCTGAAGAGTTTAGCATAATAAAATACTATATGAAATGTTAATTATTGCCCTTATGTGATACAATCTAGGATGATTTCTGTAAAATGGGACATTTTTGTCCTTCTTCCAAAAAGTATGTTTGTATGAAAAAGTTTTACAATCAGGCGTGTCAAAATGAGCTTTTGATTTGCTTTATCTAAAATCTTATAAACATCATGTTCAATAAAGATCATGTTTCATGAAGAACTTTTGTGAATTTCCTACCATAAATGTAACAAAACATGAATTTTGATTAGTAATATGCATTGTAATATGCTAACCTGTGGTCTGTGTGAGTCCTGCCCCAGCAAAAGTGAAGGGGACACTATACTGTCAGTGGGTGCTGTCATTAAACGTTAAACCGAGGTTCTGACTCTCTGTGGTCATTAAAAAAAATCCCATGGCACTTCTCGTAAAGAGTAGGGGTGTAACCCCTGTGTCCTGGTCAAAGACCCTCAATTGGCCCTTACGATCATGGCCTCCCAATCATCCCCATTCACCGAATTGGCTCTATCACTGTCCCTCCACTCCACCAATAGCTGGTTTGCGGTGAGCGCACTGGCGTCGTTGTCCTGTGGCTGCCGTCGCATCATCCAAGTGGATGCTGCACACTGGTGGTGGTGTGGACTAGAGAGACCCGCCTCATGATTGTAAAGCGCTTTGGGTGTATGGCCATACACAATAAAATACGCTATATAAATGCACATTACATTACATTACATATGGCTAAGCACTGCATTTACACAGTTTTAAAGGTGATTTTCTCAATATTAAGATTTATTTACAGTCTCCGTATTTCAAATCGTTGTTTCCAGGCCAAATATCATCCTATGCTAACAAACTAAACATCAATTGCAAGCATATTTAATCAGATGATTTACACTTAAGGCAGTTTTGTGGTCTATAGTCACAAATATAGATGAAGGAGTGAGTCAACACACACAATTCTACTATTTTAGATGATTTGATTTAAAGAAAGTGGTTTGAAGAACGTTTTCTTTATGTAAAATAATATTACACTGTGATTAAAAATGGCATGTTTTAATGTAATGCATGTATATGCTTATTTATCTTTGACTATTGTGCATAAATAAAACTTTAAATAAAGTATTTCAAATTTTTTGTGCATAGCATCATCACTCCATTGTGGTCCCTCATATCACCTTCGATGAAAAAGCCCTTGAATTACATGTTAATAAAACATTTGATGCTAATGGCATCCCATAGACATTTGACGAGAATCCTGCAACTTCTACCGTTACAGTGAATCCATATAAACAATCAGAGTGACACCACTCCTGATGCTGTACAGTATCAAAAAGAAGCAAATATACTGTGCATATAAATAAGCATAAAACTCATACTGCTTTGTAGTATAATGAGAAAATGAGAGATATAATACCAATTTTCTTATCAAATACACTGTCTGATTGCACAAATCCATGAAAAAGTGTAACAACAACATAAAGAAATCTTACTTGAACCCTCTTCAGTCACCATTCCAAGACTCTCTGCCTTATTTTGTCTTTCAAAAGCATTCAAATCCAGGATACTGTCAGAGAAACAATGACCAAATGAATAATCGGCTGAAATAGGCCAAAAGGACAATCAGTGCACATACAGTATCTATTCACATCTACCTGCAAGACATCATCAGTGCAGATAAACTCTTAAAGAAGCCGGCATCTCGCTTTTCCTTTAAATAATCCAGCATTTTCTAAAGAGATACAAAGTATAACTAAGATCAGTGTTCTCTGTAGGGGAAAAGTAGCATTATATGTCAATTCTAGCTCTTTACCTGCTGCACAAGTACGTTGCCTCCATTTAGGACAGAAATGCCCAGTTTAAGTGTGCCAGTCACCATCGGACCAAGTCGGCCTGTGATCAAACAAATGCTGCTTTAGGAAGTCAAATGTATATAGACTTAAAAAGGGACCAAAGCTGTTAAAAATAGAGCTGTGTACCTTTACTGGCACTGATCATCTGCAGAACCATTTCAGCAGCCCCACGGGCATGAAGTCTGGCCTGCTGGTACAGAATCTTCTGCTTCTCCATTTCTTTTTCCTGTAAGAGAAGACGCATCATTGAGATTTACTTTCCTTTTTTTTACATCTTATTTACAATTTCAGGAACTGAATACCTCAAAAGTTTTCTCTTTTCCCTCTTCTTCTTCTTCTTCTTCCTCATTTTCAGCACAGCTCTGCAATTGAATATATCAACTCTATTAAAACTTATTTACAAAATGAGTAAGTGTAACGGTGCTAAAGGCACATAATGAAGTATTGATGAAGGTTATTTTAGGACGTAGCAAGAGATTAACAAACACAATTACTAAAATCTTAGTGAGATTAGAAAAAAACAAACTGTATAGATACAAACTTACTGTATAGTAGATGAAAAACAGTATACAAAAGTAGTATGTCTAAATAAAAATAATAATAGTAAAATAGACAAAAAGTACCAGGCTGGAGCTGAGGTAAAGGTCAAAATTACACTGCACACACTCCTACTATATACACTGTGCTTTAATTGTGGCTGTGAAGTGATTATTTAACAAAAAGAAGTACTTTAGGATCAGACTGAATGCAACACTGACCTTTGCCATCATGTCTGCGTATGCAATATAGAGAGGATCCTCCTCTAGAAAACTGCAAAAACAAAAGAATAGGGAAAACATGGAAGTATTAAATATGGGTCAAAAACAAATAGAATCAAAAACATAATCAAAACATCTTGTCAGACATATTTGGAACAAGAATCTTTCGGTGACAGTCTCATTGAGAATCACAGAGCAGCATCAAAATACAACAATCTTTGTCATTTTTTCGTTTATCAGAATTTTCAGTGTTGACTCGTTTAAAATATGAATATATATATTCCAGCCACAACCCATCTCTGGGAAACACATCCATACATTGTCATTCACACACATACACTACGGACAATTTAGCTTACCCAATTCACCTGTACCGCATGTCTTTGGACTGTGAGGGAAACCAGAGCACCCGGAGGAAACCCACGCAACCACGGGGAGAACATGCAAATTCCACACAGAAATGCCAACTGGCCCAGCTGGGGATCGAACCAGCGACCTTCTTGCTGTGAGGCAAACGTGCTAACCACTAGGCCACCGTGGTGCCATATAAATATATAAATATATATATTTGAAGCAAACTTAAAATTTTAAGGTGGCATAACACTTTTTTTTAAGTTGAAACAAGTAGTTTGGCTGAAATAAAATTGTAAAAATAACAAAACATATATTTAATTACTGTTAAGGTCAATATTTTCATCCCCCTTATGACTTTTTTTTTCCATTGGCTAGAAACCACTGTTGTCTAACTGAACTTGCCTAGTTAACTTAAATATCTTAGTTATGAAAAACAGAAAAACTGAAACTCACAAAATAACTATTGAAATATTAACAGTATTTACTGTAATCATGGCAAAGACTGTACAGTACATAGATATTAGAAATTAGTTATTACAAATATGTTCATACAAACTGATTTCCGTTTAACAGCATTTGAGAAATGCTGAATTTGGAGTGCTAATTGCCTTAATAGTTGCTGTACATAACACATATCGGTATAAGTATGTTGCTTAATATTACTATAAACAGCTATTCTGTATGAAAATGGAACTATTTCATGCACAATTTTACATTTCATTTTCCATCTACTGTACAGGAAATCCCATTCATTTAATCTGATGCGGCACCAAAATGTCCTTGTCCCATATATGAAAACATCACCTTCTCTCTGTCAGAGCATTGTGACTGAAGTGAAGGATGAGCTGATGAAGAGGGTCTGGCTGAACCTCAGCTTCCTCTTCCTCTTCTTCCTCCACCACAGTCATGGGAGTTTTCTGTAGGGAGAGCCACCGCAGTTATAAAAACAGTCCTTCCACATTATATCATTATTCCCTATTGTTTTTTATTATTATTATTTTATGTTCTTTAGTTTCTGACACAACTACCATTTCAAATCGTTTTAATCAGCACACACACGACAACAATCAAAATCAAAATAAACCAAATGCTGATGCACTGATATGCTTTTACACTTCAATCACCTTCTGATTTACACATGCTCATTTACCAGGGCTGAGCAACATTCAGAATTAAGAATTTGAATTCAATTCATCAGGTCTTTGAGCATGACACATTTTAAAAATAAATTTAATCCAACATAAACAGCAAGTGCAGGTTCAGTAAATCTCATGCTCCACTTAAATTTAAATTTAAAAGCAAAATTCTCCATTTTAAATGACGCACAGCCCTGAACAAATCATTCCTACAGTGTTACTACACTACATCAAATACAACAAATCTATGAGAATAAACATTGGACATCATTTAATTCCAGCCATTTTCAACATTCTGACTCCAATACTTTGCTTCCTGATCTTATAACAGGGCTCTTAAATTAGTCATGCAGTTACTTTACACAAAGACACACATAAATGTGATCAAGATCAGCGTCTCTCTCAGTTCAAGTCCCAAGTCCCACTTTCAATATTTGCTTTGAAGCTTGAAACAAGCTATTGCTTTGTGTTTTCACTTGGATCAGATTTGCTGCCTAAATGGGATCAAATGTGTTGGTCCTTTGGGCCTCAGCTGAGAAACACTTGTTCAGATGACATGGTGGTCTGAGCGTGATCACTGGGGTCTGTCCGTCTGGATGAATCAGAATCGGACAGGAACCAATGATTACCTCAGGATAATCATGCAAATTCACATGAAGACACGGAAATGGAAATGGCTTTGCGGTGCGTTACGTGTTATACACTGCTGCAAATTACTAAACATTACTCGATCGATATTATTAAACAAATATTACATGGAAATTAAAGGGTGTCTTTGAAAGAGAGTTTAATAAATAAATACGCAATTATCAATGCTGACCATTAATAATAATAATAATAATAATAATAATAATAATAATAATAATAATA
>CAIGQQ010026964.1:14454461-14522891 GCA_903798035.1 Danio albolineatus | reverse complement strand
TAATAATAATAATAATAATAATAATAATAATAATAATAATAATAATAATAATTATAATAATAATAACAAAAGTAATAATAATAATCATAATAAAATAATTATTATTTATTGTAATAAGTAGTGAAATAAATATTTAAATAATGCTCAAACTATTTCCAGATTTAACAGAATATAGTTATAGAAACGTCTAACAAAAGGAGAAGCTTGTCCACATAATAACAAAAAATATCATTAAAAAATGCTGCTTTCAACATTCTTCACAATATCTTATTTTGTAACAAAAGTTTTGGAATCATTTGAGCGTGAGTACATGGTGAGCATTTGTTTTATCTTTGGGTAAACTATTGCTTGAATGAAAAGTGTTGATCACGTGTGCCCTTCAAAATCTATCCAATAGTGAGTACTGCATTTTGGAAGGACTCTTCAATACGGTCAGCATGATTGCTGTCATTCCAAAATACCATTTGAAATTTAGCAAGTGTGCTAACAGTGCTTGCTTCTGTTTTAATACTGATGATAATGTGAAATGAAAAAGTTTTGCCTTTGCTTTGCGCACATTGATTGTTACTGGCTTTTGAATAAAGGTTTACAGATAATGTACATTTTTCATGATTATGTGAGCAAGCTTTTCATCTTGAAGGACTGAACGCAGCATACCGTTTTTCATTTAGAAACTCATTCAGTATATGACTGTTTACTGTTTTGTTACCTGTTTTTTTACCATTATATGTATTTTTCTAAAAGCTGAGTGCACTCTGGGTGATTATAACCACAATTAGACAGGGACAAATTTTGCTAATCCTAAAAAAAACCTCCAAAACCTGTATGTTTTACATAATGAATTCAACTCTGCCAGCGTGAGAAGGCACAGTTCATCTATATAAATCGACAAGAGCAGTAGAGATCCCGAGAATGCAATTAGTGCAACAAAAATAACCACCATTTCTTTTTTCAAATCGAATGTTTGTCATTTGTTTCCTATTCGCCTTGCAATTCTCTGAGAATTTGGCTCACTGTAACTGAATCTGTCATGGATTGATGATCTAAAATTTTTGGATGGAACTTAATGAGCATGTCAGTTTTTAATGGTGTTTGACTGTTGTACGGTCTAGCATTATTGACACCAGGCAGGCATCTTACTTTTAAATATAGTTGGAAGTCTATGAACAAGAAGCTACAATCTTGAAGGACATCTGCAAATCACACAGTGTGCACCCAGCTAAAGACACGCGACTCAGGCAGGTGGGATTCCACCGCAGACTAAAGTTCAGCTGAGACGTGATATGAACATGCCACCGACTTTCACAACAAACGAGACTTACGAAAGAAAGACGACACCCAAAGAACAAAGCAGATCGTCGCGGGGAACGTCCGCCCCTCTTACCACGGCTGCGCTGAAACGGACTGCTTTTCTAGCGAGACGGCGGGGACTGAGGCTCAGCCGAAAGTCATGCATGCCTTGGCTGCTGTGCCTCGGTCGGTAGTGTGTGACGCAACCAGCAGAGCTGAACACAGGCCAGGATGAGTACATGAGGCGGGCAGAGACGTGCTCCCGCGCCTGAGCGGGTACAGTGCTGGCCACAGAGCATTCGGCCGCTGAGAGGGCACCAGCGGGCACACACAGCACACGGGGCAGCGCTGATGCCAGCCCGGTACTTACTGCCAGGTCCTGCACTAGCTTCTCCTCAAAGGAGTACTCTTCTGTCTCTATCCAAAGTCTCTGATAGCCACTGAGGAAGAGGTTAATTGAGCGATGCCTGAGGAGTGGGGGGGAGAGGGGAGGTTAAGAGGAAGATGAGGGAAGGAGGTGCATTCTGTGGTGTGAGAGGAAGATGTACAGTCCATGGCCTCATCTGACTGGTCACCTTAACGAGGACGTCCATGAATGCACAGCTAGCACCTAAAAGAACCTGAAATCCACCCACCCTCAAACTGCCCATAAAGACCCGGCGGAACTGGTAGGTGACCATTCAGAGTGGTGGCGCTAACTGTGTGCTTGTGCTCAGCCCTTAGCTTGGAGAATGGAGGAAGAGGTGGAGGAGGAGGTGGTGGAGGAGGCTGCGATCATGAGTTCTCTTAGTCTGACTTTACCGTTAGCATGGAGAACAGACGGTCAAAGCTAGAGGTATGGTACACCTTTTCCAGCCAAACGTACCGATAGCCATTCAGGAAGTAATTATTATTTTTGTATCTGAAGTGTGTTATGGAGACAACAGAAAGGGACAGGTTTTAGGAGGAGGAAGAAAGGAGCACGGAAAAATAGCAATATTGTTACAGTTAAACAGGATGACAGTAGAGGGAGTACAGGATGCATTCTGATGCATTTGGAAGGAAGGAATAGCTATGAAGGAAGTACCTAATGTCCATTGAGTCGTTACATTTAAAGCTGAATACTGTGAATGTTGTGAAAGCTTCCGAGGACATACCTTGGTAAATTATAGAGTGGTGCCATGCGGAAACAGGCCACGACGGCACGCTTACGCTGCTTTGACAGCAGCTTCTGAAACACCATCTTCTTGTTCCTAAGTGGCAGCTCAACCTGAGGATGATGAAACAGGATGATTAATGTAAAATAATAATGTTTTATTTCCCAAAGTGAGACCATGTAAGGCTAAATCTGATACATTATGTGACAGGAGTTGTCAACGGGACAACATTAAAAATATCTTTAAACTTAAGTGATCCTAAAGCTGTTGAGCGGAGGAATGGTGTGAAATTATTACTTAAATGAACCTTACTGTGAACACTGTATACATCTCCCAACACACTTTTCGATACACCGTAAAAATGGAAATAATTTCAATGGTAAAAATGCTACAGTAAAAATCTATAACCCGATAAATATGGAGTAACCTGGTATATATAGAGTTTAATAACCGTGAATTGACTTTCCCAGAATTCCCTGCATAACTCTAGGCTTTTTATATTGTTTTGTATGCTTTACTATGTTTTGTAAACATTACTGTGGTTTACTAATGGATTTTATTTTTTCTCTCATCAGTTGTGTACGTTTTTAGATAAATATGTTTTATTGCCTTACTGTAATTTAAATGGGGTTTAGTTGTTGTGTGAATGACATGGGGTGGCTTTTTTATACTAGTACGTTCCTCTGCTAATGGAAAAATGTTGTTTGTGATAAGCCTTAGTTCATCACATGCTCATGGTTGTGTTTGTCAGTGTATCAATGATATGATCTCTAGGTGTTAGTATAACACAGGGATGTGTAACACTATAAATTATTCAAATACTGTAGTTTACTGCAGATTTTTGACAATTTTTCTACCATATTTTTAAATGTAAAATTCTTTTAAAGTGGTACATAGGCAACATTACACCAAAACTAAACTCAATAAAATTTTCCCTTCAGTTTCCCTGTTATGTGACAGATGCAAGATCTCAGAGGGAACGTATGCTCATACATTTTGGTTTTGCCCTGAGATCTCTGAGTTTTGGAAAAATATTTTTCAGTTTTATTCAAATGTTTTAGGAGAAATCATTAGCCCAGATGTTGAATTAGCTTTGTTTGGATGCTCTGACCCTGTGTTAGCATGGTCACGTAATCAGCAAATGTCTATTATGGTGGTGGCCAAACGGGTGATCTTGAAGGATTGGAAGTACACTTTACCACCTACTTTTCATAAATGGCTGACTGAAATGATTGCTGCTCTTACACTTGAAAGAATTCGTTTTGCTAGGGCAGATGCTTCTAAAAAGTTTGAAAAAATCTGGGGCCCCTTCCTTGCCCATCTTTTTAAGAGTTGAAAGTAGAGCGCTTATGATTTATAGACATTTTTACTCTTACTTTTCAATGTTTTGAGTTTGATCAAGTAAAACGATGTATATTGTTTATTCTGTATGGTGCATGCTTGGATGGACTGGTGCTTGTTTGTTTTTTTTGCTTTGTTTTTTCCCACTTATTTAAAGTTTATGTTTTTTTTTCCTTATTTGTATAAAAACGTATTATAGATTGTATAAATGTTTATGTTTTGCTCTGTACTTATAAAAAACTATTATAAATAAAACATATTTTTAAAAAATGTTAAATTCTCGGAACCCCAGATTTTTACCCTAAATAAAGAAAAATTACAGTGTATGTACAATTCAGAATAAATACTGAAACAGTGATGGCGATTGTTAATTCATGATGCTTAATGTTAGCAAACTGATCTGCATTGTAAAGTATTATCCCAAAATAAGATTGCTGATCCAGTGTAGACTGTTGTGGAATGACATTATATGAGCACCGATTTAATCTGCATGCCTATTGTACCTGATCAAGGTGGTAGACAGCAGAGGAGAGGGCCTGAATTCTCTCCACATTTTGCTCCGGGTCTGGAGGTCCCTCACTCTTCATCACAACATCTCTGTAGAGGTTTATCTGCCACTGCACCGCTGGATCTTCCGACTGACAAGAAACACCTATGAGCCAATGTCAACTTTTCAGCATCTAATCATAAATGATCATCTAGCTTTTGGTTCTCCAGACCTTCTCTTGAAGATGGAGGTTCTTCCTCAGATAATCCTTAACCTCGTCATCTGTGTCTTTCTGTTAAATGGACAAATGTTCCAGACTTATAAATCTCTATTAGACCATATGTAAAACAGCCAGAAATACACTCACCAGACTGTAACGAATTTTGGCCAGGGATATGAGCTCCTGGTCTCCTGGAGTGCACATGTTCAAGCCAATGGGAAGCATCTTCTTGTGTGCAGCTACAATAAGGGAGGTCTGGACGGAGTACAACTCTCCTCGTCTCTTTTTACCTCTTCTCTCTTGGTCCTGACCTCCAGACTGTTTTACAGAAAACATCTCTTAAAAACTCAGCTCTGCAGGTTTCATATTTTCATTTCACCCAGAAAACAAATTCCTCTTTGGCTCCATTGGGAAATAACAGTTTTTGGGTTCAGTTTATTTGCAATTGCTTTATAAGCACACTTGCCTTTGACATCTTGGTCTTGCTGTCTCCAGCGAGGAATGCCAGGTTGTTAATTTCATTTTGCACCACAAAGTTTTGCTCTTCCCTTTTAAAGTTCTATAAAAAAGGAACAAAAATAACTTTTCAAATCTTGAAATATTTTCAAGGTCTTTACATTATTCTTTGGAGCCATAGAGAACTTACATGTGATTTACACCAAAGGATGAAAATCTCTGACACCATTTTGAAAAGTTCAGTTGAATCTGAATCTGGTTCTTTCAGCCATTTGGATCTAAGTTTTATATAAAAAGAGAGAGATTTTCATTGTTTTGGAAAACTTTCACTCATTCTTTTTTCTCAACTACAAAAAGGCAATCAATCAATCAACCTACCTACCTACCTACCTACCAACCTACCTATCTATCCATCCATCCATCCATCCATCCATCCATTCATCCACCCATCCATCCATCCATCCATCCATCCATCCATCCATCCACCCATTAACCAGCCAATCAATTAACTACTCAACCAATCAATTCATACATCCATAAATAAATAAATAAATAAAAAATAACCACAATGAACAAAA
Source organism: Danio albolineatus (assembly GCA_903798035.1). NCBI lineage: Eukaryota > Metazoa > Chordata > Actinopteri > Cypriniformes > Danionidae > Danio > Danio albolineatus. The sequence continues at coordinate 14,517,383 of CAIGQQ010026964.1, read as the reverse complement.
ACATTCCAAAATTACAAAACTAAAAAAAATACACATTATTTTATTGTTAAAATACAATTTCCATTTGTCTATAATCCAACTTGATTTTGACAATTACAAATTTAAAATAAATTCAAAGTGTAAAAAAAAAAGAACTTATATATATAGTGTGCTTGCAGTATATTTTTGCATATGTCATGATTAAGTCTCTGCCGGTAGGTAACCTCTTCCCCTGCAGTAGAAAATAATCCAATTATCTAGCCATGAAGACCTGTTTCCAAATCTCATTACTTAAATTGGAGAATATCTCGTGTGTTTTTTCTGTGAGTGATTGGCCATTCTCTACAATTGGCACCTATGGCAGTGGGAATTGGAATTGCTTAACAGTTCCCACCATTGTGAAGGCATACATACCTGTTGTTGTCCACATAACGAATGAGCATTGGATAGAAGGCATACAGATCCCTGCACAGAACAGCAAACTCATCCAGAATCTGCAGTTCTGCTTCCTGAGTGTCTGCTCTGCTCTCAGCTCTCAGCATTTCTTCCTCAGACACTACCTTCACAGTCTTCTTCTTCAACTTTTCCAGCGTTGGCAAGAAATGCGCTCTTAGCAGATCTGCGCTAGCTCTACTAATAATAGGCTGGGTGTAGACTACACAGGAGAGAGATTACAGATATTTGAGAATCACCCTGCATCAAAGCAGGCTAATCATCATTACCCATCATCCTCACCTGCAAGTCTTTTCATCCATGGGGCGTTATCAATTCCAAGGTTGTTGTTGAGAATCTTGAGGATATTGCCTAATATGAGGCTTAGATGCTCAGATGTGACAGATGTGCAGCAATTGGCACCATCTGGGGAGTTTTCTGGGCCTTTTGCCCACCAGTAAGACAAGTAGTTACACAACATGGGCAGGACGACCTCGATGATCTGTGGCATCTCAGTGTAACGTGCACCGGATTCAGAAATGTCACCAATGTCCTTCATCAGGCCGTCCAGATGGGGCATCTCAGGACACATCTCATCCACAGTGTCTGGCATACTCAAAACTGTAAAATAATCAATATCAAGGCAGGAAATTTAACAAATTATATTTTTTTGAGAAAAATAAATATGCCACTGTCACCGAAAAGAGCAATATGCCTATTACAACGGGCTCTTTTTATGGTGTCTTACTTAACCCCAAATGACTTATAATAGTTTTAGATCTTGCCAGATACACTCACTCGCTCGTTCTCTTGGTGTTTTGGTGTTGAAGACAGATTGGGGGTTGTGCATATTTAGGTTGGCTTCCAGGAAGGCAACAGGCATGGCTCCAACCAGACTAGATAAACATTCACCCAGCACTGGAAGCTGTCTGTGAAAACCAAAAACAATGGTCTCAGTTTCAAGAAGTTAATAGAGCTAAAAAAAAAAAAAAAAAGAAACTTCCGTCAGAAAGTGTTTTTTTTTTTTTTTTACTTTTCCACATAGATGTTCTTGCCGGTGCCCAGAGAGTAGAGGCTGGTCAAGATGCGGTAGCAGGAGAGCTGGATGTCATCCACTGAAACAGAAATGCAAATATGTGCAGACTGTGATCTCACATGCAGTGATAAAGGTCACACGTCCATTAATGAAATCCGTTTAGGAGGCCTTAGTGCCATCCTCCAAAATTTTAGTGATTAGAACAGTCAAATAAAGGGAAAAAAGCATTAACCCCCCCCAAAAAAAGAATAAGAAAAACACATTTATTAACACCGCTTTACTTGAACTGGACTGTAGAAAGTTAGGGTATTAGACGTCCCCTCTATTAAGGGTCAACTTTAAATACCGACTAGAGCCATGCGATTTGTAACATATTATCGAAATATCAACAAATATAGCATAAATTAAAGAATCATTAAGTAGTCTTCTTTTATAATCTTTGAACAACATTATTACCAGTATCTACAATATAGACATTTAGTCATTATAATAAAAAAAAAATTTATTTGAGAATTTAAACATTAGCATATTATAATCAATAGTATTTTACTCCAATCCTACACTCTGTATGCTGGTTGTTTTAGAGTCGAGTTTAAAACTTTAAATCTATTCTTATATCTCTAAAAAGTATCGCTTGTTTTTTTTCTAAGGGAGTTACGTATTACAGCCTATCAAGATCCCTTTGGTACTCTAGTCAGGATCTGGCACGGAAAAATAGCAATAGCTTATGTATTTAGGTCAAAACCTAAATGTAGGGGAGCACCCAAGCTTTGGGATGCCTTACCGCCATCAATAAGATAAATCTTCTATCAATATCTTTAAGTCTAGAGAAGACTAAAGACTTCTTTTGTTTTCAAAGACATTCGGTTTATAGGAGGAATGACTCTTTCATAACTTCTTTGTTGTTGTATGTAACCTTTCTGTTTACTTGTTGGGAAGCACATTGGTCAACGAAAGTTGTTAAAAACTGTGTTGTATAATTAAAATGGTCATTGACATTATGACATAGTTTCATATTATGAAACTGTATAACATTACTCTCATAATTATGAATTTTAAAATATTTTTTTTTGCCCAAATAAAGCTACACTGTAAAAAATGCAGGGTTTCACACAATTTATTCATATTGTCCCAACACAAATTGACTAACGTGACAAATTTAAGTGGATGGAACATAAAACAATTAGGTTATCCTAAAGAAATCTCAATAATTCCACTGTTTCAGTAGTTTTTAAATAAGTAGTTTAAACAAACAGCGAAAATCTTGTTTTTTGAGTGTACGATTCTAGAAACTGTGGTGGAAATTCATTTATATACATTATAAAGGTCTGTTATTTTATTCCTCCATGGATGTACTGTTTACGTTAGACCAATTGTGACCACTTTAATATCTGTTTCTCAACAGACAAGATTTGGATACATACATGATGATTTAACAAGCTATATGTTCAGGTGGTAGTTAAGACTGAAATATAGACAGTCAAAGGTTAAATGTGTGCGTTGATGTAACTGTGATTCATTCTGTATGTCATTAATGACCTTGTGAGCTTAGCAAACTACATAAAAGGAGAACACACTCTGATTCGGTGTCTCACACACTCTGCAGAAACCTGCGTTGCTGTATGACTGTCTGACCTTCTTTGCAAAGAATTAAACTTTAAAAGACACTTTGCGTTAGAATTTGTCTTCTTGACCACTGAGAGAGCCTCCTTAAAGAGCCCATATTATGGATTTTTGAAAATTACCTTCCATGCAGTGTGTAACAGCTCTAAGTAAAGTGAAATGTCCAGCTAAGGCTTAAATCTGAAAGTGCAAAGTGTTTAAAACGATTGATTCATATATAAAAGAGTCGACTCGTTGTTTAAATGAATCGTTATTAGAACGAGTCTTTAGCCGTTTCGGCATGACGTGAACACGAAACATAAACCCAGCCCACTAGTTGCGCGCGCAGACCCCGGGAAAATTAAAACTCCCCGGCCCCGCCCACAGACAGGAAGAGAAAGTGGAAGACAACAAGCACTGTATCAAGTAAAATAAAAAATAAAAAACAAGCACTGTATCGCAATAAGTGTTGTAGTATAACCAGCGGGACAGCAGTGACGTGTGATCTGAGTTTGATGGCAGTATAAAGATTTAGAGAGAAGTATGGGAGCTTTTGTAGTATTGGTTTTCGCGTTTTGCTCTTTGTAGATGGTCCCTAAGGATCGGTCTCTGCCGCCTGCGCAGAGTTTAATATAATGCGTCCAGCGCGTAGGCTAAGCTTATTTTTAGGAAAATAAGGTTGTAGGTGATTGTATACATTGCGACGGTTGAAAAGAGGTGCTATTTGTGTAGGAACAATGTTTCGGTCATGAGTTATTGATCCCGTAGACGCTATGCTCTGAAGTGCGAGGGAAAAGCTGTGTTACGTTCCCTACCTGGAAACCTCTTTTCCCTACCTGGAGTGGTTGAGGTTTTTTTTAAAAATACCTGATAATTATATCCCCAACATGGTGCTGTGTTCGCGTCATTTCTCTGAAGAGAGCTTACAACGCGGGATTTGTTGCACGGTTGTTGTTAAAGGATGGATCAATACCCAGTTTATTTGGACCAGCATGTTCTTCCAGTCTTGTTCACTGTAACCAGGTAAATATGGATGTAGTTGTCTGTATTGTGTTTGCTCCGTGCAGCATGTAGCGGTAGCCATTTAGCTTACTGCCGAATGTAACTATTTGTTGGCTTACAATAGTCCATGAAGTGTTAATTATTACTGAATGTTTGTTTTTATGATGAAGAATATAGCAATACGCTGTTGTACAACTGCAGTGATGTTTTTCAATATGTTCTGGCATTGGGCTGCTGACACGGACGTGACGTGGTGACGTGACGTGGTAGCGTCACGGAAAGAAGATGCTTGGGGAAAAAGACTCGCTCAGACGATTCATATGAGAGTCGATGGGAAAATGAGGTAAAAATAAATAGATATTATTAGACATCGAAAGTGTTTTTTAACCTTGCATACATATCATCCTGTTGTTTGGGATTTCAAAAAGTGAAATTTAACTGTTCTCAACCCAACATATGGGCTCTTTAAAGAATATAGCCACTACAAAACTAAAGAGTCCTCTACACTGGATGCAATATGTTGTTGATTCATTAAAAAGAAGTGACACATCAGTAATAATTATCATAGGTCAAGAAACAGCTCACTCACATAGCAGCTCTGCTCCAAACTGGTGTTGTGTGACATGCTGGAAGAGCACGGTCAGCATGGGCAGCAGGGCCACTGAGGTGTAGCTGATGATCTGGGTTACGCCCTTCATCTGGGTGCGTGACTGACCCAACTTCCCCAGCTTCAGGTTCTCCAGAGTCTTCTCCAGGTCTTCTGCTGCATTCTCGAAGAACGTCCTGACGCCAGCCTTCACCAGCTCTGAGCCGGACTTCATCACAGTCCTGTGGGTCACATGACAATCAGATCAAAACATCTGAGACATCCACCTGCTGAATGATTTGAGTTGTACTGAGATTTAACTCTCTACCTGAAGTCCAGCGTGCGGGACAGGATGTGCAAGCAGCTCACCATAGTGGCAGAGTCACTTCCTAATAGAACAGATACAGTCTTAAAGCAGTGAAATGAAGCGCAAAATGAAGCTCATCAATAGTAATAAATTATGTGATGTCTTACCAAAGAGTGAAATCCGATGTCTGACAAGGGCTGCCAGCTTACAGAAAAGACTAAGAAAGAATGATTCAAGTTAGAGTGATTGTGCATTAAATTAAATTGAAAGCTCTGCTATAAAATTAAAAGGGATAGTGATAACAAAATATGGTTAGAACTGTGTGCTTATTAAAGTATATAAAAGAATAAGTGGCCATTCTACATTTTATTATATTTTGAAAATATAGCTGACAAATGGGTAAAACCTACTTGTTTCAAGGAAAATGGCAAAGTATAAGGATTAAAAATTACAATTCATTTGTATTTATTCTTAAATATGCTATAAAATCCTTCTTGTCCTAAATACAGTATATCTGAGAATATTTTCAGTATATGAACTATCATCACAATGAATGAGTGTGTCTTCTGTAAATCGTGATAAAACAAGAAACGCACATTCTTCTGTAAAAGAATAAACAAACCAATTTTTCGAAGATTAAAAATTAAAAACATTTTGGACTAGTATAAAGAAACGAAATGAAAATTGAGTTAAAAATTAACAAATAATCTATTATTAAAAACAGTATCCCCAAGCACCTGGTAATCATCTCCTTCTCTTTGTTGGATGCGTAGCCGCTGCTGCTTAGGTTGATGTTGGGTGATGATAGAAAGTACAAGCAGTGGTTCTTAAAGTACTGGTCTATGAGTGGCAGCAAAATCTGTTTTAAGAAGAAATAACAATCAAACTCTATCTTCTGCAAAAACAAACAAAAAAACAAAAACAAACAAAAAACAAACAAACAGGCTTTAAGACTTTTCTGTGTGTGGTAAGAATATATCAGCCTAACAAACGCTACCTTTGCAAAAAACTTGATCTCTTGATCATGGGGAGATTTGTCTGTTTTACCACTGGATGCCATGGCCTCTGTAAAACATATACAAAGAAATCCATTCATCACCTGTAAACATATCAGTCTTAAATGGCTTATACTCATCATCTTTGCTCACCAAGATGGGCAATGAACTCCTGTGCAGAATCGACATAACTCAAGAGCCTCTTGAGGAACTTATATGCAAATCTCTTTTCCATTGAGGAGGAATCTTGCTCCATATCTTTTAGACCTCTGCAGTTACAGAAAACATAAATAAAAAAAATGTATACTGCTGCACACATCCTGAAACACATTAGTGCTTTTTTGTTTCAAAACAACTGTACAAAAGAAACAAAAAGACTTTAAAATCATAAAAGACTGCACCACTGTCTGGTGTAGTACTGGCGACCGCAAGGCCCTCCAGCACACAGTGAACACAGCCGAAAAGATCATCAGTGCACCTCTATTCTCCATTTTCCTCTTATGGTGCTCCAGCAAAGCTAGCAGTTTGTGAAAGACTCTACTCACGCTTCCACAGTCTCTTCTCTTGCACCAAGTTGCACATTTACACTATAGACACTTTCGTAATCACTCCATGTCTCTTGGAAACATTGTGCATTTCAAATTGTGCTTCGTTCAAATTGTGCTTTATTCTCTTCTCTCTTATGCACCTGACACTTTATCTAAACTAAAACGGTTTACTATAAACGTACCACAATCATGTAGCACTGCTTGTTTCAACCTTAAATAACTCTTGCACAATATTAAACCCTAAATACCTCTTTTGCACAATATTCACCTTTACCACCTCTCTTGCACAATATCCTGCACAACATTGTTCAGTCTCATGTATAGTTATACTATGTGTATAGTAAATAGTATATGCTATGATAATGTTTCATCCCATTGCCAACTAGTATATGCTAATTACGTGCAAGTTTTTTTTTTTTTTTAAATAGCTCATGTCCAGTGTTGTGATTGTATTTATGGTTAATCTATGTAGCACCGTTGTTCTGTGAAACACAACGTTTTGTTCCTCTATATGTCCACACATGTAGCAGAATGACAATGAAGCTCGACTTGACTTGATGTAAAACCATTCATTCGTTCATTTTCTTTTCAGCTTTCATTCATTCATTCATTTTCTTTTTGGCTTAGTCCCTTTATTAATCCGGGGTCGCCACAGCGGAATGAACCGCCAACTTATCCAGCATTTGTTTTACGCAGCGGATGCCCTTCCAGCCACAACCCATCTCTGGGAAACACATCCATACATTCTCATTCACACTCATACACTACGGACAATTTAGCTTACCCAATTCACCTGTACCGCATGTCTTTGGACTGTGGGGGAAACCGGAGCACCCGGAGGAAACCCACGCAACCACAGGGAGAACATGCAAACTCCACACAGAAATGCCAACTGACCCAGCCGGGGATCGAACCAGCGACCTTCTTGCTGTGAGGCGAACGTTTCTTTTCAGCTTAGTCCCTTTATTAATCTAGGGTCGCCACAGCAGAATGAACTGCCAACTTATCCAGCATATGTTTTACGCAGCGGATGCCCTTCCAGCTGCCACCCATCTCTGGAAAACATCCATTCACACACATACACTACGGACAATTTAGCTTACCCAATTCGCCTGTACCACATGTCTTTGGACTTGTGGGGGAAACCAGAGCACCCTGAGGAAACCCACGCAACCACGGGGAGAACAAACTCCACACAGAAATGCCAACTGACCCAGCCTTCTTGCTGTGAGGTGATCATGCTACCCATTATGCCACCGTGGCACCACGTAAAACAATTATTAAGATAATCATTATAATTGTAGTATATACCAGGAAATACACCAACACAACTAATGAAAAAACACTTATACATTAATATAATCTAAACATATTTACATGAACATATGACTAGTATTTTAGTGTCAACTAACAGTAGCATTATGATTTAGTCAATTATTTATCTTGTCTTGCAAAACCCAACTTTGCACATGCAGTAATAAAGTGCACAGGATCAAATTTGTCATTTAAATGTTGGTACACAGTAGTCAGACACTTAATATGAAATGGGTAAATGATAATAATAATTTTGTCATGAGCCTTCTAGATGCATCATTTTTGTACGCATTTTCTTATTACTTGTTACTGAATTTGGGAACAGATTGACCTGCTGATGGCGTATCCATTGACCTGCAGGAATTTAAAGAGCTCCTGGGCCTTGTCCCTGTCTCTGTACTTCTCCTTTGCTGTCAGAGTGTCATACGGCACCAACAATGGATGACTTCCTCCTCCTTTTGATGACAACACACAATGAGTCAATGCACCTGGGACTGCTCACACAGGACATTTAATGTCAGAGACAAACTCTTGCAGGATCACCTTTACTGTCAAGCTCCTTTTTCTTCTTCTTGGCCCAAATGTTGTGGTAATTTTCTGCAACAGTTTCAACCATTGCCTGTTAAAATGAAAATCGAGATTTAATACACATTGTTGACACTTTTTTTGTGAAACAACTTTTGAAAAATTATTGTATGCATTTTTTTGTATTATGTATTTTTATGCATTACTTATGTAGTTTAAAGTCTGATGTTTGAGAAAATATAAGGGGTCACTAACTTTTTTTTAATGAAATGTACCATAAAAATGTCCTATGGTGTGACATAGCAAAAATTAAGGAAAACTAATCGTAATAATATACAAATAGCGTGATTTATACATTGCTATTTATTTTATAAGAAAATATGAATAATATTTTTTTCTCCATGACTTGTCTGACTTTGGACATTAGACATTTTTAATAAATATCGGGTCTCACACCAAACAAAAACAAAACCTTTTTTACAGTGGCTCCAAAGAAGTGAAATGTGTCACAAAAATTCTGAGGCACAGCTTTAACAGGTGTACATCATGGGCTTCACAGGGGTATCAGTCACACTATCTTAAATGGGATGTTTTAACTATTGTCTTTTAATGTTGACAACACATTTGTGACAACACAATAGATCACTACTAACTTTTTATGTTGACACAACTGTTGATTATGTTTTCTAGTGCTTTTATCGAAAGTATTGCAACATTTTGAGTGATCTGTTGGTAAAGAAATGCTTCTGAGGCCCAGAAGAGGTAAAGTTGGTAACAACAGCCAGTAAGTTGCTGGGAATAAAACTAAAGAGCATTGATGGTATTTACAAAGAAAGAGTATTAGGTAAGGCTACCATGATTGTCAATGATGAGAGGCCTCCTTTATCATACACTTTTAAACTTTTACCATCAGGTCGTCGATATTGTGTTCCCAGATGTGTAAAAAAATAGGACAAAAGTGTCATTTATACCTCAAGCAATTAGGTTTTTTAATTCCTCCTCTCTCAGTAGCAGATGATGGCCAGTATATTTATTTAGAGTAGGGGTTCCATGGTTCTTTAGGGTTTTTAAATTATTTATTTACATAAATAACAAACGTGAAATTGTCAGATGTCTTTGTGTGTGTATGCTGCAAATGATATTTCCCTATGGGGACAATTAAAGTTAACTAACTAACTTAACTAATTAAAGTTTTTAGTGGAATTTCAGATTTTAAATTAGCATATACAGTAGTGTCACACCAGACAACATGGTTTTCGCTGAAGAACTGTATCAAGTTCCTATGTCTTAGAAACAGATGGATGAAAAAATTATTCCCATTTAATTTGACCTGAGGTATTAATTAATTGAAGTTTGCTTTTAATTTAAAAGAACTGTAATTTACTGAGCTCTACTTAAGACAGTCACATCGTAGAACAGTTTAGAGATTTGGCTTAAAACTTAAAAAAAAAATTAATAACACAGCAGCTTTTATAACAAGAGGTCCATGGAAGACAAAGAAATGTTTAACCATTTACTGCATTTTAAATGATGACAATAGTAATTCAATTTATTTTTGTAGTGTGTGAATGTAAAAATGCAACATCAAACAACCCATATATAAGATAACAATCCTTTATAAATGATCAAGTCACACTTGCCTGTAGTTCTCTTGAAAGAACGACATTTTCCAAATCTTGTGGGGATGGAATAAAATCACCCTATAAAGAAGTGTAAAAGCGGAAACACAATGTGCTATAAATGGTTTGATTTGTTGACAGACACCACAAAAAAAACAAAACCCTCCTGCTGTCAAACATTACCTGTGAAGACTCTGAAATCTTGCGCTGTTTTTCTGTTTCTCTTTGCTGAAACATGGCCTCTCCTTCTTTGGTCCTTTCAATGTTCCATCCCATTGCCAACATGCTCTTTAGAGTCTCTTTCACAGGGTAGCGATAAGTTTCTCTTTCCTATTCAAAGTGAAGCATTCAAATAAGCTTAAAACTCAACCGCTGAATCTTGCATTTGTGTTAAAGACAAAAGTCAATACAGAAGAATGTGACTTGTGTACCTTTTCACTCAGTGCTTTGTACGGTTTTAGAAGTGGATGAGTTTTAGCTTTGTCATCTACTTTATCTCCCACGGTCCAGCCAAGAGCGATCTATCACCGTACAAGATAAAACATGCAGTCATCCTTTGTCTAATTCGACAGTGGAAGAGCGCTAGTGACACAACAAAACGTGCAAGATTAATGAGATGAGTTTTAGCATTGTCTAACCTTCTCAGAGGACCATTTCTCATGAGAATGCTCAGCAAACTTGCTTGCGATGTAATCGAGTTTTTCAGGCAACGAGATGCTGAAAGACAAAACAGTATATCATGAAATTTGTACAAAGGTCAAACAAAATAATAGCCTTCACACTGGAGGAAGGGCTTCTACACTAGAGAACCTTTTTAAATGTTCCTAGAGCTACTGTCGAAAGTACCAGATGTTTGATCTGTTTGGCCTGCAGAAACTGGGAATAATTTTTGTTCTATTGTAGAAATCCATTTTGGAGAACTAAATTTCATAGAAAGGTGTAATCTAGCACACTAGGAACTGTACTGACATTAGTGAACGCTGATTAGATGAATCATAGCCGTACAAAAATTCGGCATATATTATTTAAAGGAGACTTAGGGTGCTTTCACACTAGCACTTTTGGTCCGCACCCGGATTCGTTTGATGTCATGGTACGGTACGTTTAGCTAGTGTGAACACGTCTTCTGAACTCGGGTGCGCACCCGTGAACCGTACACGAGTCCGCCTGAAAGAGGTGGTCTGGGGTACGGTTCACGCGAATTCTGGTCCGGTACACTTTTGGTATGAATGCAATCGTACCAAATAACGGAAGTGAACCGCTGTTGATGACGTATAATTCGGTCGACGTATCGCAGTCGTGATAGAGAAGACATTTTCAAGATGAGCGGGAAGGGTTCAATATGGACATCGGAAGAAATCGAAGACTAAGTAAAACGAGAACGAATTTGATGTGCGTATGTCTTTCCATTCTGGCGCTTTTGTGACTGTCACCTAGCAACAGCTGCAAACAAAACAGCAGCTCGATGACCGGGGTGCAGAAGGAAAAAAGACAGTGTGAACACAAACCAACTGAGGAGGTGGCAAGGGGGGGACAATCAAACTTGGGTCTGGTCCAGGCAAATGAACCAAGTGTGAAAGCACCCTTATCCCCCTTTTGACAAGATGCAAAACATGAGTAAAAGATTTCTCTGGTATCTCTAGAGTGTGCATGTGAAGTTTCAGAACAAAATATCTTACAAATTCTATTTTTAACTCTTTGATCAGCCCCTTTTAGGCTTTGATCCTAATTGTCCTGTTTTGGTCGCTTTAAATGCAAATGAGATTGTTGCTCCCAACCCTGAATTCAAAAGTAGGCAGAGCTACAAACGTCTATGTATCAGTATATCAGTATCAGTATATCAGCAGATTCAAAAACAAGACTAACGTCCTATGCTAATGAGGGAGTGATTGTGGCTAATGGGTGAGGCTTTCCCCTTCTCATGACACGTACAAAGGGAGAATGTCAAAGTGTTTGTCCAGACTGTTTTTATGAAGTGATTAAAAGATCAAATTAAAGACTTTCTACCATTAGAAGCTAGCTATATTCAAAGACTGTTGCCACACAACTGTGTTAAAACCCCTTATAAAAGTGATTTTTGTATAATAGGTCCCTTTGAAAGTGACACCGAAAAGTGCATCTACCAGTAGCTGTTCTTTGTCTGCACTGTTGTGTTCTCATTTCAGCCTCAACAATAAGTAGCCTGTATAATATAAGCTGTTATGGGTAGTTTTATGTCTGCATTCCATCTCCATTATCACAAACCACACGACACACAATGAAAACAAAACTTCAATCATAGCATTTGTTGAGTGGCACTTTTGACGTCACTGCAGAACGGCTTACATCACATCACAGTGCCAACTGGTGGTGCGATTGCAACAAGCACAAAAAAAAAAAATAATAGTGGCTAGTTCCTATGACTTTTGCCTACATTTATTTCCAGTAGTCAGTCTTTGAATGATACTTACTTAGCAGTGTTAATAGGCTGGGGGTCGAAGTTGCCTTGTGCATCCACAGAGGCCTGTTTAACCAATCCGGAGCCTGGGCTGGAGTCCACGTAATCAGGTGGGATGGCACCTGATATTGCACTCAGACATGCCATTGCCATTTTGAAAAGCTCTGAATCATATTTCTGTAAAACAGATTAAGGAGCAAGGTTTGTTATCACCTTTGTTGTCTCATTAAATCAATTATACAAATATGTAATAATAAAATATGTGGTTAAAATATTAACAGAATCAATCATGTGAAAATTCAGTCTTCTTTCTCCTCTTTCTTTAAAAGCTTCACAAAATACAGACACAAATTTTTAAAAAGCTAAAACATTTTAAAATGAACACAGCATGTTAAAAAGTGATCCGTGATAAGACAGAGCTTGATTTGTAATGTACTTGCTTATTAAATGAATATAATTAATTGTCTTACATACTACAGGTTTAAAAAAAAAAATGTAAAAGGTAGACATTTTAAATGATTACATTTTTGCCATTTTTTTTCCTTATTTTTGTTCCAAACCTGTAAGACTTTTTCTTCTGCAGAGCACAAAAGATTAAATCCTGTTGTTGGTGACTACTGTATATAGACATGTCTAAAAATAGCTTCTTTTATCATCCACAGAAGAAAGAAAGTCATACAATTTTTAGTCATGAGAGTGAGTAAACAATGACAGAAATGTCATTGTTGTGAATACTATTTGTTCAATTCTTAGACACAGCAAAGAATTCATTTGAATATTTCTGCTCAATTATGAAGAATGTTGTACCTTTTGAGAAAGAGCATCAAAAAGTCCCCAGAAAAGCTTCTTGGTGAGGTGGAGCTCCTCCTCTGATGCCATTCCATAGCTGCCCAAGCCCGTTGGCAGGCAGTAGTACTTCCAATTTTGCTCATAGTGATTGGTCAAAAGCTGCGAAGAAAAAATGAATTAACAGAACAGGGAATGAATCTGTCAACATTCAATGTACTTAAATGGGGTAGCTCACAAATGCTTCTAAAATAAAATTTTAAATTCTGTAGAGTTAATTTGAAATTTGCAATTTGCTGTGACCCACTGACTTCCAAAGTCATTTTTTTTCCTACTATGGAAGTCAATGGATGGCAGCAACCAATCGAGTGACCTCACTTTAATGAAACAGTTTTTACTAGGGATTAAATGTGTCATTATACCTGTCTATGCTTGTATGGTGCCTATTTCAGTAACAAAATTCTGTAAATGAGATAACAGTACTCACACATACCGAGGAGCATAATTGAAATGTCTCTTTACAAAGACAAAACTTAACCCAATAGAAATTTTTGTCAGAATATGTCTGGTTATGATGCATTTCTCTGTCATACAAGAATTATTTGATAAATAATTCCTGCCAAGATCAATAGAAAATAGAAAACTTTTTTAATAATAACATTTTAATAAAACTATGTAAAGGTTTGTGAATAATGTGGGTTGGGTGTAATTTGAATAAAGTCCATTACAAAATGATGATTATTTTATTTATGCTACCATTCACATTTTTTAAATATTCAAAAATATATAATTAAATTAAAGACAAGGTCTAGTAAATGAATAATATTGCAAATCACTGTAATATTCAACTTATTGAAATAAATTCCTTTTAAATGACCTTTCCATTCATCAAATAATCCTGAAAAACGGTATCACATTTTCAACACTGTTAATAAGAAGACATGTTTCTTGAGCATCAGTCCAGAATATCAGAATGATTTCTGTAAGATCAGGGGTCCCATTTATAAAACTTTGCATAGAAACCTTCCTTAAATTGAATGCATGGCAGAATTCGTATCTACGTAATAATTTTGGCCCATGTGTTTATTTAAAATGGTTCAATTAAGTCAAATTAAATCAAATTAAGGTAAATAACTTTGTGTTGCATGTATGTCACATTTATAAATGAGACACCAAGGTGACACTAAAGACTAGAGGAATGGCTGATGAAAATTTGGCATTACCATGAAATGAATAAACTACAAAGATATACAAGTTAATCTCAACACTGTTCAATAATATTACTGTATTTTATTAAAAGAATAAAACATGAATCTTTCCAAACTTAATTATTTAAACAGCATCATACGTTCATTTACTGTTCACTAAGCTCACCGTAATGGGCATCTTGCAGTACCCTGTAAGCTGTGGGACATCAAACACAAGACGACGCAAAAGCTGCTGTAACATTGACGGCCGCAGATGCCTAGAGAAAATGTGAATGTCATCAGAGAACACAAAAATTAAAGAAAAACAGCATATGAAAATGCATCTTGTGCTTTCAATTAAACAAAGACACAATGGCAGCCTCTTAGCTAAAGGTTTTCAGGAGATTCTTACATGCAGACGGCCAGCAGACATTCATCAATAGCATCTCTCTGGGCCTTGGTGAGTGATCGACCCTTTGAGAGGCGATAGATGGTGTGCAGCGTGGAGTCAACGAGCATCGCATAGTGCTCAGTGTGAGTGAACAGATGAGCACAGCGGGTCAGCAGAGGAAGCACCGCCGAACCAATGTAGCGGTTCATGGCCAGGGCTGTTTCTGTAGACCTAAGCACCTCCTGATGGATGCAAACATAACATGAACGACATTTAGCATATTTTATAAGCATAGGGACATAATATGTGCAAATTCATCATCAACACAATTGATGAGCAGATTTTGCAAACTACCTAATGCAAAAGCTAAAGATATGAATTATCATTAATTGTCCAACGCTGTGGAGAGTGATACAAAAAATCATTAACTTTCTGAAAAATCTACATGTAGACTACACTGCATTATTTGCTCTGCTTTTCAGCGTTAGTGTCTGGTTCAAACACCTAAAGCTCAATTAATTCAATAGTGAAACTTGTTGATGTGTAGCATTTGACTTCATTTGAGCTAACTGAGTTCAAGTTGATGCAATTTACGTGGAAATTAGAACTAATCCGAATATTTATGAAACTAAACGAATACTATACTAAATGAGATTGGGATGTTGTGTTTTATTTAAGCAGTTTTAAGAAATTATTACACTTAAATGTGCCCGCAAATTACAAATACTCAAACTACTGTAACAGTTGTTTTTCTAAGAAATTGAACTTTACAAAATAGCTTAAAAACTGTGTACATTTACTTTTACTTGAGTACATTTTTTTGTGCTGTATCTGTATGCTGTTTTCCTTAAACCTGAAATCATTGTCTATGTTGATTGCCAGTAGAATAGCCAGTCCTCTTCATAGTGCCTCAATTCATATGCCAATTTCCAATAACCATTTATTCCCTCCCCCTATACTAGATCGTGTTTTTGATAGTTGGTCAATGAAAGGTCTAGCCACTTTAAACGATTTGTATAATAACAATGTTTTTTCCTCCTCCTCTCTACTATCAACTAAATTTGACCTCCCTAATAATCATCTTTTCCGTTTCTTTCAAGTGAGACATTTTGTTCAAAAACTGTTCACCCATTTTCCAAATCACCCTCCCGAATCAGAGTTTGACCAAATTCTTAACCTCAATCCAAGTCAAAGACGACTGATAGCTACAATTTATGTTAGAATAACTTCTTTGCTTCCATCTCCAATTGGTTTACTTAAACAAACATGGGAGCAAGATCTGAGTATTGAGATTTCTGAGGACCAATGGAAGGACATTCTCAGTTTAGTTCACTCTTCATCTATTTGTGCCAGACACGCCCTATTACAATGTAAAGTACTTCATAGGACCCATTTCACTAATGCCAAACTTTCTAAAATATTTCCGGACAGAAGCGATGCCTGTAACAGATGTAAGCAGTCACCAGCTGATAACCTTCACATGTTTTGGTCCTGTTCAAAATTAACAAACTATTGGTCTAGTATTTTTAAAATTCTTTCTCAAGCCATTAATACAATCATCACTCCTGACCCTCTGACTGCCCTTTTTGGTTATCTTCCAACCCCAACACAAACATCAACACGCTGCGTCATTGCTTTTACCACCTTGCTTGCCAGGCGTGCAATTCTCCTCAAATGGAAACATGTGTCCCCTCCATCATTAAAACACTGGATTAAAGAGGTCCTACAATGCATCTATCTTGAGAAACTGAGACATTGTTTTAAATTTCACTGAACTCCTTTAACCAAACATGGAGCCCCGTACTGTCTGTCATAGAGAACCTTAACATTTCAGGACCTGCAGACTAGAATTTCAAAAGAGAGAGAGAGACTTTTAGTATTGACCGTACATTTTCTTCTTCTATATTTCCCCATATATTTGTTATATTCTTTTTTTATTTATTATTTTATTTGTGTTTTTATTTTATTTTTTTATTATTATTATTATAGTTTTTTTTTCAATTGGTCTATTATTTGTGTCTTGATTCATCTCTGCGTACTTATTGAAGGCCTCAGAAAATTGGGAGGGGTGGGAGATGGGAGGGATGGTAAATAGAAGGGGATAGAAAACTGTATGTTTGCAGTAAGAGTTCTAGTGTTTTCTTGCTTTTGTTGCTATATATATATTTGATGTCATCTCTTTGCTGATAGAACTTGTATTTTTCATATACATCTGTAAGTTTGTTTATTATCTGGAAAAAATGCAATATAAATATTGAAATAAGAATAGCCAGTCCTGTAATTCCCACTCAATCAAATCCTGTGTAGAATAATAGCATAAGTTGGACTGACCTCAAGACATCTAGAGTATGCAGCAAAAATGTACATTGTGGAAGAATTGAGTGTCCAAAATGACACAAAATCATTACATGCAATGACTGAAAGACTGTTTAGACTGCACGTCACCAATGAGAAAATGAACAATGCCTACTGTATGATGACTGAAATCCATTTCCAATATAGGCACGAATTGCATGTATTCTATAAGTGCTACATGAGCTTGATTTTCGGCACCAGCTGCTAGACACTCATAGCTTGTTAGTCAGAGTTCAAAGTGCATAACCTATGCATTACCATATCAGCATGGCTGGATTTTTGCCCTTAGTCTCCACAGATTTCACTTAGAATGCAAACTCATCAACTTGCTCTCTGTCAGCTTATTATAGGTGCATATATTAAAGGGGACCCATTATGCCATTTTTTTACAAGATGTAAAATATGTCTTTGATTTCCCTAGAGAGTTTACAGTATGTGAAGTCTCAGCTTAAAATACCAAACAATTCATTATTTATAACCCTATAAAACTATTTTGGAGACTGTTGCTTTAAATTTAAATGATTGTGCACTTTTCTAAAGAGGGCTCTGCTACAAATGTCTGTGTGTCAGCATAATGGCAAATTCAAAAAACTAGACGAAGGACAGATGCTTCAGCAGGCTTTACCACTCTGATGACACGTACAAATGGAGAATTTCCATCAATGTATTTTCACCAGACTGTTTCTATGAAGTATGATTATAAAAAAGAATTAAATTAATACATTTTTAGCATTAGAAGTGGGTTGTATTCACAAACTGCTGCCCCACAACTGTGTTTAAAGTGATTATAACAGTGATTTTTGCATAACAGGTTTCCTTTAATACAATGTGTTATGCCAAAAATTCTCACATATTCCATGAAAGCCAAATACTTTAACTTACACTTTCTTGACTACTTTTAGACAGGCTACTTAGTTTAGAAGAGATCATTTTACTTTTCTTGCACTATTTCTTTCAGCCAAGTCATGGTGCTTTTAATTAAGAATGATTTTTCAGCACTGATAACCAAAGAGAATTATTGAAAAAAAAAAAAAAAAAGTATTTTTACTACTGCTGAATCAGTATATTAAACGCTTGATATAACACGAACCTTTTAGGCTTTTTCACACCAAGCATGATAAATTTACATCTGCTAATTTTTTTTTCCACTCACAGAGCACCCTTACCGAGTCCATGGAGGCTGATGCTCTCAGGTCTGGCAGAAAGCCCACCTCCAGCAGGTGCAGCAAAAAGCTTTGGTCATCAACGCCATAAACGCGGTCCAGGAAAAGCACCATGGGTGCCTTGTGTTCTGGACAGAAGCTGGCATTCATATCAGGCTCGGTCACAGTGCCATCTAAGCAGACGAGAGAGTTAAACAAAAAGACATTAAGGTAATAATGACAGTGGAACAAGAGGTGCAGATAATGAGACACGTAGGGATGAAGATGACATTGAAGGAGTAATAGCGTCAATTAATCTTGGGCACATAATGAGTTTCAGAGATTATGTCTTCAGACCTTTTCAAAGGCATCCAGTGGCATGTACAAACCTTTATTGACGACCGGAATTTTGAGTGGAATACTGATAATTCCGACCAAATCCTTAGTGGGCACTAAGGAACGGAGAATGGCCCGAATACGGAGTGCTTCGCCTTTGCCTTTGTTTATAAGCTGTAAAGAGCATTGATAGATAAAATTAATGTGAGGTGGTATACTTTGCTACAGCAGTAGGAAACTGCAAGTTTTGTTCCCAGCTTTGTAAATCAATAAAATGTGGCAGAAAGGAGCACTCACATGCATCTCAGGAGCACAGCGGCCCAGGAGATCAATAAGGGCTGAGTAGAAAGACATAATAGAGTTGCCCATGTGTGCGACCTCCTCTTCGTCCTCCCCAACCCTGTCAAACCAAAGAAAGATCTTGCAAATCATACTTTAGGTTAAAGTGCAGTGTGTTAACACTTGCCAGGTTTGGTTTGATTTAAATAAGCTCTGGTTCAATAACTTTGTTAGTCTGTGTGTTAACGTGGTCTCCAAACTAGAGGCAAAGACCACGGAAAATATATTCTTTGTTCGGTTCCAAACAAACACTGGTGCAGTTTAACTGCAATATGTACACTACACTGACCAAGACATCTAAATAAACCAAAAAAGGACATGATGTCACAAGATGTAACCATAAAAAGGACAGAATGTTCAAGCATACTTTTATCTTGTCATCTTTTCTCCCATTACAATTTAGTACAGGCAGTGTTGCCTCTCCCTGCAGCAGATCTTCAATTGTGTGTATCATAGAGGAATTTCTGACACCTTTATGACTCGTATTTTATAAGCTCTTTAAGAGTTATCAAATGATGAAAAAACATCACATGCATACATATACTGTAAGTGTATTAAGAACAGTACAATGTATTTTGGATTAGCCATTTGTTTTACTGCATTTCTGAAAAGTTTCTTTATAATGTCTTAAAAACGGTTTTTAAAAATGACAGCGAGTACACTAACCAAACCAGAAATACATTTTTCCCTAAATAATTTTATACTGATCTACAAGTGTAAACACACCATACATCTCAATCTTTTATCTTAAACCTAACATTAAGAGCCAGATAATCAATAGATTTATAGAACAGATAATGTCTTCTTCTGGAGAACCAAATGAAAACAAGCAGAAAGAAAGTTGTCGGCCTTCAATTGCTCACTCTCTGTTCTGTGTTTTTCACCTCCTATCTCAACTACCGCAGTCACATCAAGCCCAAAATGGGTTCGAACACCCTTAAATTTAGGCAAAAATACCACTAATATGATGACCTCAAACCACATTGTGTGATTGACTTAAATACTGTCCTCCCATTAATTTCATAAAAGACTCAACTCTTACTGAAACATATGCAACTGGATCAGATGCAGCTATAAATCCATGTCTAACTTTTCCTGCATGTTTTTTAGTAAATCCAAACAGTGGATATTTAATGCCAAAGAGGGTCTACGCTGGTTCAGTTTGCATTGTAAGTAAATCTGTCTCTAAAAGGCAAATAATGCAGATGGAGAAAAGAATTAAGGGATCTTACGTAGGTGCTACGCCTTCAGGTAAGGTGGGCAGGTCTAAAGCAGGATCCTCTGAGATCTTGATGGCTTCCTGCATGGCAGCGAGTAAACCTTGTCCTCCCTCTCCTCTAAGAGCAGGTCCAAAACACTCAGGGCGCCTGATCAGCAGCTTCACCACTACATTAGCATTTTCTTCAACACTTTCGCCTGAAATTACCAAATTACCATAAAAGTGTTGTGTTTTCCTCCTGGTAATTATTATTTTTTTATTAAATCAAAAAGTTGTGTAATTGTGCAATACTGTCAAAACGTGCTTACCATTGACAAAGACAGCAAAACGAAGGAAAGACAAATAGCGTTCTCCTTCTATTGGGTTCCAGCCAATGTCTGGGTATCCCCTGGCAATGAGCATTGGGCAGTTCTGTAATCCACAGGCTGCCAGATATGTAACCACCTGAAAACACACATGGACAGGATCCAAAGTGATATTCAAATGACACTAAAAATGCAGTCCAAATCCAATAAATCAATAAAATCACAAGAACTGTAGTGTAAAGGCCTATTCACATCAAAAGATAACTGTCAAGCTGCAGACAAACTTGTCATTTTCATGACAATTATACACATGCAAGTGTATAGAGCAGAAATTTCCAGGCAAGTTCAAGTTGTGAAGATGTTATAAGTATGAGAGGGCAACGTAAGACCACTCAACTAAATTAAAAGAGTGCAAACTGTAAGATTGCAGTATTACAATAAAACCATTTGATTGTATCAGTGGCTGAATTCTGTTTTTAAATAGACACCACAGAATGTGATGTCATATAACAACAATTTCAGCGTCCACAGTATCCACAGTAGTGGTCCATGGAAGATCTTTATCCTTATATTTCCAATTAATGCATTGAATGAATCTCAAAATTAGAATCTTCTACATCACTGGTAAATACGCCACCAAATATTTATTAGGAGGTGCCTAAACTGTTCCTTTCTTTTATCCCAACCTTCTATGACAACACACAAAACCACCATAATCAAAACACAGAGGATCAAAATGTTCGATTATTCACTTTTGCTACAAGAAACTCTTCTATATTGTATTCATCTCTGTGTCAGTTTTAGGAATTTATTATATTAGCCAGTATCACACAACAACAGGGATTGTTGTAACTATAGTAAATGTTACCTTCTCAAGGTCAGGTTCCTCTAATGCCAGAGCCAAACTGTTGTTGTCCATCACAGAGGACGCTGCCACATCTAATGGTGTGGAGCCTCTCATTTCTGGACATGCTAGAGAAAGGAAATCAAGATTATTTTCTTATGGTCAGGAAGGACAGAACATTTGTAATGAGGAAGCAGCAACCAGCAGATGGCAGTCTTTACTTATTTTATTTTGGCTAGGGTCGTTTTCTTTTTGTCTGTTATAATATATTAATCAAACACTCAGTTTCAGTTCACAAAGTACGGATAATGCATTCTCTTATTATTCTTTTAGCATATCTGATAAACTAGTTTTGCTAGTCAACATCAGCGAGCTTGCAAAACTGAAAATAAATGTGATGACTAAACTGCAGCTAGTACACAACACTATATATACAACATGAAGATATGCCAACATAAAACTGCACATCTGTGAATGTTCCACATCCTATTCTGCAGCCTGCGGCCCGATCTTCATCTGATCTGATGCGTTGTGTCATTGATCTGGGGGTGATATGGACTATAAAGGGGCGAGTGGGCTCTCAGCTGCTCATTAATGTGCTGTTATAGGAAACGACTCCTGCAGAGTCAGGTGCTCTCAGCTGCACAAGCTATTATTCACAGTCAAAACGGTGCACTGTGCGGTGTTGCCAGATCCTGCTCAAAAAGCAATCAACCTGATCTCGCACAACAAGCCACAAATAAATGACTTGTGGCACCAACATAAAAAGGTGTTCATGGATCCAGAAGAATTGGCTGATTTTTATGATTTATTGTAGCTTGTACTGCGAGGCTGCTGAATGCTTTATTTTGATTAGTTGATGAAGATTCTGTGGTGTGCAATTATTTTTAAGGAAATGCACAGCTCAGGTGTTTCCAGGACCGCATTACCGTTACTTACAGTTATAACCAAAAGTTAATTATAACCGAAAAGACACAAAACATACAACAAAGACGACCAAGTAAAAATATTAGAAATGTGATAAAAAGCACAAGCTTATTTCAGCGCTATTCAGTTAAGATTTTTTTCCAAGCCACTGTTAGATGCCAGTGTTTCCAGGTGAGCATAGATACGCACAGTGGGTTTTGGCTTTTTGGGGTTCATTCCTGCACTGTTAAAGATAATAAAGAAAAAGTAGAAAACTGTGTCTGCTAATGGTTATTATTTTTTTATTATATGCAAGTGTCTAGGCAAACCCTCAGTATTTCCATTCGTTTACACATAAGTGGCTCAGATACTGAGTCAGATACTAGAGTCATAGAGTCATATTGACAGAGTTGAGCACACTAACTTACAGATAACCCTGAAGGAACACAGGGTTTTTTTTTTTTTTTTTTTTTTTTAGAGTTGAATGGTTGAGTTTCACAATTTTTGCGGGAGCACTTTTAGCTTAGCTTAGCATACAATACTGAATTGGATTAGACCGTTAGCATCTAAAAAATTTTTGATATGAGTTTTGATATTTTATCTATTTAAATAATGACTGTTCTGGAGCTACATTGTGTTCTAAGACCAAAGTGAAATGAAAAGTTGCTATTTTTTAAGCCGATATGTCTAACTATACTTTTATTCTAACGTAATAATCAAGGAATTAATGATAATAATGATACACAGCACTGTTACTGTGTACTGTATGTCACTGTTAATGTTACATAGTTACCTGGGGACTATTTTCAAGTGCTGTCTGATATTATTGTTATCAAGTTTCTTTAAGACTAACATTATAATAATAATCTAAAAGGTAAGTAAAAATATAATAATTTTACTTGCAATATAATTTAATGGCGCCACGGTGGCGTAGTGAGTAGCATGTTCGCCTCACAGCAAGAGGGTCACTGGTTCGAGCCCCGGCTGAGTGAGTTGGCATTTTCTATGTGGAGTTTGCATGTTCTCCCCGTGGTTGCATAGGTTTCCTCCGGGTGCTCCGGTTTCCCCCACAAGTCCAAAGACATGTGGTATAGTTGAATTGGGTAGGCTAAATTGTCTGTAGTGTGTGAGTGTGAATGAGTGTGTATGGATGTTTCCCAGAGATGGGTGGCAGCTGGAAGGGATAAGTTGGCGGTTCATTCCGCTGTGGCAACCCCAGATAAATAAAGGGACTAAGCCTACAAGAAAATGAATTAATATAATTTAATGTCCCGGAGGAATTTAATAGGTGGACATGGCAACACAGACAGTGTGATTCATCCCTCCCTGACCTGCAAACCTGAAGAAGTGTGTGTGCCTGTGTGTGTGTTTACCGAGCCCCACGCTGCTGTTCTCCAGGAGGTAGCTCAGGTGGTCAAACATAGACTTCTGGTTTTGACGGCTGATGCGACAGAAGTAGCAGAGGAAGCGACAGCAGCTGGCCACCACTTTGGGGAAGGCAATCTCCTGAGGGTTAAAAACAGCATTCGTTTCACTTCTGCGCAGACGGAGATCATTTCCTTCACACTTTAAATTAATCTTTCATCTTTTCTACATGTGTGTTCTCATGCGGTGGCTAAATGCGCGTAATGTAACATACTCAAGATATCGACAGAACCCTCCAGACGGTCGGTTCAACCAGACGGAAATTTGAGACACTCGAGTGTGAATACAAGCAAATATGTTTTGCGCTTCATGCGAGCAGGGAATATAGTCACTCTAAATGTCTAGAAGCGCCTCGCTTTGCGTGAGGCGTCTTTAATCAAGCTGCCAAGCAGAAATGAGAGCCACTGTGGCAACGTCATATGTGGCATACTCAGAGGTATTAATTCGCATTCCAGACTCCTGACAAACCCCAAAAAGGACTGGCATGAGAAGCGACCCATTTCTCTTCTTCTTGTCTGAGCTTTCGCCCTATTGCCACCACTGAGGAATAAGGAGGTATTAAGCTGTTAGACATGGGGCACTGTAGGTACTGTGCCCGCACATGTGTTATTCCTCTAGATATCGTGTTTAGTTTATGAAGGTCTGGATGAGGGTTTGGCTTGGATGCATGTGTCTCCAGCTGAGTCATGGGATCTTATTATGATCGTAAAAAATGATATGTAAAGTTGATGGCCTTATTTATCATTTCATAAAATAGACAGCGTAATTTGGTACTGTAAGTAGTGAATTGCAACTCATGGCCATAATTTAAACAGTCAAGGAACTTGGAGATGTAAATGCAAAATGATTATGTTCAGACGAGTGTGTGTTAACATTTAGTCCTAACATGAAGCTAAGATTAAATCTTTTTTTTTTCTTTTTCTCCCCAAATATATATATATTTTAGCTTTTTCTTTGAACTTCAGAGAAAAAATTTACAGTGAAAATTATAAACTAATTCTGAAACATTTAAACATCAAGCATTAAACTAACTTAATAAACTAATAATAATAAAAAAGCATATACCAACTAAAATAAAATTTAAGGCATGTTTTTTTTGTCCATACCTTGCGTTTCATGGTATCTTTTTTTTTTAATCGCTTTATGGTTAATCACGTTCATTATTTAAACTGGAACATTATACCAGATATAAAAAAGGGTTTGACAGCTCAAGCATTCATAAATATAGCATGGTCCACCCTGTTAACTATCAAATGGGGGTAGTCTGTATATTTTTAATCGTTTTAATTTAGTCATTTAAAATTTCACTTTAATATGGTGAACAAGCAGTTGTTTTTGTTCATGGAATTTGAATATTTAACCCGTTTTGCACATAATCTACAATATAATATATACAATATATTCGATAAAACATAATAACCACATTTGGATCTCTATTTGATTAAGCAAAGAAAAAATTTTACAGGGGCGCCACGGTGGCCGAGTGGTTAGCACGTTCGCCTCACAGCAAGAAGGTCGCTGGTTCGATCCCCGGCTGGGCCAGTTGGCATTTCTGTGTGGAGTTTGCATGTTCTCCCCGTTGTTGCGTGGGTTTCCTCCGGGTGCTCCGGTTTCCCCCACAGTCCAAAGACATGCGGTACAGGTGAATTGGGTAAGCTAAATTGGCCGTAGTGTATAAGTGTGAATGAGAATGTATGGATGTGTTTCCCAGAGATGGGTTGTGGCTGGAAGGGCATCCGCTGCGTAAAAACAAATGCTGGATAAGTTGGCGGTTCATTCCGCTGTGGCGACCCCGGATTAATGGAGGGACTAAGCCGAAAAGAAAATGAATGAATGAATGAAAATTTTACAGGTTAATTATTGATCAAAATAACTGTTTGCCAGCATCAGGATGTAACAAATCACGTGTACAAACTGTAGTCAAAACTATTTATTTTAGAAAAAGCAACGTTTGATTTAATAGGGCTCAAAAAAGTACCTTGTTTTTGTCTCCTCCCAGCACATTGACCATGACCTCCATTACAGTCTCATGCATGCCAAGCACACGCATCAGATTTGGATGCTGGTAAAACACTTTGTTATTCATGATGTCCCTGCATACAAGAAAGAGAAAAACTTTTTTGGATACAGCTGCTAAAGTCATTTTTGATTTAACTAAGATAACCTCACTAAGACTACAAACATTTTTCAGAGCATTGTCAAAAATAGAGACTAATACAGTACATATCAATATTAGTGATTCTTAAAACGTATTATAAGTGAAGTGATGGCATAGCTTATTTAAACATAAAAAACAGGCCAATTAAAGTAAATAATAATGATCACTTATTAAAAAATACTTAAAAACAGAGAATAAAAATTCTGTCATTTACTCATCCTCCAAGCACTGTTCCTAACCAGTATTAATCTTAATCTAGAACATTAAAGATAATATTCTGTAGGATATTGGAAACAGATAGACTTCCATAGTAATTTTTTCCTGAATGCCAGTGACTACCAGTTTCCAACATTTTTCAAAATATCTACATTTCTGTTGAACATAAAAAAAAAGGTTTGGAACCTTTTGAGAGAGGGTAAATGTGAGGAAACGTGCATTTTTGGGTGAACTATCCCTTTAAAGCCTGTAATATTTACCCCAGGCCGTCGATCATGAGTTGGCCCTCCTCTTCTCCCATGCGGACGCTAAGCAGGGAGCGGATCTGACCCAGTGAGGCCAGCAGGTTGATGGCGTCTCCGACAGACTTGTCACTGATGGTGTAGCTCTTCCTCAAGGCTCTGAGCAGCTCCCCGATGCCATCATACTGCCTCCTCAATAAGCTGAACATGCTGCGCACCAGCTGCGGGTCTTGGATCTTGTACTCTTGAGCCCAGCTGACCATAGTTTGAGATATCAGTTCCTTCAGGTTGGCTAGAAGACACAAAAGCAGGTAAAATATTCACATAACTGTGTGCCTATGCTTTGCATGAATTATTGTTACTTCTGTATTTTCACCTAGAGTTAAACAGTTGAGTTTTACCATCACCATTTTCCCATGACAGCAAGCAGCACTGTTACCTAGTTACTAGCTGGGGACTATTTTCATGCACTGCATAATATCATTGCGTCTGCTGCAGCCATGGTATGGCAGCAAAGTCCTCTCATTATTAAGCCAGAATGAAAGTATACTTGGGCAACACAGTGGCTCAGTGGTTAGCACTGTTGGCTCACAGAATGAAGGTCACTGGTTCGAGCCCTGGCTGGGTCAGATGGCATTTCTCTGTGTTTGCATGTTCTCCTAGTGTTCATATGGGTTTCCTCCGGGTGTTCTCGTTTCCCCCACAGTCCAAGGACATGCACTATAGGTGAATTGAATAAACTAAATTGGTCATAGTGTATGTGTGTGTGTGAATGTGTGTATGGACGTTTCCCAGTACTGGGTTGCAGCTGTAAAGGCATTCGCTGTGTAAAACATAAGCTGGATAAGTTAGCGGATCATTCCACTGTGGCAACCTCTGATGAATAAAGGGACTAAGCTGAAGGAAAATGAATGAATGAGAGTATAGTTCCTAGCCATATCGACTTAGAAAATAGCAACTTTCATTTTTCTGTCAGACTCAGTACACAATGTAACTACAGAAGAGTTAAGATTTAAACAAGAAAATGATCTAAACTCTTATCTTTAAAAAAAAAAAAAAAGTTAGAGAGATGCTAATGATCTAATCCGATTCAATGATTTATGCTAAGCTAACAGTGCTCCTGCCAGACCATGAGATGGGCTGAATGGGTTTCAAATGGTAAAACTGTTTTACTCTGGGAGCGTTTGAAAAATTTGCCTTTTCCTCAGTCTATACAACGTGCTCATCAGCATTCACTTGGAGACAGCCAAAGAAGCTCGTCTCATGATGAACAACGGGTTTATGATTCCAGTGACGGATGAGACTAGGAGCATCCGCCTCTTCCCTGCTCCAAGCGTCAGTGAAACAGGGTATCAATGAGGTGGCATGATTTTTCTTGCAGTTAAGCTGTTGAATACTAAATGGCAACTTATTAGATTTAACAAATTACTTTCAGCAAACCATGAGTAACCACAAAATCTCAAAAAAAGTCTTTCCACAACAATATTATAAACATAAGATGAATTTTACAGTGCTTGGGGAATACAAAGAGAAAATAATCTATAAAAAGAAAACGCAGTGAACTCAAAAGAGCTTTGGCCACAAATATTCTAGTAATAACAATGTAATGTTTTTTTTCCATTATTGTAATTTTTGTTTGGTACAGGAAAATAATGTAATGTTAATGTAAATAAAGCACAAAGCCAAATGAACCTCTTTGATTCAATATGAATATGAAATATTTATAGTGTATCCTTATGGGTAAACTTAAGTGGGTAAACTTTTAAATAACTGCACAATATGAATCATTTATTAAGCATTATAAAATAGTTTATCCATCATTTAAGCATTACCTCTACATTAACAGACAATGACATTAGTAAGCAATTTAAAAATACAGCTACAAGTGCTGTATTCTTGACTTTTAAGTACTCTGTAAATGGATTTTAAGTAGTGCTGAGTCAAGTAATTAAATTACTTATTGAGTGATTAAGTTGCATTTCAGACTATTAATAACATTTTTTAAAGTTACTTAGCCAACAGTCATACATATTATTTGAAATGATTTGTTTCAGATCTTTTGAATTGGATTAGATGTGCTGAAGATGCATTACATAATTTGTAACACAACAGCAGTGGGCGGAAAAAGGTGGATATGATCAAACCTTTTTGGTTTGCTTTTCCATTTATTTGCTTTATAAAACACTTGTATATTGTTATATGTTGTACTAATAATTCAGATAAGCTAATATGGAGCTCTGATTAATGTTAAATAAAAATGTTACTTCATGTAAATGAGATTTTAGGTCTCTGCTCCAGTCGTGCCCAATGTGTTAGGTCCATTAGTGCATGTTGATACATCTATTAATATTTTCTATTCACATTTTGCCCCGTATGCTGTTCTCAGAATAGCTGCTCTAATCACATACTCGTCTCATCAAGAGAGAGTGCAGTACTGGCGCTTTTTATCCAACATCTGCAAATTACATCCATTTTAATATGTACCTGTCCACTCGTTGCTGGTAAGATGATTTAATATTCTTGCCAACTTAATACCGTTTAATGCTGATTTGCAGCCTTGTACTTACTTCATTTCATTTTAGAGGCTAAAAAAGATAAATGGGATTTTTTTTGTCTATTCATGTTTTTTTATATCATTTAGACACAAAACTATAAAATAATACAAGCGTCATAGGAGTAAAACAATCTTTTTTTAAAGGTTTGTGAACGTCTTGCAGGATTGGCGAAAATGTGAATAATTTTAATTTTTTAATTAAAAAAAATATGTATCATACAAAATGCATGTTATTTTTTATTTAGTACTGTCCTGAGTAAGATATTTTATATAAAATATGTTTATAGTTTAAAGACATAAAGAAAAATAAGCTAAAATTAATAAATAAACCGAAAACAACTATTAGGAAATGTCCAAACTCTCACTGATGCCGCAGAAGGAAACATGATGCATTAAGAGCAGGGGTGAAAACCTTTGTGAATTGAAGATCAAGGTACATTGTACTTAATTTGTCTTTCGGGAAATATGCAAGTGCCTTCTTTTCCAAAGTGCAGTACTAAATGGCAACAAATTAATTATTATTTCAACAAAATTCGAAAAAAATTGAACATATTCTGTTTTAAAATATTCACCCCCTCCCCCCAGTTCTTGATGCATCGTGCTTCCTTTTGTGGCATCAGTGATGATTGGAACCTTTTTTAACTCTTAAGTTGTGTTTCAGTCCCTCATTAGTCATCACTGTGTAACGATGGATATCAAAATCCTACAGCCACTGCTGGAAAGGCTTCTGTGGATGATGGAGGATTTTTCTGAGGAGCAGCAGGCAGTTTAACTATTTAAAGCATACAAGGAACTCATAAATATCCCCTACAAAAAGAAAAAAAACATGAAAACCACAACCTTTTGCAAGAGGTTATTCTAATAATGTTTTCCTTGAGAACTATATGTAAACCTCGTTTCAGTAAAATATCTCACCTCAGGGTGGTACGAAATAAAAAAAATTATCTCTCTTATTTTGTTATAATTATTCACATTTTTTTATACAGATTTTGCAAGGGGTTCACATACTTTCAAACAGCACTGTATTTATTCCATTTGATTTTAACACCATTTTAAGTGATTTTAACCATAGTATAGTTTCAGCATTCAGCATTAATTAAATTATCATTGTTTTGTCTAATATGTTGGCATTTTAATATTTGCATAGCTTGGGACAGAATACCAGACCCTCATCTAAACAAACAGCAAAACAAGTCTTAATTTATCTTACAAAAAGCACTCTTTAAGTCAATTATTTAAAAGAAAAAAAAAAGATGGAGTTTAAAGAAAACAGAGCGCCTTACTAGGAGTAGCTTGTTCTTGTTTCGTTGGTTCTTCCTCAGTTTTCTGAGGACGACCTTTAATCTTGTATATGATGGCCATCAGACGTCCTTTGAGAGAAGTGTCCTGCTCCTCCTCTTCCTCTTCCATAGGGATGCCTGCATATAGACACAAACATGAAAACGTTATCTGCATCTCATTACTTCTGCTGACAACTGATATTTAACAACTTTAAGGTTGTACACATTTTCAACTGAATTAATAGTGTGTTAAAAATGTGGTTTCCTCAGTAAAAAAGACTGCAAATGTACTTTTTAATTAGATTTCAAAAAGTAGAATTAAAAGGACAATTGCTGACCACACTTTACAATAAGGTTTCAATAGTTAATGCATTTACTACGAATTAATTACAAATATTAATTTATTAATCATAGATTTTACTCATTTACTAATGCAATATTAAAATTTTAAATTGTGTTTGTTAACAATAGTTAATGCACTTTAGGTTAGCAAAATCGAACAACGAACAACTTCATTTTCATTACCTAACATGAATGAAAATGAATAAATACTGTAATAAATTGTCTATTAAAGTTTGTTCATGTTAATAACCACACTGACTAATATGACAAATTAATGAATAATATAATTAATATAACTAATTAATGTATTAATATAACTAACTAATGAAACCTTTAGTGTAGTGTAACAAATTAATATAAAGACTATAGTTGTAACAAGATAGGGCAAAAAGAAGCAATGTTTTATTTAATTATTTTCAGATCTTAATCTGATGGACAAATAATTTGAAGAAATAATCAACAGATTAAAATAATCATTAGCTGCAGCAAGCATTATGAGGAATAATATCTATAATAAAGGATTAAAGGTGAAACATTTTATATACCGTATATGAAATAATTGAAAGATGAATTGACTATCAGAATAATTGTCAGTATTCACAAAATTAGATAGCACATGAAATACTATTTTTAATAATGCATTAAAGTTTATACAATTTTATTAAACATTTAAAATCTTACACATTTAAAACACTTCGATAACCAATTATAATTAAATAATACAGGATTCATACACATTTTTACTACTAAAATTCCATGACTTTTCCAAGACTTTTCCAGAACTTTTAAGTACATTTTCATGACGTAATGTTTTTATGTAATGTCTACACATACATAGTAAATAATAAGAAAAACAATGACATTAAAATTTATTACAGCATATTATAGAACATGCAACAATCTATTTTGTTTAAATTTGTTTATATCTCTAAGTAAAATTGATTTTGATAATGCTTACACTGCATTAACAATGTGAGAGCAGGTTTTTGGCCAAGGACAGAAAAGAAGTAAAGACAACTAACCTATATTCAAGTTAGGGAAGCACAATATATCATTTCAGCATCGATATTGCAATGTGTGCATCCGCAATAGTCACATCGCAGGATATGCAATGTTGGGATTATAGTTTAATATAGTTTATTTATAATGGAGTAAAAGTTTATCATCTGCATGCATTTTTTAAAGAGATTTTTTTCTTTAAATGAACACAAAACTAATATATTTTAATAACTCCTATAGTATTGAAACAAGTGAAGTGTGAGTAAATAGTAAGAACATTTTAATCTTTGAGTAAACTGTCCCTTTAAGGCCTGTGACTATGTGAACATTTCAATATTTCAAATTTTAAAACATCCAGACACAAGAAATATTTTGTAACTTTAATAGAGATTAAATAATCTACAATAAAGACTATGCAGTGTTGATTAATCAATATCTGTACCTGAATAGTGAATACCTGAAAACTATAATTCACTTTTATCTTTACTATATTTTATTTATCTATACTTGTAATTTATTTATTAAATATTATTCGAGATTCACTCCTCTACAAAATCCCCCAAATCAATTCAAATAAACCTGTTATATCATCTGGTGAAATTGTATTCACATCACAGTATATGTGACAGAAATAATAAATATCGTAATGTCAGAATTTTCCAATATTGCGCAGCCCTAATTATGATATTAAACTAATATCCGTGACTTTTCCAGGCATGGAAAATGCCATGTCAAAATTCCACGACTTTTCCAGGATTTCCATGACCGTATGAACCCGGATAATAATTGATTAATCAAAGAAATAACTGCCAGATATACTGAATATATATTTATTTTAATTAAATAATCATAAGTTGCAGCAACATCTGTGAAATAAGTAGAAATACAAAACAATTCAAATTAACAAGGTAACATTTTAAATTTAATTGCCTTTTTTATTTGGTAGGTAGTATATTTATGTACAGAGAAATGTTGGAGGAGCATGGAGGTGGAGAATGAAATAAACAAATAATGTACTGTATATGTACCACAGTGCAGTCGAAGGTCATTATGGAAGGTCTGAAGTTCCTCCTGCAGCTCCTCGGGGCAGGTGCAATCATCACCAGCGCTGAAATTCAACAGCATGTTTATCTGCAATGACAAATCAAACGTCGCTTCAGATAAAAGCATCATTTTATCACAACTAGAAAGTAATCCGAAGTAATCCGATAATAAAATATTCCCTTCCCAAGTCCCACCTTTCACAAAAGTTATGTAAGATTGTAAAAGTAATCATCTGTATCTGCAAGAAACATTTCTGTTGCCAAGGTGACGGAGACAACATGAGCTTATAATGGGCTCATACAGACAGGCACACAAGGGCTTTTTCTCAGTTAGTAGATGTGGTGTGCATTTAAAACAGGGTGAGCGATTCTGCCAAACAGTCCTAATCAGCGGCTCTGAGAATAATGGAGTGGGTGCAGAAGACGCATTGTCTCAGTGAGTGAAACAAAAGTTCAATTAAAACAAAGCAAACATGAATAATTCCTGAAAAAGTCAGCTTTAGAGCTGTGCTAAACACAAATCAAAAGATGATAAAGTCAAGACCTTGGATGTGCTTTATTTTACAGTACTTTAATGCTACACATATTTAAACAAAAGCTTAATATCTGCTCTGATGTCAGTGTTAATTGAGCCGTTGCATCAGATCTTGCAAATTAATGATATAAATGAAATCTACTGCATGCGACCAAAAAAGTCCATAACATAATCTTTGAGCGACATGCGACATCATTCTGTGCTGCAGACGTCATCTACTCCTCAGCAGCAGCAGAATGGCACACAGGGCGATTATTTTACCAGAGAAAGTTAATATGGTTAACGATCAGGGCATGGGTTGATTGCGAAGCTGTGTCGGTGGCTGTTGCAGATAGGGTATCCGTGCTCAAAGGAGGGGGCACTTTTAAGGACGAACTTTCTCTCTGAGAGAATAAAGAGCAGGTGCTTAAGCACCCAAACCCTCTTTCTGCACATGTCTATTGTTTATAACGACATAAAATGAAATAACTCTGCAAACAGAGATGAACCAACTCCACCTTCACAGTTCAGTCTGCGGCTGCTCATTTACCCTTGATGTGTTCACTACACCGGTGGTCAGATAGACAGCACCCTGGTTGTCATAAATCACAAATGATCAGTGTTTTCAATCACAAAAGACTTATTTTAGGTTTCAAATACACGTTAGCAGTAGCAGAACAACCCTTCACGGTTCATGAAATACACCACGGCTGTCTGTGAAAGGGGCAATAATTACATTAAGCATGATAACGTGCAGATTTGAGCACTAAGTCTCGCAGAGTGAAGGTAGCCTAAGAGTTTTCTTCAGAAATGACGTCATGGAGGCTTCTAGGAGCTCTAAATAAAACCAAATGTTTAAACATTCATTATAAGTCATTATAAACATGAATTTTAGCTTGCATTTTCCTTCACTTCGTAATTAAATCTTGTTGATTGAACAGTTTTAAGAAGAGAAACGCGAATAAAAGATATCAGTATAAGCGTACTGTACACAAGTTATAGCCACACTCACGAAAATGAATGGGAATGTGTCATTACAGCACAATGAATTCAGGGTGTTTAGGACACATGATCCTGATTCCTATGGACCTCTACTGATTTGTTGTATCATACTGTAAATACATTCATCAGCAATAAACTACAAGCGCTCACACAACAAATGAAGAAAATCATAAACGTAAATGTTTTCTTGCAGCAACTCTCTCAGTTATAGATAAACTTGTTCATTTATTTGGATCTGCAACCTCTGTGCTCACAGATTATTATGGAATGCATATTTTCAGCTTTTCTAAAAAAAAAAAGTACATATATAAAGGTATATAAAACATGTTAGTCCATTTCATTTTGTTTTTCAAAAGATATTACTATAAAACGATCTGAATTTTCAGCTGTGGTTTGGACTGGTTTACACTGTGCACGCCTGCGTTTGTCCACAACCATGGCCGACCACAACTCGCCGTGACATATATTATCGAGCTCAATAAAAAGACAAATTTTATAAAAGCGAAACAAAATCTACCACTGTGTGGGACATTTAAATCTCTCTCACTTTATACTGTATGATACTGAGTGTCACTTTGGAATATGTGACAGCACAATTCAGATGTTTCAAAACTTTGACTAAAAACTAAAAACTATACAAGCTGCATATTTAGACATTATCACAAACACAGCAAATTTCCAACTACATGCAAATTCTTCAATCAGTTTTGTTTATTGAAATAAAAAGTATATTCCAAAGTGAAGGGAGAAACATGCCCATTATGAGAGAAACATGCCGAGGATACTGGACATGATCAGTCACTATAGTGTTAAAAGTTATGCTGTGGGTCTGTACAAATGGCTGACCTGCTCTTGTGGAGGAGAGCGGAACTCTCTAGTCTTTTTGGCAGTGACAGCAGCAGACATGTTGAGGGCCAGCATCAGCTCATTGTAGCGGAACTTCTGATTGAACTGCAGCTTGGACACGAAATCATCTGAGAAGGCCACGATGGCCTCAATGCGCTGCTTTAGCTCACAGTCACAGAAATAGTGTAGCAGCTCACACATCTGTACGACAAGCAAACAGGAAAACACGAATTAATTTGAATGCATATAGCACTGTACATCCCAGTCAAGCTCTTTAAGGAAACAATCTGACTATTGTTTTTTTTTTGTTACAAATATTGATTCATACTTGCCGACCTTGGTTAATTGAACATGAAGCACCTCATCATGTAAAGCATTAACCTGATGATAATAATGTTTACAGACAAATCTCATGCTGTTGAAGAAGCATTGTTATAGCAGGGTTTTTTTTTATTATTTATAAAGTATTTATTAAAACTTTGAATATTCATTTTAGTTTAGAATTTTATAGTTATGAGCTTTTTGTCATATTTTTAAATATCGTTTTTTTTTTAT
The DNA here is from genome assembly GCA_903798035.1 of Danio albolineatus. NCBI lineage: Eukaryota > Metazoa > Chordata > Actinopteri > Cypriniformes > Danionidae > Danio > Danio albolineatus. Next base: position 14,482,015 of record CAIGQQ010026964.1, on the reverse strand, counting down.
TCCATATAAACTCCAAAAAAAATTTTTATGCAAGTTGTATTTTTAGCAATTTTAGCAACTTTACCAAACAGTACATTTATTATAGTGAGATGCCAGGGATTTTACTTCATTTATTATATATATTTTTAAAATATATTTTAATTTAAGGTTTATTTATGTTGCATTTTTTTGGCATAAATAACAATCCTGTTTTAGAGAAGATGTCATTTAATTTATTTATTTTAAAGTTATTAATTTGGCTTGTTCTCACGCATAAACTTTTAGGAGATTTAAAAAGTTTGGTTTTAGTAACCTTTAGTTACCTTGATTAAATTAGTTAAATTAATGTATTATTGAATAAATAAATGAATACATTTCTGAACACCCACACAAAAATCCAGCAATACATATCTTACAACAAAAGAAACCATACACTCAAAATATGGGTTTACTGTAAAAAAAATAAATAATAAAAATATACTGGGTTCCCCACAATTGATTTGTGTTGGGACAACATGAACGAATTAAGTTAACCAATTAGATTTTATGAATTTAAGTGGATTGAACATAAAAAAATTAGGTTGTCCCCAAAAAAACTCAAGAGTTGCACTGTTTCAGCTCATTTTAAAATTAGTTTGAACAAACAGCAAAGGTAAATTTGTTGAGTGTCAAACTTAGGTAAAATATGAACAAAGCCAACCACTGGATTAAAAATCTAATATTTTAGATTAGAGTAATATTTTAGAGTAAATGTTACTTAGATCTTAATTAGCATGCAAACGTCAGATCATACGGGCAGGAATAATAGAAGACAATCACCTGCCGTTTAACTGATTCTGGCAAACTTGTCTCCAGAAGACCTTTGGGAGGTTGCTTGGCCTCTTTGCCCTCCTCCTCTCCAGCCTCCACAGCCTTCTCTTCATTACTGGTGGCTTCCTCTTTCTCAGCCCCCTGCTCTGCCACTGCTGTCTGCTCCTCCTCCTCCTTACTGTCCCCAAACACAATGGGCTCAATGAGAAGCAGGATGGTCTTCACCTCCTCGCTGGTCATCGCCCCCATGATCAGCAGGGTCCCGATCAGCTTGAGAATGGGCACAAACTGATACTCCACGCTTCCGCCCACCGGATCCCGAATATGGGCTCCTCCGCCCTGCACAGCTTCAGTCAGCATGCTGATGGCTTTCTCCTTCATGATCGCCAGAGGGATCTGAGGGCTGTAGAGTGGCGTTTCACGTTTGGTGGTGATGAAACACGGAGGGGTGAAGTTAAGGCGGGGGGTGAGCGAGGTGCTCAGGCCCACCCCGGGAAGAGAGTGACGCTTGGAGTCGTCAGGGAAGAGGCGGATGCTCCTTGTCTCGTCCGTCACTGGGATTATAAACTCGTTGTTCATCATAAGACGAGCTTCTTTGGCCGTGTCCAAGTGAATGCTGATGAGCACATTGTAAAATCCTTCACGAAGCTGACCGGTTAGATACTGGTTATCAATGATGTACAGGAACTGCGATTGGCCAAGATGGCTACACAGGCTGTGAGCGACACGGGTGTTGCCCAGGGCACAAAGAGAGCAGAAGAGCTTTAATGTATGATAGTGGAACTTCCGGAGATCTTCATTTTCTGACAGCTCCATGATATCAATACACCTAGAATGGGGAAAATGGAATGTTATAGGTTGTGTTCCATAGTTTAGGGTTCATCTCAGTGCCCTAATGCCTTTAAAGGTTTTACTCTCTTGAATTACAACTTCGAAGGGATGAAGGGCAGTGTCTATAAGATTAGGCTACATAAAATTTACCGTGAAACAATTATGCTTATATTCTTCAGGTTTATTCTTATAGTTGACACCTTTTGAACAATATAAGACACAAAGTTAGTTAAGGTAAGGTAAGGTTTATTGACCCATGTGCAAGGCTGGAACAAGCTGAGCTGGAGCTCCAGGCGAACGATGATCATGCCATCCACACGGAGTGCATGCTGCCCCACTCCTTCACCAAAGTGAAGTGAAAGGATGTCGCTAACGAAAGTGATGAGCGAGGGTATGGAGTCACGCCCTGGGCGATTTCCCATATTGCCCATGCCTAAATCCGCCACTGACCCTTTTGAGGGGAATATGTCTTGGGTCCATCACCAATGCTGCATTCATCACAATTAATTGAATTCAATTCATGTTTATTTCTATAGTGCTTTTACAATATAGATCGTGTCAAAACAGCTTAACATAGAAGTTCTAGTAAAGTCCATATTTCAGAGTCGAAGTTCATTATAGTTCAGTTGAGTGTGTTTTAAAATTCACTGCTGAAAGTTTAAACACTGAAGAGCAAATCCATCGATGTGCAGCTCCACAAGTCACAATCCAAGCAAGCCAGTGGCGAGGAGAAAAAAAAACTTAACTAACAGTTCCAGCCCGATCTCTCGAGAAAATGTAAATATTTTGTTTTGTCTGTTTACAGACATATGTCTGTTTTTTGTGGCTAATACAGTACGTAAGATTTTTTAAAGGAGGTGTGGCACCAAACCCCACCCCTAAACCCAACCACCATTAAGAAAAATCATGGTAAAATGTTCAAACGAGATTGTACAGATTCATACAAATTAGCCACTAAAACAATAAATACGTTTTTATATAGTAGTGAACATTTGAAGTGGATCAAAAGTTTTTTAAAAATTGTTTTAAGACAAGAATGGGCATTGTTCAATAGTTTTGGACAATTTCACTAAACTTTTTTGATCCACTTTAAAAGTTGACTACAGTGACATACAATAAAAAACAAATGACATTAAATGAAGTTAAATTAGGGTTTCACTCTAAGCCACCACTATTAAACACCAGAAAAAAAAAGATTTTTTATCTATTCAATCTGCAACGAGGGACTCTTAACCTAGATTTCATACTCTAAGAATGCTATGTATGATGCTTATCTGCTATTTTAATTGTCAAAATTTTTTATTGTCTCTATTTCTTATATTGCAAAAAGATGTACAGTTTGAGAGTTTTGCTGAAGTTCACGCTACTTAAACAAGCTTCACTCTCAATTGATTATTATTTTTTGACTCACCACTAAAAAGGGATGTACTGTAAGGAGACCAACAAAACAAACTTTCACAGTCTACATCACAAAACAAACCCATGGGAGTAAAAGTCCTTTAATACAAAGCTGCATTTGAAGTGGCCGATTCTGGGCACTATTTGAAACAACCCTCTAATACGACGGCCAAGATTGCTCCCATTTTGAAGCGTCCTACACAGGCAGATTTATTTTGCTTTGAAGGCAAGAAGTCAACATAAAATCTAAACTGCCATCATTTTTGAATACATTTTTCCAATTATAAATGATCTACCCATACATGTTGATTTTATTAAAAATAAATATGCCCTTATATCTCATGCCATAATATTCAATCGATCAAAATAAAGTCTTGTTATGTTTTTTCTTATTCAAGATAATATATGCATCACAATAGGATGGAAAAGACTGTCACAACTTCCGTTTTTTTTAATGCCAACCATAAGATGTTGATTCTAGCAAGTTGGCATTTGAGGAAGGAGCCAAATGAGCACTTAAGAGGTTTTATTTCAATGAAAGGTCACATTCCCATGACCACGTAGTTGCCAGTCATCGCATGTGTAAAAGCGAGTGCATGAGCAATGTGTCACCTGTTCTCCTCTGGGATGTGCACAGCCATCATCTGCAGGGGCTCCAGACACTGCACCACCCAGCCGTGCCTCTCACTCACACGGGCCGCCTCCACCGTCAGAAACGTGTTGGGCATTCGGCTCCACAGCACCGATACAATGGTCTGCACGTCCAGTCGAGGAGGACACTGCGGCTCGGGGTTTTTCAGCAAACTCTTAAAGATGGCTGAAGACAGGGGCATTGCATCCTGTGTGGGAATCCATGCAGATCAAGTCAGTGAATTGTAATGTGGGAAACGGAGGCAAGTGACTGGATTAATAATAGTGTAGACTTACTGGGATTTTCGGGAACTCAATTTGGAAGAGGTTTGGGCTCGTGGGTTGAACAAACACAGCAGGGAAGAGCTTAGTGTTAGGCTCAACCTAAAAAAAAGGATAAGAAAGCATATGAGGCCCATTCTGATTAGCAGTTTCTCTATTGGAGATATGGTGTGGCACACTATTTAGGATTAAAGTAAATCTAATCTATCTAAACACGATACTGTCTTTAAATATTTGCCATTGTGAGTCGGATTTAAAAATCAGGGCCTGAAGCAAATGAGGACCGTATGGAGTGCAGAGTGCATCATTAATGTTGCATTGCGCTAGCTGTTAATGTCTCTCTCTCTCTTTTTTAACATTTTGAAATTGCAGTAATTGCACACAGGACTGCATTGCATTACATAAGCAAACTACTGTACAGTACTAGACCAAATATTTGTGTAAAAAAAGTAGTTGTGTTTAAAACCACAGTATTTTTAAAACGGCACCAAAAAGAATTCATAATCCTATTGGTCATCTGCATTCTGCACATCCAGTGGACATTTTACTATCCCATAATGCCACAGGAGACTAATTATAAATGGTAGTCTACTGGCAAAACTGATATGACGAGAAAATTACTGCATGACAGTTCAAAAATAAATGTACTTATCACAATTGTGATATCACACATTTTGACAACATTTTGGTTAATGCAACATTACTGCTCTAGGGCAGTCATTGTTCTATGATATTTGCAAATTAAATAACATTTCTTTGTATTTTATGCTACTGAAATACACTGTTATTTGCAACTTTACCAGAATTTTTAACTTTACACATATTTAAATACTTCACAGTCATTTAAATACATTCAAGTTGATCAATTGAATCTATCTCTGACTTTTGTCAGCACTATAGCAACGATAGTTTTTGACAGTATTGCAATTTTTGTGGATCATTTATTAACTTTAAAGCAAAAATGAAAAGATGAACTGAATTATTTACTCTTGTAGTAAACTCTTCGTTATGATTTGGCAAAGCCCAGCATTGACCCTGTGTCCTGTTTTGTATAAGGAGTTGAGATTACCTGGTATGCAGTAGGTAGCTCTCTGCCATTGGCAGTGAATGAAACCAGGCCTGAGGCCAGATCTATAGAGCAGCCAATCTCCAGATCAGCATTACTACGGCTTGTGGAGCTGCTGGCAACGTCACCAGCACAGACCATATAGCAGTTACTCCTCCTCACACTGAATTTAGAGAGATGACAAAAAAGGACAGTGGAAAAATTCAAGTGTCTGTGACTGTGCGAAGTGACAGTGTAAAAACACAACAGAATCTTTTTTGTTTACTGACCTCTCATGAACACGTCCCCGCTCATCTCCCAGAGTTACAGTGACAGTGCGAACCGTGTCGAGGCTGAAGTGTTTGCTGTAGTAGTGGTAGTCTGGTGTTACCCAGCCCAACCACACAGATGATGGATCTTGTCCGGCAAATACTTTCACAGAGTAGAAGTACTAAAGCAACGGTACATCAAACATTAAATGAGCACAATAATAAAATAAACATTGGCTGGCTGTTAAGGCTTTTCACACTGCAGTTAAAAGGTGTTTGTGATTCCAATTCATGCCATTAACCCCATGTAAAGGAACATTTTACACTTGTAATTTCAAAGCAGATTTACTACGTTTAGGTTTTTTTTTGGTTTTTTTTACCGCAGGTTATGAAGACCTACTGTGGAACAGAGTAAGCACCACTTTTGGATTGTAAGCCTGATTGCTATAGTTACTGGTATCTTCTTAACACAAAAGTTAATTTGCTTTGTCTTTTCTTGACGGAAATGCCACAATCATCAGTAAGCTGCTTATACTGTTATAAATATGCAGTATACAGTAAAAGTGGGTTATATATTTTTTAAGGCAAAGCACGTGACTGTGTTAAACTCTTAATTACAGCTTGACAAGTGTGAAGAAATTTACAATAGAATGTAAATACATCATTAAGGCCAATTCACACCGTACAAACAGATGTTCTCAATTTTGGACAATCTAATACAGGATGCCACTTTTCAGATATTCTACAACCCAACATTACTGATAGTGAAAACAAGGTGCGAATAGACCGACGCACTTATCCTGATGAAGTGGCATCTATGCAGTGCAGTTTAAATTGGAACAGTAAGTTATGACTGGATGATTAGCAACCATCGCCCAATCAGCAAACTTACACATTCAAGAAAAAACTGTGTATATACAGTCATTTCAGGTTATTCAACTGGAGTATAGAAAATACTATTATATTCTTAGCTTTGTAGTCTGACACATTGTAAGTCAGCGATACATACAGTAATATGAGGTTGTAAACAGAAAAAATAAGAATATTATCTCTTTTTTTAGGAATGCACGGTGTAAAACATAATGTTATGAATAATAATAATGATAAATTGTTAGCCCTGGATCAATTATGAGCAGTAAGAAATGTATAGTTATAGAATATTCTGTCAATCATTTACAGTAATCATGATAGTTCACCCAAAAATGTCAAGTTTCTTTCTTCTGTCGAACACAATGGATGATATTCTGAAGACTCCATTGACCTCCATAGCATTTTTGTTCCTACTATGGATGTCAATGGATGCTGGTCTCCACTACTATTCAGAATATCTTGTTTTGTGTTCAACAGAAGAAAGAAAGTTGACATTTTTGGGTGAACTGTCAATTTAAAAGGATTCCAAGAGTCTTAGAATGACCCAGGAATAACTATTTTGAGTGTGACAAGCTGAGTATAACCTCTCTTGTTTTTACCTTTGTAATGCTGCCATAATCAACCTTGCCTCCGTCGTCTTTTTTAGCTCTTTGGTCTTCAGCAATAACCTCATTGATATCGGTGATCTTCCGAGGGCCTGCGTGAAACTCAACAGGCATGCTTAGACGACAACAGATCATGTCGTCGTTGCTTGTCTGTGTGCCAAACGTCTTATGTGTCACCTTTAGACAAGGAGGCGTGTCCACAGTCCCATCTATTCTAGTAACCTAAATTCAAAAGGATGCAAAAATTAAACAATGCAACAACTCCAAGACTTTTCCAAAATGTCCTAAAATGTAATTGACTGTACCTCAATATGGGGATGATCTTCTGGCACATTCACAAATGTTGGCAGACGTTTGCTGAACCACATAGTGACCTCACGTTTCATGTTGACAGCAAAAGGTTCAAATCCCTCTTGAAGGCCACACATAGTGTAGTATTTAAAAGTACTTGCGTCTTTTCCAAGGTTCATGCGCCCAATTTGGGAAAGACCCAGGCTGCACACTGGGATGAACCCTAAGAGGAGTCAATAGTCAATATCTTTCAAGACTGCCGAGTTGACATAGATACAAAGTTCATTGCCTATTTACTCTATTTACCATCTTCAGTTTCAAAGTCAGCAAAGCAGAGCTCAGAGCCCTTGTTGGTGATCAGGATCTCTCCATTCAAGGTGAATATCATGGATTTGTCCTCCATGTTGATCAAGCAGCCCACCACATCTCCTTTATTCCATGACCTTGCAAAGAAATGACTGCCCATATGCACCCGGCGGCCCTGGGAGAAGTTTTTTTGATTAGAACAATAAAAAAATCATAAAGAATTATTATCCTGCATTAAGTAACGTGTGACACTGGACAACAAAACATGGGTATATTTTTGACAATAGTCAAAATTTTCTTAGGATTATTATCAAACATGCATGGGAATCAAACATAAGATGATATGCAGAGGCATTAAAATTACTTCTGTTTTGTTTAAAATGCATTGAATACATTTACAATGAGGTCCAACAGCAGTATCTGGTACTGTACCATGATGCAACAAAATGATTTAACTATTAGCAGATCAGTGACGAAGCATCAGATAATCACCCTATGACCATCAAAGACGAAAGACTGGTCATCCATTCCCAGTTCAATATCAGGTCTGCATCCGGGGCGTGCCCAGCCCACGCGCATGTCCCCTCCAGTGATCGCCTCAAACTCAAAATACCACTTTCCTGTCTTCACAGCATACGTCTTCTCCACACGGAAGAGACGGATGGATTCAATGCCCTCTTTTTCTACTTGATGAGCAGCTGAAGATAAAAGATTATTGTCAATCTTTGACAAATTGAAATGGATCAAACTCCTAAACGTATTAAAATTATTTAATACAAACGACATATTGAAATAATATATATATATATATATATGCACACACACAAAATAAAACTCACTCTCTTGATCAGGTGGGTCTATGAAATATCCATATCCAACCAGAGTACGGATGGCCTCCCGAAGACTGTCTCTGTTTGATTTCTTTGTGCGTTCATCTAATAAAGCATATGGCACTAAGCGCGGATTACGTCGGTTTTTCAAATCCTTTAAAAAAAATAAAAAAGAGATAAATGTACGCTGTTTTATGAATAAAAAATCCATATTTAATAATTAACAAACAGCACATGCTTACCTGCTGAATGCCATAGGTCCATCCTTGTTTGATACGATCTTTAGCCCAAACATTGTGAGCATTTTCAGCAAGTTTATCAACTAGAACTTCTTGACCAGGATTCAGTTTCATGTCAGAAAGGTCCAGTGGAGTTGGTTTATAACCATTTGCCATCATATAGCTGTGTGACAAAAAAAAAATACAAAAAATGTCTCACCATATAATAAATCTTTTTTTTTTTTTGATTGGTTATTTATTGCAGAACAAAGCCAGCATTCATAGCTAGCAACAACTATATACAAGCCAGGGTTTGCATTAAATGAAAGCACATTACAAAAATGATAACAATGAATAAATAATAATACAGAGGAAAAGAAAAACTCTGGGGTGAGAAGTGACCTTAATACACCTCTAATATAATATTATTTATCTTTCAGTATGCTTTAGTTTATCTAGTTATTATACAAGAAGTTGTCTCAATAAAATCAGACCATGCTTTGATTGTTTGTGGTTTAGCTCTGTTAATTCTTGCTGTAGAACATTCTAACAGCGCAATATTCTTTAGTTCAATAAGCCACATTTTGTCCACTGAGAATGTGGGTTCATGCCAAATATTCAATAAAACCTTCTTGGCTTCAGTTAGTGCAGAATAAAACCATATAATAATTCTTGATTAAAACTTCCTTAAAACAGCTAGTTGTCATAGAAACGTTGAATGTTTAATGTGTGTATTGGTTTTACTTTTTTGGCAGTTTCATCTTTTTCAGATCATCCTCAGCATTTATATTGACCTGTGCAACATGGCAGCCTAAAGCAAGCAGGGTCCTGAAACAGAGAGAGTTTCAGAAAACAGAAGAAATGATCAGCAAAAAAATAGGGCAAAACTTTATGTCAAAGACAAGCAGTGCATCACTAGTTTTATCAAATTAAATAATTCTGTTTAACACCTCATTGAGCTAGTTATTGCGGTTTTGATCAAGTCAAAACACTAATATGAATTTGTAGCCAAAGCCTTTCTAAAATATAATTTAATGACCATAAACATTTTAATAATTCTGTCCCAAACTACAGACTTTTACATATTCAATTCTATATAAAGCAGGACACTGATAATACTCACTTTAAAGTTTCAGTTGACATTTGCAGGTTATAATTTTTTTCTGTTTCTGGCAGTTTAGAGAAGTCAACAAGACAAGGGTGCTGCCTCTTGTTGTCATCTCGGACCTGGAAAAAATGTAAATTTATTTATAATCATTAATTATATGATATTATATTGGCTATATAAAAGCATATGCTATGAATTTTCAGCCTGTAATGAAAAGCCCCACCCTAAAGGCATCCATGTGATCAGAAGTGAAGAAAAATAATTTCGAGAGGGAGAGAGGGAAGGGTATGGTATTTGATTAATGATTATGAGGGCAATTACATTTTGGGATACGAAGAACACAAATAAACAGTTTATAACTAACATGACTGTATACATTAAAAAATAACCAGAGTGCATTTTGATTTCATGCCGACTTTAAAGAAAGACTGAAGCACATCTTTACATGTTTACTTAAATGTCACTCTAAGCAAAGTGGATGGCATCTCGTCTAGATGTCTGTAGATTACTGCATCAATGTAAAGGTAATTTCTAAATTGAATCATTGTGTTCCACCTCTATGTTTCATGCACATGAGTGTAAGCATTAGCAAAAAATAGCAGGCTGCATTTAACAACCACAAGTGTAGCTAATAAGAATTGTTCCTACATAAAGTTGTTCCCTTAAAGTTGGACAAATTAACTTAAATTAACAAATTAATGGGTGGAAGATTATGTTATTTGATTAAAGATGAGAGGCAATATTCATTTTTACAAAATAAGGATACAGTCGAACCCGAAATTATTCAAGCCCCAAGAAAATTCGGACTTTTTTTCACAATGATGCCTCTTGTACATTGTCTTACTATCGTTCGAGAGAAGCCTGTGTCATTTTCAGTCAAAAAACCTGCTGGTTGAATAAAAGCATGTTTAAGTCAGAATTTGCCAAGGGTATGAATAATTTCGTGCTTGACTGTGTATAAAAATAAGAAGAGCACATTTTGATTTCATACCGACTTTAAATTAAGGGGAGAAATTATGAATCAGCAAGGGAGGTGATATGATTTAAGTCCGACACTGCAAAACTAATACCAATCTCTGACCCGTAAATCTCTTTAGACTGATGTTATGTGAGAGAAGATGCTAAAGTGTTTAGGATTGACTAATGGTGGTGAGATGAAAGTGGCATTGTGCTTGCCAAGCTGCTCTTGTCCTGTAACCCCACACGCTCACAACAATGCTACCTTGAGCCAGCAGAGTCTGATTAAAATCTGATTAATCTGAGAGCAGCTGGGCCACTGAAATATTTGTTCTTAATGAATGCTAAGATCTGGCCTCAGGAGTAACGGCAGTGCTCAACCATATTTCATTTTTTCTGCCACTGGGCTGGACAGCATGCTGTTCATTAAGATTGTCTTAACTACAGTAATACTGCAAAGCTTTTTCCACTGTGCTCTGCAATTTCTGGAGTTACTCTCCTGCAGCGAACAGCAGAAGGCATAAAACTGGATCTAAGTACTTTTCTTTTGCCATTACTATCTGAAAATGAGATCTGCATGCCCATCTGCTGTGTCGCTTCTTGGGATGCTTAAATATTCATTTAATGCTGAAGCCAAGCACGCTCAATTCAGGTTGACATTTTCAATTATCCTCCTCTGGGTAGTTAAAGCAACACTGCAGAAATTATCCGGATATCTGCGCTCATGTCATACAGAGATGATCTTGTTCCTGATGAAATTCTAACGACACTGTTTAGCATCTCCTACCTTGCCGTACATCCAGCCAAGCTCGATTTTGTTCATGCCCCAGAGCTCATGGATGTTCTCAGCTAACTTGTCCCGCACGTTTTCAAGATGTGGAGGCAGGACAATCTGGATCACAAGAACAACACATTTACATTTGAGCAGAGTCAATAACATAATCACACAAGAGAGATTAGAGCTCCAAATGGTGGGTAGAAATGCAATCGTATACGCAATTATTTAAATAAAAATGCTATTTAAAAACAATTCCCATGTTTGATGTCTTTTTGTAGAGTTGCACAATCGGGTCACAATACAATTTTGTCTCTATATGTTTTTTGGGAGAGTCTCAAAGTTCAGAAGTTGTTGACTTGCATCTAAAAAGAAACCTAAGGACCACCGTTTCAGCTAAAATCTTTGAGGTAATTGTATAGTCATTTTTTTTGTAAAAATGCTAGGTCCCATGAAATTAAAATAAAGTTTTTTAGATGTTAGTATCACCATCCGAAACAGTGACAAAATTCCCGTTTAGAAGATATACGGTAAACTAGACATAATATATGCACTTGAGCTCAACCACTCTCACTGGCGGAGCGGAGGTAGAACAACATGTTACTGGCTGTTTTTAAAGGAGAGGAGCTCCACTATGTCCCATCCAATAAAAATGCATATTTCAAAGCACTTCACGGGACCTTTAAAAACATCTTTGCCATGTTTGTAGGGCTGCACAGAATACAGTAATTAGCACATTAATATGACAGTCATGACAATTATTATTTAAAAATATTAATTCAAATGATTCAGTTTAAAATGAAATACACTTTCTTAAACAAATCATTTTATCGCATAAAAACGTTTTATACTGGTCTGTTTAATGCAGTGTGAGTTCATGTTAAATTATTCATTCATTCATTCATTCATTTTCTATTTCGGCTTAGTCTCTTTATTAATCTGGATGCCGCCACAGCGGAATGTACTGCCAAATTATCCAGCACATGTTTTACCAGCCACAACCCATCACTAGGAAACATCCATACACACACACTTACATTCATACACTACAGACAATTTAGCCTACCCAATTCACCTACAGTATACCACGTCTTTGGACTTGTGGGGGAAACCGAAGCACGCGGAGGAAACCCACACGAACACAGGGAGAACATGCAAACTCCACACAGAAATGCCGACTGACCCAACCGAGGCTCGAACCAGCGACCTTCTTGGTGTGAGTCGATTGTGCTACTCTCTGCGCCACCATGACGCCCATGTTAAATAAATCTTCTGTTAATCATGCAGGCCCTCTAAAAGGGTTTATAAGCATTGAGAATAATTTCATTTCTGATAATATCTGACCTGGCTGGTGTCGACAGGAACAGGGATGAAGGAGGCCTGGGAAAGGAACTCTGTGGTGCCCAGTAGATCTCTCACTCCCTCCAGGTCTCTTTTATACTCCTTCACAGGTTCCACACGCATCTTTTCTTTGGGAAGCAAGGCTTCATAACATGGTGCATAACCTGCTGGAGGCAGGAACTTAAAGTCTCCATGCCGACCACCCAACAGGAAACGGACCCTTGAGGGGAAAAAAAATAAACAAAATCATGTTTAATTAGCTGAATAATCCTAAACTCAGAAATGTCTATTTAGTTGGTTGAGAAGTCAAGTGAGTAATGTCCTGTCTCTGTTGACTGAACATAAAGCTAAGCAGAAGAAAAAAGGGCTCATTTGTCAAAGCAGAACAACCGATTTCAGAAAGTTATAATGACTAAAACATGTAAAACAATTATGCACACACTCAAAACCATTGCAGAGTCAGGACCCACAAATATTAATATAGTTTTGCCTGTACGTTTTGGTCACACTTTATTTTGACAGTCAGTTTGTTAAATTTAAGTTACATTGCATCTACATGGCAACTAATTCGCATTAGATTATAAGTAGACTGTTAGATTGGGGTTGGGGCTAGAGTTAGTGTAAGTTGACATGTACTTGTAAAGTTTTTTTATAGTCAGTTAAATGTCTATTGAAGGACTGTTAAATGTCAGTATCAGCAGACAGTCTACTAATACTCAAATGGACCATCAAAATAAAGTGTTACCTATGTATTTGTTTACTTGTGTTATAGAAATCACCAAGATCCACAGTTTCAGCAAAATGTTCTCATGCTCTTTGTTAATGTAACTTTGCAGCGTGTACTTTGAAGCAACTAAAAACAACCTTTATTAAAAGTATTACTGGGATTTTTTAGGAGGTATCTCAGCAAAAAGTGCTTCTTTTAATCACTTTGATCGAAGCAAAACTATTCAGGAGCATGCAGAGCTCACATATATCAAACCTTGTTTTATTGAGCTGATTTTGACTCATTAAAATACATTCACACACTAAAGAAATATGGTTGTGGAACATTTGATGCTGTTCACAGACAATTTTTGCCACAGAATTAATTTGACAACTCTAAAATAAATCTAAACATATCCAGTCTTTCTGTACTATATATATACACATCTTTTTCTGAACACAATATCTCTCATAGGTGTTAGGAATTTATTTTGCAAAAACTCACTTGACCCCAGCAGAGAAACTGACGACTGGAAAGAAGAAGCCGTCTACATTGAAGTCCTCAAACATGCCTTGAACGGGCTGACCGTTAATTCGGAACGACATGCTAGGAGCTCCAAGATCGAGACAGCAGCTCACAACATCGTCTGAATTCAGCAAGTGCTGGTTAATAGAGGCCACGGCCCGCGGGATTCGCCCTGTCAGATGTGGAGAGAATTGCATATTTGTGTGAATACTACTGCTCAGACAATCTCAGAAAAAAATGAGTTAGATAAAAGAGTATGCAAAAAAGACACTGGTAAAGCAGCCTTAAAGGAACAGTTCACTCAAAATGAAAACGTACTCACCATTTACATACCCTCAAGTTTAGTTTCTTTCTTCTGTTGAACACACAAAAAAAGATTTTTTAAAGAATGGGGGTATCCCGTGCTAACAATGACTTCCATTAGTAGTGAAACTAAAAATATTATGGAAGTCAATGGAAACCATTAAAGAAAAATTTCAATTATTTTGGAAAATGGACTCATTTTAGAACTTGTATACAGTTAAACAGTTTAACATTTACCATTTAGTCAATCTCCGGGTTTGGTGGGAGCACTTTTAGCTTAGCATAATCTATTAAATCAGATTAGACCATTAGCATCTCGCAAAAAAAATCAATATCATATTATTGACATTATATCAATAACTTACATTTTTTAGCAAGATGCTAATAGTATAATCTAATTCAATGATTTATGCTAAGCTATGCTAAAAGTGCTCTCAACCAAAATTGGTAAAACTCAATGTTTAAATCTAAAATTAGCCTATTATCAAAAAAGTGGAGTGTTCCTTGAACTGTTTGGTTACCCAAATTCTTTAAAATATCTTCTTTTGTATTCAGCAGAAAAAAAGAAATTTATACAAGACCGGAACAGGTGAAGGGTGAGTAAATGATGACAGAAATGCCATATTTGGGTGAAATATTCCCTTAAACATACCTGCCCACAGATGAAGGCCATCAAAAGCGTAGGAGTAAAGATCATCTCCAACACCGTTTCCTCCCCAGCCTTCTCCACCGCCAGGATACGGGGCATAGCCTTTAGTGGTGGCCCAGCCAACGCGAAGGTGAGTGGGCTCACTGGTCACAAAGTGGTCTACTTGATCGATGATCAGCTCGAAGTACCATTTCCTATACTGCGCAGAGCCCTCACTCATGCCCAGGAAGATGTTGGGTCTCATGCTGTGAACAATTTCAGAAAATAATGCATCATAAAAATCCATCAGTCATTTAAATGCATTACAAACTTGATTTTGTTTTTTTTGTATTGGCCATGATTGCCAGGTTCAGTAAAAAATACTAATAAATTATTAATAAATTACTATTTCTGACAAGTGGCCTAGTAAAAATATCTACTGCAAAAAAGACAGAAGCAATGATGAAAACAGCTGCATATATATTTTTAAATTCTGTTAGCAAATAAACAAATGTAAAAGTAGTTAATGCTAAAAACAAGACAAAAACAATAATAAAAATAAAAATAAAAATAAAATAAATAAATAAATAATAATAAAAAATTAAATAAATAATTAAATAAAATAAAAAATTAAATTTAATTAAATTTAAGAAAATAAAAATTAAATTAAAAATAAAATAAGATTTTAATAATAATAATAATAAAAATAATAATCAAATAAAAAAATAAATAAAATTAAGTAAAATTAAAAATAAAATAAAATAAAATAAAATAAAATAAAATAAAATAAAATAAAATAAAATAATAAAATTAAAATTAAAATTCTGAAAGTCTTTTTTATATTATTATATTATTATATTTAACATTTATTTTTATGATATATATACACACAATACAATATTTATATTATCCTTTTGTTTGTTTGTTTGTTTGTTTGTTTCATGAAAGATACACTCAAATTAGTTTTTGTTCGATATGTGATTTATTTATTTTTACTTTTATTATCAAAAAATAACTGTATTTTAATAATTGAATACAGATAAATGCAGTCTTGGTGAGTACACAGACTTCTTTCAAAAGCAATATTACCAACCTCAATCCTTTGAATTCCACTGTGTTTAGAGGAAAACAAAAAGTAAACAAAGCCTACCTTTGGACATCATTGACCAGTCGTGTTTGGAGCAGCAGGTCTCTCCTGGGAAGCAGGTGGTCACAGATGAAATTCTGATTGGCTCTCACAGCTACATCGTTGCAGACACACAGGGAACAGAGAACATCCAGAATCTGCAAGGGAGTATGGGAAACATTTTAACAATGTGGACGTTTTATTGCTTTAAACACATTTTTACACGGCACATTTCGCAGCGCACAAATTTACAGTCTTGTCCCTGCATATTCTCAAGTGCATATTTAAGAGTGTTTGCTAGCGTAACAAGCTGTGCAGCTCCTAAAACATATTTTATGAGTTTACATGACCCACATTTTATAAGACAGAGGAATTCTCAAGTCGAGCAGCAAGAGTGTACACCCGCAGAGACACCTGCCCCTTGTTAAAATATCTGACCTTTCATTTGCAGTTACACTAATGTTCAATCATTTGAAGTCAGGGAGATTTTTTTATCTATTTTTAGTCATTATTTTATTTTTGGGCATTCATATTTTAATTATTTAATAACAAATTCAAATTATCAAAGATATAAAGATATACAGTAATACACCATAATGGATAGAAATGAAGTATCAAAATCAAAATTAGAAGTACGTCTGTTTTCAACATTGATAAAAATAAAAGAATTCTCCATGCACCACAGCAGTATATCAAAATGATTTTTGAAGAATCGTGTAACACTGAAAACAATTTCAGTAATAAAAAAAAATCAACCATGATATCACAGGCATAAATAAACAATATTTACATCAAATTTTTAAACTTTTGTAGTAATATTTAGCAGTTTTGTTTTTTCAACAGAATTTAGTGGTTTGACATTTTGTTTTGTTTAGTTTTTTTCACTATTCATTCATTCATTCATTTTCTTTATTTTCCTTAGGCTTAGTCCCTCATTTATCAGGGGTCGATACAGCGGAATGAAACGCCAACTACTGCAGCTTTTGTTTTATGCAGCGGATACCCTTCCAGCTGCAACCCAGTACTGGGAAACACCTATACACTCTCTCATTTACACACACTCATACACTACGGCCAATTTAGTCCATAAATTCACTAATAGCGCATGTCTTTGGACTGTGAAGGGGGACACGGAGCACCTAGACGAAACCTACATGGGGAGAACATGCAAACTCCACACAGAAATGCCAACTGGCCATACCAGGACTCGAACCAGAGACCTTCTAACCAATGAGCAGACGTACTGAAAATATGATTTTAACCATATTTGATCAAATAAATACAGCCTCTGTGAAAATGAATTTTAACAATTTTTTTTTCTAACCAAAGCCAGATAGTTGGATGCGTTTCTATAATACTGAATGTTTCTTGAGCACCCAAGAGGCATATAAGAATAATTTCTGAAGAATAATCTCTAATAATAGTCAAATTCAGCATAATAGGAATAAATAACTATTTAAAATCTATTAAAATATTTAACTCAAATAATATTTTATAACTCTATTGTTTTTACAGAATTCATTCATTCATTCATTCATTTTCTTTTCGGCTTAGTCCCTTTATTAATCCGGGGTCGCCACAGCGACCCCGCAGCGGTGTTTGTTTTACGCAGCGGATGCCCTTCCAGCCACAACCCATCTCTGGGAAACACATCCATACATTCTCATTCACACACATACACTACGGACAATTTAGCCTTACCCAATTCACCTGTACCGCATGTCTTTGGACTGTGGGGGAAACCGGAGCACCCGGAGGAAACCCACGCAACCACGGGGAGAACATGCAAACTCCACACAGAAATGCCAACTGGCCCAGCCGGGGATCGAACCAGCGACCTTCTTGCTGTGAGGCGAACGTGCTAACCACTCGGCCACCGTGGCGCCCCAGAATACATTCATTCATTCATTTTCTTTTCGGCTTAGTCCCTTTATTAATCCGGGGTCGCCACAGCGGAATCAACCGCCAACTTATCCAGCATATTTTTACGCAGTGGATGTCCTTCCAGCCGCAACCCATCCCTGGGAAACATCCACACACACACAATCACACTCATACACTATACAGACAATTTAGCCAACCCAATTCACCTATGCCACATGTCTTTGGAGGAAACCCACGCAACCACGGGGAGAACATGCAAACTCCACACAGAAATGCCAACTGACCCAGCCGGGGCTCGAACCAGCGACCTTCTTGCTGTGAGGCGAACGTGCTAACCACTAGGGCTTTTACAGAATTTAACTCGAATTAATTTTAAACTGAAAAAGTTTTGTACACCAAATAAATGCAGTCTTGGTAAAGAAAAAAAAAAAAAAAAACGTCTGCCACTGTCTCTCACCCTCATAATACCAAAAATACAGATTTATTTTACATCTGAGGGTTTAAATATGGAACTGGGGAGAAAAATGCATTTTCAGCTCTTCATACAATATTTATAGTACTCAGATCTAAACACTTTGAATGGTCAGCAACACCCTTTATATTCTATACTTATTTTCAATCTGTATGTGCGCGTAGGTGTGTGTGTGTGTGTTTATAGAAACAGCAAATGCTGACCTTGTAGTTGCGTCCGTGCTTGTACAGCAGAGAAATAATGGATTTGATGTGAGCCTTCTGGATGATGTTCAGAGATTCTGGACTCTCGTTTAGGATACAGTGAAGCACCTCTAAAATGCCTGTACAGAAGCGCTTTATTAATATTGCATCGCAGTAAACACAAGGAACAATGAACACAATCAGATACCAGAGAGTTGTATAAACAAATTACTATTGATTTTATAATGAAAATGATCAGTGTGCTGCTATGAATGCTGTGTAATTCGACCGTGACGTGGTGCCACTGCTAAAATCACTGATGTGAGCAGATGCTGATGGTGGATTGCTCCGTTTATGGCTGCTTAAATGTACAACACCTCTATAATCAGTGCTAATGTATGTGTCCGGTTTGACATATGGCGGTATTTACCTGATGAGGACTCCAATCGCTCAAGTTTGCTGACTAACCAATCCAGCTTGCGAGAGAACTGTGTGCAGTTGGTCCTGTTGCCTTTGATCAAAGCGGCTAATGGACAAAAATCAATGGCAATAAGCTCAATGTTACAGTGTTTTTCCAACATCCTTCAGACTAAGACCCGCAAATCCCTTTCGCTAGCCTTCACACAATGCTTCCCACCTTAACTAGTCATATTGTGAAATGAATGCACCTCTAGCGTGAGTAAAATACTAAAACGGATTAAGATTATTTTTCCCACAGAGCAATCAATCAAACTCAGCCGTGAGCTAAAGGCACTTTGTGGAGAGATCGACTAGGCTGTTTTGAAGCCCAGGCAGCCTGAAAAGACCTGCTTCCTGAGGCAGCAAGTGCATCCGTATGGAGCCGTTAAAAACTGGCTGTTGTGACCAGACTAATGCATCACACTACTGTTCTCCAGACAGACCCAGCACGGCCTCTCTCCAGGGTCACCTCAGAGCCAGCAGAATTCAGAGCAGGCCTCAATGGGGGATCTGATAAATGGTGAGCAAGTCAAGGTGAACCGAGGCGAGATGTTTAAATTTCAAACAGTTTTTAATCTCTAAAGATACTGGTGTGTATGAAGTCAAAATAATCCAAAAACAAGTTCTTCTGGTTGCGTCGTCAGTGAGATTTAGTTCACCCAGAAATAAAAATTCTGTCATCATTCATTCTCTTCACTTGTTCCAAACCTGTTTGAGTTTCTTTCTTCTGTTGAACACAAAGGAGAATATTCTGAAGACAGCTGGAAACCTGTAACCATTGACTTCCATAGTAGGAAAATTAAATACTATGGTCGTCAATGGTTACAGATTTTTAGCTGTCTTCAAAATATCTTCTTTTGTGTTCAACAGAAGGAAGAATCGGAAACACTTTAGTTTGGGTCACAACTCATGCTATTACCTATTGGCTTATTGCCTGCCGATTATTAAAGGTATTAACTGTTCATTGGTAGTTATAAAGTATCATCTTATTCTGCATCCTTAATCCCACCCAAAACATAAACCCAACGTCTACCTTACTACAGTATTAGTAAACAGCAAATTAGTAGTTTATTAGGCTAGTAGTGTTAGTTGTTTTGTTACTGTGAATTGTGACCTCAACTAAAGTATTTTGTAAAGGTTTGGAACTACTTGAGGGTGAGTAAATAGTGAGTGAAGTTACATTTTTGGGTGAACTATGCTGTCTGTAGTTAACGCAATATTTTTCTTTTTTTTCAACAGCAATAAACTACTTCTGGAAAAACCCCACTGGTGATATTTTTCAAGTTTTTATGTGTCTCGTGAAAGGCAGTTGTAACAACTAAATGAGATTGCAGAGGTTGTACGGGACATTAAGAACCAGATTTACAGGTCAAATGAGCGTGTGAATACAGTGCCATAAAAACAAAGATGGGAGTGAAAAGTTCTGTGGGGAAAGATCTCTACTAACGTTGCATATTAAAGACCACAGATGACGCAGCTCATATCCATAAGACTGATGCTGGCATTGAGCTACAAACACAAACACTACATGATTTTAGCCCTGATTTTTACATTCTTAAGAATTTTGTGGAAACACATCATTTACATAATTCAATAATTCACTTAAATGAATTAGCCAAAAAAATCTGACATTTTGTTGCGCATCATCACCCTTGGCAAACAGCTGAAGGCTGTAAACGTGGCTGAATCCTTATCAAGAAGCTTAATATCGGCAGTAATTGGCATTTTATTAGATGAAGATGGGTGAAGCTATTTTTTGGGCTGGCCAACAAAAAATGTCAACACTGCAGAACTCTCTGCTGTATAACATGTGACTCTGGACCACTTTCTTTAGATGAATACATTGAAAAGCAAAGCTTGCATACATTTGAAAGCTGAATAGATAAGCTTTTTATTAATTTATGGTTTGTAGAAATAAAACAATATTTAGTCGATACAATTTTAGATCTGGCGACACGGTGGTGCAGTAGGTAGTGCTGTAGCCTCACAGCAAGAAGGTCGCTGGTTCGAGCCTTAGCTGGGTCAGTAGGCATTTCTGTGTGGAGTTTGCATGTTCTCCCGTGTTCGCGTGGGCTTCCTCTGGGTGCTACGACATCGTTACAGGTGAATTGGGTAAGCTCTAGTGTATGTGTGTGAATGACAATGTATGGATGTTTCCCAGTGATGGGTTGCGGCTGGAAGGGCATCCCGCTGCGTAAAACAAATGCTGAATAAGTTGGCGATTCATTCCGCTGTGGCGACCCCAGATTAATAAAGGGACTAAGCCAAAAAGAAAACGAATGAATGAATGAATTTTGAATCTGAGAGTTACAAAAAAAATCGAAATGCAAAAAAAATTACCAATAAAGTTGTCCAAATAAAAATGCATATTACTAATTAAAATTTGATTTTTGACATGTTCAAGCAGGAAATGTACAAAATATCTTAATAGAACTTAATCTTTAGGCGACGCGGTGGCGCAGTGTGTAGCACGATCGCCTCACAGCAAGAAGGTCGCTGGTTTGAGTGGAGGTCGATTTCTGTGTGAAGTTTGCATGTTCTCCCCATGTTCGCATCGGTTTCCTCTAAGTGCTTCGGTTTCCCTTGCAGTTTAAAGACTGGCACTATAGGTGAATTGGGTAAGCTAAATTGTCTGTAGTGTATGTGTTTGAATGAGAATGTATGGATGTTTCCCAGTGATGGGTGCAGCTGGAAGGGTATCCGCTGCGTAGAACATGTGCTGGATAAGTTGGCAGCTCATTTCGCTATGGTGACCCCTGATTAATAAAGTGACTAAGCCAAAGGAAAATGAATAAATGATGAACTTAATCTTTACTTAATATTCAAATGATTTTTGGCATTATAGGAAAATCTATCATTTTGACCAATACAATGTATTATTAACCAAAAATATACTAGTGCAACTTACAGTAAGACTGGTTTTGTGGTCCAGGGTCACATATCTAGAACATATTGTTTGTTAAAACATCTTCAAGATACAGAAAAAAACTAAAGTTTAGCAGAAAATTAAATGTAGCTTGAATCTAAACTTTTAATATCAAGTACAAGGCCCTCCTTTTCTAACGGTGCATTTGTCCTCCATAAATCTGGCT
This sequence comes from Danio albolineatus, assembly GCA_903798035.1. Taxonomy (NCBI): domain Eukaryota; kingdom Metazoa; phylum Chordata; class Actinopteri; order Cypriniformes; family Danionidae; genus Danio; species Danio albolineatus. The sequence continues at coordinate 14,460,093 of CAIGQQ010026964.1, read as the reverse complement.
AAGAGTCAACAACAGGGTGATAAAAGAGAATAGAATTGCTCTAATATCTGTCATGTTTCTCCATCATCACCCTCTGCAAACAGCTGAACGCTATAAAGATGTGATTGAATACTCACCCAGAAGCTCATAGAGGAGGTTAAGGATGTCCTTCCAGGCCTCTCCTGCCTCCTCGCCAGCAAGTTCCTCAAACTCAGCAGCACTGTTGTACACGTTAAGCCGGTCGATGCAGTGAGACACCAGGGTTAGCATTCCCTACAATAACATTAACAGTATAAAGCTTTTTTGTTTGCATGTATTTCCAATCAAGAGTCTAACAGGACGTGAGTGTTGTATTTAACCTCCTCTTTGAAGAGATCTTGGCGCTTGATGAGAGATCGGAGTTGCCTCTGTTTCTCCTCATGCTCCAGCTCAGAGTCCGGCTGCTGGAAGTACACGATGAGGTCGTTCAGGGTCTCCAGCACTTCAGACACAGGCAAAGTCACCTCTGAAGCCTTTTCCCCACTCAAACTATCCAGACCCCTGAGGACAGGAACACAATATTAATATGATCAGCCTTGATCATCTGAGCACTATTATTTTAATAGTGCTCTGGGCCACATCACATCAAAAACAGGTCGTTAGATTTGATGGAAATTGAGATATAGACTTCATCTAAAAGCTAAATAAATATGCTTTCCATTGACGTTAGAACAGGATAATATTTGGCTGAGATATCTGAGAATCTGAGAGCGCAAACCAATCAAAATACTGAGAAAATCGCCTTTAAAGTTGTCTAAAATAAGTTCATAGTAATGAATATTTTTTAATTAAAGTTGTTTTTATATTATTTAATTAAACATTTTTAATATTTATTGAAGAATTGTACTAAATATCTTTATTAAGCATGATCTTTACTTAATATTGAAGTTATATTTATTAAACAAATATACCTGTGAAACATAAGACTGGTTTTGTGGTCCAGGTCACATATTTGGTAACACTTTATTTCGATGGTCCATTTGAGTATTAATGTACTGTCTACTTAATATCTGTTGATACTGACATTCAACAGACATTTAACTGACTATAAGAAACTTTGCAAGTACATGTCAAATTACACTAACCCCACCCCTAACCCCAACCTAACAGTCCACTTCTTATTAGAGACTACTAATCTTATTAGAATTAGTTGCAATGTAACTTAAATTCAACAAACGGACCATCAAAATAAAGTGTGACCACATTTTTTACCTAGTGCAAAATTCCTACTATAGTTTTAGAGACATTCAAGAAACTTTTATATTCACCCAAGGTCAAAAACTATTGGGTTTTCTAATAATATGCATTGCAGCATCACCTCCTTCATCACAGTGTCTGAATGGTTTTGTTGAAAGATCTGCTGTGCATCCAAAATCACCTATTTCCTTACTATATACAGTACTATGAGAAAAACAGTATATGAGCCCAGTAGAACAGTATGACTGATTTCATATGTATTAAAAAAATAGTAGTCGAGAAGATGACCCACCACTTCCAGTGAAATTCTGAAGTGTGCATCCAATGTACACTTTAATATCTCATAAGGCCACGTAAGAAAATTAATGAATGGGAGTAAAGCAACGCAACTGAATTGGGTTGATCATGTGGTAATGACAACATGGTGGATGTAGTACATCTGAACTCCATTCATACTATTTAACAGTCATAGTGTATGTAACATACTTTCTAACAGTCATGAAGTTTAAATTCAAATGCAATACCTACATGGGTAGTATGCTATTTTGTCAAATGTTTGGTCAGTTTGCCAAGTCTGTTATGATTGGTTTGCCGCTTCCAACATGTGTCAAAATGTAAACGCCCATTATCATATCTGAATTTTTGTTCAAGAGGCTAAAAGTAAAAAGGTTAAAAACAGAAAATGACGACTTAAGTCATGCGCAAGCATTAGGATGATCTTGTGTGGAAATATGCTTCTTTTGTAGGTTGAAATAAAGTCCATAGAGATTGTGTTTGCTGTACCTGATGAACTGAGTGAAGAGGTGGGTGGTATTACGGATGATGCGAGCCGCTCGGGACTCCTCGTGCTGGCAGAGCTGCAGAATCAGGCCGTCATCCATATGGCCCTCAGGAGACAGAAAGGCCTGCAACACATTGTCAACATGTACAATAACACTGACTGCAAACAGCTGACGTAGAGACTATCCTCAACTATATCATCGTAGTTTTATTGAATGTAATACATTTATTGAATTTTTATGATGATTTATGAACGTAATTCACTTTAAGGATTTAAGTAAAAAAAGCTTTGAAAAAAATATGCATTTAATTGTACTGTATAAACGGAATCTGAATATAAATTGCTGGCAACAATTCTGTAGAACAATTTTTTTTCAGTGTATAGGGAATGCTGTGAATAGTTCCTTCCTCTGTTAAACATCATTTGGGCAATATTTGAAAAAGAAAAATGCGAATAATTTTGACTTCAACTGTATTTTACTAAGGAAACAAATTTAAAAACATTTGTAAATTCTAAAATTTCTCCGGATTTATAATTTATTTTGTTTGCATAAACTCTAATTTTAATATTGATATGGCATTTCTTCCAAACTAAAACTTTAGTCATTTAGAGTCTAAAATGAAAATTGATTCCAAGTTATTTTGACACATTTATATAGATTTTTAATTTAATAGATTAAAAAAATACTTAAAAATATTTTACTTAAGAACATACCTAATAAACCCGGTACATAAAAAAACTGAGCTTTTTAAGTTCCCTTAATTTTTACAAAGATGTACAATACGTGTTTCATTATTCAGGATTCTCTGTTCAAAAGAACAGTATTATTCAAAACTGAAACCATTTAAAACATTAAAAGAGCGTTAGTTCTCATCCTATTAGTATCCTGATTGGTGCCTTTTGTTTTCATACTCATCACATTTTATGATGTAATTTTAGGTAGCCACCTTCAGGGTAAAATTAAAATAAAATCTTTAGATATTATCTTTTACTTGGCACCTGGTTCTTACATCAAGGCCTATGTTTGTCCATCAGCTTTCAAAAGCTACAAAAATGAAATAGGGGTTCAATACTTCAGAGGTGAAAATCAAATCGAGTGTCACCAAAGACTTAACTCTGGCTCCATGAGCTGTGCGTAAAGGTGGCATGCTTTTTCTGGCCTTTAGCCCAGACTTAAGCTGCATAGCAGGGCTCTGGAAAGATGTGCAGTCCATGTGAACGTGTAATCCTGACCACTCCCCAAAAACACACTATCACCATGCCTACCTCATTATCACATTTAAACCATGGCCTCATATATCCTTCACTCTACACAGAAGTCCCTGCAGTTAAGCTTGAGCCAACATTAGACCATCCTGTGAGCCCCCATAATCTTTAATGGGATCATAACTTACGCTGAATGATGTCATTAAAGATGTGTGTGTGTCATTCAAAGCACAAGTCTGACTTGAAGAAGGAGCATAGTGACACTTTCATTCTTTTAAGACAAAGAAAGCACACGGATCATCTCACCCTTCTCTTCAGAGGTCCCAGGCGAGAAGATTTGGCATCAGGCGCCTGGTAGGACAGCCACAGGCCTGTGGACACGTGCATGATGAAGCAGACCGAATCGCCGTATTTGATCTCTGCAATCCCCATTCCATCAATATCGCGCTTTGGGCCGGACTCAATCTTTTCCTGTGAAGGGAAATTGACAAATTGCATGAGTTGAGACCTGTCAACTGGTCGCTTTGTAAAGCAAGAGTGAATCATTTAAAGCTTTATTGAGATAAAATAGTCAGCGTGACCTCTCGGAAAACAGCTTCTTGCAGCAGAGGATGGCTAATGAATCTCCAAAATACAATAATAAAACACTGAGCATTGCTAATTGGGAAACAGATGTAGTAATTGGATAATCTAAACAACCTCTAGCAGGGCTACAATCTGAAAGAGACACTATGTCCAATAGCTGTCTGAAAGTCAACGATTCATCTCATTTATTTCATTTTGCATTTTAAGCACTGTTACTGCCTCACTTGGCTACATTTGCGCCACAATGATGATAAGGACAAAGGAATGACTTTCACTTGCAATGGAAATGAATGGGACATTTTATTAACAATGTAAAAACAGACACGTGAAGCGTTTTATTAAAGTGTTTGTGGTTCGCTGCACTTTTATAGTCACTTAAGGGATCAATTGTTTTTCCAACTAAATTCATATATTATTTACATAAATTATATTCAATCATATATTAAATTATATTCCAATTAAATTTAAATATTATGCTTGTAAAAAATTGAAAATTTAAACTTTAGAACCAGAATCCCTTTCACTTTTAAATCGCTCAAAATGTTTATTTCATCAAAGTAACAGTGAGCCATTTAGAATACAGAAGAATGAGGCCATATTATTGAGAACTTAAAACCAAAAATATGAATATTATACATTTCTAAAAGCATTTAATTCTTAAAACTAAAGCTGCACTTTCATCATAGTTATTAGAGCTAAACGATATTGAATAAATCTGATATTGCGATATTTTATTTGTTTGTCATAAATATTCCGATTTGATTACAGTTTTAGCAGATAGTTTGAAAAGCACTATTTGACAGTTTTCTGATGAGTCTAATAGTATTCAGCTACAGAAATGAAATTATCACAATGCAACAAATGCTTTTCTTACTTTGTCTCATTGCTAGTCCAAAAATAAAAAAATAAATAGAATAAATAATTCTTAGTGAAAATATTGTTTTGTTTCACTTCAGAAGAAATAAGGCAAAAATAAGCCAGTGGAGTAAGTAAAATGATCTTGTTTTCGCTTTGAAAAGTAGATATTTGAACTAGAAACAAGTAAATAAAAAATTATATAAATTCTGTATAAATAGACTAATTAAATACAATTGTGTTTCTCCTCGTCAACTGCAATTCAAACTCAACATTGCATACGGTATATTGCAATGTGAGTATTGCAGATGCGCACATTGCGATATTGATGCTGAAACGAAATATTGTACAGCCCTTATAGTTATAGTAGCTTTAGGCAAAAAATTTCATGTTTTGTTTTCAAAATTGTTTTCATTTTTTTTACAGATGCGATGTCAAACAATACTTCCAAAAAGATGGTGACTGTACTTAACTTGTATTCCTTTAATCTATGGACTACTCAGATCAAACCTTGCTTGGCCGGAAACAGAAGGCAGTTGCAGCGGTGTCAGACTTCTCTCTGTCCAGAAGTATTAGGCCTTGGTCCTCAGTCTGGCCCAGGTAGTGACCGGTGGAGAGATGGCGCAGGCGGAACGGCTGACCCCATCTCATGTGGCTCCCGCTCCAACTACAATTCATGTGAAAAGACTCCACTGAGTCTGAATCTTTTTCATTATCCACACATTCCATCAAGTATGAGAGATGTGAACCGTTTTAATGTTAAATTGGTCAATAGAGCTTTGCAAAAGAGTAGGAAACCTTTCGATTTTTCTACCAGTCATGGATTAGATGAACTGCTCACTGACCGGACTTTGAACTACTCTTTTGGGCATAATTGGAAAAGACAGATGAGGAACAACAAGTCTTGGTCATCAAAAATTTACTGCAGTTTTAGCCCAAAGGAGTGTGTGTGTGTGTGTGTGTGTGTGTGTGTGTGTGTGTGTGTGTGTG
>CAIGQQ010026964.1:14440663-14453708 GCA_903798035.1 Danio albolineatus | reverse complement strand
ACAGACAGACAGACAGACAGACAGACAGACAGACAGACAGACAGACAAACAGATAGACAAGAAAGACTAGACAGACAATACTAAACAGAGAGACGACAGACAGACAAGACAGACAGACAGACGAGAGACAGACAAGACAGACAGACGAACTGACAGACAGACTAAACAGACAGACAACAGACAGATAGACAGTTCGGCAGACAGACAGATTTTCCAGCAAAGTTCTTGTCACTTAATCTCGCTGTTTTTTAAATTGTTTTTGTATGTTATATTTTTGAAGTGTAGAGGCTTTTTTCTTCAGTCATTTCATGCCTTTTGCTTTTGCAATCATTCTCTGAAAAAGTCAGATTTATATTTATTTATACCTAATATATAGACAATCGGCTTCCAAAATATTTAGTTATTGGTTACCGATATTGGCCAAACTTTCCCATCGGTGCACACCTCATAGATAGACAGATAGACCGCTCACCTCTGTTGCTCTTGGCTTTGCTCGTATCCTGGTATAGTGAGACTCTCATCGTGCCCATGAAAAAGGCGCATCACTTGTCCACCCAGAAGATATCCTGCAGCAACAAGAGAATGGTGAGACAACTCCTAACATGAGATAAGCTTGCAAAAAAAATGTTTCCATATGTAATGAGCGTGTTTTAAGTTATAGGTTGTAATTCTACACTGTAAAAAACGTATGACAAAAAGACAACCAATATGTTTATTATGCTTTTACTTATTTTAATAAGTTAATCCAATTTTAACTACATGTTTTGAGTTATCCAAAGTTTAACTTAATATTTTTATTCAGTCTGATCTATGTAAGTTGAGACGACTAGAAAAGTTCATCTACCATTCAAAAATTGTATTTAATAATTTCAAATATTAATTGCTATACATGTACATAGTGGAAACTAATAAGAGGTACGAATTTGTATCCATCAAATAAATTATGTTACACTTTTTTTTTTCAACTTAAAAAAGCTCAATTTTGCTTTCACTGGGTTTTGTTTCTCCAGATTATTTTCTCTTTGTATTGCCTATGCCAGAGATGCCAAAAGTAGGGCCCACGGTGGCCGAGTGGTTAGCACGTTCGCCTCACAGCAAGAAGGTCGCTGGTTCGATCCCCGGCTGGGCCAGTTGGCATTTCTGTGTGGAGTTTGCATGTTCTCCCCGTGGTTGCGTGGGTTTCCTCCGGGTGCTCCGGTTTCCCCCACAGTCCAAAGACATGCGGTACAGGTGAATTGGGTAAGCTAAATTGTCCGTGATGTATGTGTGTGAATGTGTTTCCCAGAGATGGGTTGTGGCTGGAAGGGCATCCGCTGCGTAAAACAAATGCTGGATAAGTTGGTGGTACATTCCACTGTGGCGACCCCGGATTAATAAAGGGACTAAGCCGAAAAGAAAATGAATGAATGAATAGTCAATATAAAGTTATTTTAAAATGGTACTAAATAAATAAGGAAATTACACATGGCAAATATATTTACCTTCGGCCCACTAGGCGCAATCAAGTTTGGTTTTTGGTCCTTCATAAGAAAATGTTTGGCCACCCCTGGCCTATACAGTGCTGTAATATTCAATATACATCTGCAATATTGCTGCAGAAAGTCTTGTATCAAGATTTTAGGGTTATTCGTGGTCTTCTGAAAGGAGTGTGTTAAATCTAATAAGATGTCTTTTAGTATTTGATGGATGAACTGTGAGGAAAATAATGCCACCTCATTGTACCTAGTTTTAAAAGCACTTCAATGATTGCTGATTGTTTGCAGGTCAACAGAACCTACTGCAGTTATTCCCAACATGGGGCATAGGAACAAGTTAATTAGTAGTAAAAGATTTAGGTTAATGAACATTCTCATCTTTTACTGACTCACCCACTGCAACGCTGCTTCTAGAGCAGGTCGGCTGAACATTCCACAGGGTTTGCATGAAAGAAGCATCTACTTGAATACTGCCATTGGAGATGGAGAGGTGCTGCAAGGGGGAGAAAGAGAAACAAGTGTTTGACTAAACTAACAACGTTTAGGTGTTTGTGCTTGAATGAGCTTTTAGAATAGAGAAGAAAAATGAAGTAAGAGGGTGGGAGGCCGAGAGAAAGACATATTGAAAGTGAACAGGAAAAGACATATTGGCATGTGGCCTTGATGCTGCCAGCTTGACCGTGTTGTCAGCAGCTGAGTTACAAATATGTTTTAAAAAGATTACTGTCTAGAAAACACAAATGGTAACTGCCTTTCTCCAGGACTTGTAGTGAATCTGGAGCGGGAACAAAAACAACGCAACTGACCTGATCGAAATGAGTTTATATCAGCAATGTCTGAGTTAAATTATGACTTTCACTTTTTCTGAACCGTTATGTAACGGGTCAATTTATATATACTATTAAAGTCAAAATGATTAGCCCTCATGTCAATTTTTTTTTCTCAAATATTACTTAAATGACATTCAACAGAGCAAGGAATTTCCTATAATGTTTTTTTCATTTGGAGAAAGTATTATTTGTTTTATTTTGATTTCATTTTTTAAGCTATTTTAAGGTCAATAATATTAGCCCCAATTTTTTTGATTGTCTACAGCAGGGGTTCCCCAACTTTTCAGCCCACGACCCCCAAAATACTATATTTCCATTTACTCCAGACCCCCAGTTCCCTTGGAAGTGGTTATAACATATAAATAATGCACAAAACAACACACTTCAAAAAGCCTATATAAACATGAGCATATTGACAACACAAAGAGACACAAAAATGACTTTTTTATTGTAATTTATGAATTTGTTTAATTTAATATTAACCTCACTAAATGAGACTGGTGGGCACAATGTTTACAGCAAAAGTCTATTCTTGTTTGAAGACAATCCTCTATGTTCATTCATGGTCTTTATTTTAAATGTAGCCTATGTGCGTGACCTAAAGGTGTCTAAGTTTAACATTGTGCCGTAAAATCAGTCTGCAGCAACTGACGCTATTGCAGTGTCAATATAACATGATAATGAAAGAGGTCGCAATACAATAGAAAAAAAAAACTAATGGTAAGGCTGATGGGTTTTTATTTGCACATTGTTTCTTAAATATAACTATTAAATACTATTTTTAATCTCCGGAAGGTTATGGATAAAATATGGTAATTCTAATAGTTTATTCAAATTTCTTTAATTTTTGGAAAGGCTCGTTGTCCCACGACCCCCAATTTGGGAACCACTGGTCTACAGAACAAACTTTAAATTGCACTTTAAGCTGAATACTAATATACTAAAAAATATCTAGTAAAACATCATGTACTGTCATCATGGCAAAGAAAAAATAAATCAGTTATTATGAATTAGTTATTAAAATGATGATCTTAAAATCTTCTTTGCGTTAAACAGAAATTGCGGGGAAATATACAGGTTGGCTAAAACAGGAGGGTTAATAACTCTGACTTCAACGGTATACATATATGCACTGCTAATTAGAGTTTCGTGGTCGTGCTTTAATAAAGGTTTTAGACCCCAATACCCAAACCACTCTGCTGGTCAGATATACTGTAATCCTTAAACAAGACAGAAGTGGGAGGAGGGTCCATGAGTGTGAGATAAAACATCTCTCTCTCTCTCTCTCTCCGTTCAGTCTGCTCGGTGCTCAGTTGGCAGGCTCAGCACGTCACCACAAGGACTTACTTGATTAAACCTGATGGTCTCCCTCTGTATGAAAGAGGTATATTAACTGTCAGCACATCTGCCGAAACCATCTTGCCAGACACAAATGAAATTATAATGAAAAATAATGGAAGAACTTTTTCGCTTAAAAGTTTATCTGGGAAATTTTAACTATAAGCCCCTTTCAAATAGTAAAAACCAGTAAATTGCCATAAAATTACTGTAACAAATTCACTAGTAAATACAAAGAAGTGCTGTCCTGACTTTGAGCATTTTGAAGTATCGCATGAGAAATGAGTAATGACCAACTGCCAAGTTTCACACACAACTCCCTTATTTCACAAAAAAGTGGTAATGCTAACAATAATATTGAGATGATAAACACGTGTGCTGAATAAACTCTGACATAGCGAACATTACACCCACATAAATGATCAGCGGTCTCCATTATGCTTTAACTTTTTTATTGCCGATTACTAGGTTACCAATACTACAGTTAACCCTCTAACAATTCTTAGATATGCACCTAATTTGCATTTGGGATTTGTTCTTTTTTTTTTTTTGCAAACTTTGAAAAGTGTTGCTTCATGGTAGGAAGGAAACCTGGCTTAAGACGTTCAGTCTCTTCAGTGTAAACATTATTAACAGCTTTAGAATACAGCTGAATTCTATGCCATCATTTACTAAAAATTAATTATTCTATTAGCTCCACCTTACAGTGTTGGTTTTTTTTACAAGGAGAAAAAAAATCATGCAAGCATCTGAAACCAGAGGCGCTACATGCAGCTAAGCAGAACAGTTTCACATATGCCTACACAGAAGTCTGTGGGAGAGACAATACACACATTGTGTACACATAAATACACAATCTGCATATGATTGTTATCATTCACATCAGTGCCGTCTGATTGTTCTACATTCACACAGAGCACAATAGCAGTGATTTACTAGCATTGTTAAAATTTCTTATATCTGCTATTTTACTAGCGAAGTGTATAAGTGAAAGGGACTGTGGGTGCCTGTGGGGTCCATTAAAGGAATGGATTATTAGAATTTTACAAGCCAACTTATAAGAAGCACACCTGTCAAACTTCAAAAAGTACTAAAAATATATATATTGACTATATAACAAATTATATGGAGAACATTTTTATTAGTGTTGCACAAAGATTAATCGTGATTAATCTCACCCGAAATAAAAGTTTGTGTGCGTATTATATACTGTAAATCTATAAAGTGTATATAAACAAAAATACACACATGCATACAGTACATATGTTTGACAAAATGTTTATTGATATTTACATTAAACTTAATTGTTTTATGTTCAATCAATTTAAATTTGTATTTGTGAAAATTTGTGTTTTCGTGAAAAAATTGTGTGGAACCCAGCATTTTTTACAGTGTGCATAATCAATATATATAAAACCCACACACACATATCTTGTGTCAAAGCAAACTTCAATTTTGGGAATAATCGCAATCTGCTTGTTAAGTGGTGACGTATGAACTACTGTTTCTGGGTCCAAGCCGCTACTCATTTGAATTGTAAAAATATTAGTTTATGACCACTTTATAATGATATCACTCATTAAAGTGAATTCTATATAAAATTGGGTGTACAAATGGTGTACACTACACTGTAAAAAAACCCCCTAATTTTACAGAAAATCTCCCTAATTTTTTTACAGTAATTTTTTGTCATTTCAAATTATATTCAAAAGCAAGTAAAAAGACTAACAATCTCTCTAAATTAACAGTTTGACTTTCATTTTAGGTACTTTATCATTAAAGACAAATTACCGTCATTTTTGTTTTAATAAAGGGAAATTATTGTATTATTTATACAGTATTTTTCTGTTTTTTTAAATTATATTTCAAACTCCATAAAATTTACAAACAATATCTGTGAATTAACAGCTTGACTGTTATTTTATGTAATATATAATTAATGACAAATTACAGGAATTTAACTGTTTTATAAAATAAAATTGCCATATTATTTGCACAGTTTTTGCCTGTTTTTTTTAAGTACATTTAAAATTATGTAAAATTAAAGTAATAAATTGTAATTACTTGTGAACCTTGCAATACATGGTTTATGGAACATGCTTACATTTTTTTAAAATTCTTGTAATTTTAAAGTAAACCCTTTGTGGGTAAAACCATTTCTGTGTGGAGTTTGCATGTTCTCCCCGTGGTTGCGTGGGTTTCCTCTGGGTGCTCCAGTTTCCCCCACAAGTCCAAAGACGTGTGTGGTATTGGTGGATTGGGTGAGCTAAATTGTGAATGAGTATGTATGGATGTTTCCCAGAGATGGGTTGCAGCTGGAAGGGCATCCGCTGCGTAAAACACATGCTGGATAAGTTGGCGGTTCATTCCGCTGTGGCGACCCCTAATTAATAAAGGGACTAAGCCAAAAAGAAAATAAATAAATGAATAATATTATATGAAACTTTATATATAAATATAGTGTAAAAATAAATATCAGTGGGCAAGATGAGAATGTAAACAAGGTTTGTCAAAGAAGTTGCTATTTGTCCCTAAACTTTTGAAAAAAGTTTCAAAAGGGATGGGGATGTCGTTAAATCTAGCTTCAAAATTGCTAAATTGGCAATACTGGTCTTCAGAGTCGCTTGAAGAAAGACAAGGGCAAAATATAAACAAAACATGTGAAGGACCTTGTCATAAAGTGCAACTTGAGACAGAATGCTGCTGCAAACACGTTTCATTTGAGTAACAAAACATTAAAATAAATTATAATGCAAGCAATTATTATTGAATTGACAATTTATTTTTAATATTAACAAATAAGTGTTGCAGTGGAGAGAGGATTAACCCTAAATTAACAGGATGTGTAACAATGCGACACATGAAGGTGAAAATGTAAATTGACAAAAAATAAGTTGACATTTTAAGGCATGTGTTTTTAAAGGAAAGACCGCATGTTTGTTAAAATACAAAAGTGTCATCTCATAGATTTTGTTATAATATTGCTGAAATAAATGAACTTTTCCAATGTAATTTATTGAGATGCACCTGTATATATATCTAACATGTTCAGTTTACTTAAAAAAAAGTTTGGAAACCGATTGCCTTATTTTTGCAAGATAAACTTACAGGGAAATCTGAAGTTAAAGTTAATTATTGCCTTAAAGTAAGAAACCTTAAACTTCCAAAAGTAAACTAACTAGTAAAAATCAAGTTAGTTTAATATAAATTCTAGTTAACATACTCTTAAATATTTAGTAACCTTACTTAAGGTTTTATAGTAAGATTACTTTATTAACTCTATTTAACTTATACTGTTATATGATACTCAGTTAACATCGTAAATGCTAGTAGTCTCAATATTGTTTTAATCCACCATTTTAAGTAATGCCAACTAAAGAAACTAAGTGCAATCGGTTTCCACATTTTCTTCAATTAAACTGAACATAATATTTGTAGTTCAACTTACAAGAAACGACATTATACAGGACTTAAAATGTAAAAACTTTATTTAGCAAAAAGAGCAGAGTATCACAATATATTTTAGTACCATAATACACTTGTACATAATACAGTTTTGTAAAAAAGAGTTGTAATATACTGCAAACAGCAATAAAAAAATAAAATAAAATAAATATATATATATATATATATATATATATATATATATATATATATATATATATTTGATACTTAAATTAGTGTAATTAAACATACCATTGCACCAGCACCTTTAAACATAGCAGCATATAGACACTCACAGAGGAATAGATGTTGAGCTTAAAAGCTAATTTGTTAGACTAGAAATAAGTTTTCCTACAGAAAATAATCACATTAGTTTTGTCAAAAGTATCGAGTTTGGTCACAATCAGTACTGAAATATTAAAACATCCATTTCCCGTCAACATTTGAGCTCTACTGAGCTCATTCTTAAACACCACTGATTGGCCATTGGCCACAGAAATGACTGTGATTGGATGTGACTGTCATTGGTTTACTACTCTTCACCGAGTCCAAACAAAGTTACACAGACAATGAAACGTTTCAAAGCTGAGTCGATCAGCTGATCTGTCTATAAGCTGACATATAAGCTATCTGCTGATGGATCGACTGTTCAACAGGGCTTTGAAATGATCTAGTGTCTTTGTATCTGTGTTTGCACTTGGTGAACAATGGTGAAGAGTGGTAAAACGATGACCTTCATGGTCAATTAGTCATATCTGTTAAGCATGTGAACACAATGGCCAACCAGTGCTCGCAATGTTAGTGGTAAATAGACATTTTTAAAATTTAAGTAATGATTTGTACCAAACTCAATACTTTTGACAACCCTATAAATCACAATACACTCATTAATTTAATTTATTTTCGGCTTAGTCCCTTTAATAATCTGGGGTCGCCGAATGAACCGCCAACTTATCCAGCATTTGTTTTATGCAGCAGATGCCCTTCCAGCCGCAACCCATTTCTGGGAAACATCCATACATTCTCATTCACACACATACACTACGGACAATTTAGCTTACCCAATTCACCTGTACCGCATCTTTGGACTGTGGGGGAAACCGGAGCACCCGGATGAAACCCACACCAACACGGGGAGAACATGCTAACTCCACACAGAAATGCCAACTGATCCAGCCGAGGCTCAAACCAGCGACCTTCTTGCTGTGAGGCGACAGCACTACCTACTGCGCCACATTTTTGGTTAAAAAAGTCTATTGTTTTAAACACTGAAATGCTGCAATTCCAAATGTAACACCGCAAACAGCAAGATGGCAAAAACAAACAAACTAAATGTTTCTTAAATGTTTGAAAATACTTAAAGACTTGAAACTAGTGTAATTAATTAAAAATGCCATTGCACTAGCACCTTTAAACATGGCAGCATATACAGTAGACACTCAAAGAGGACCAGATATTTAGCTTAAAAGCTGATTTTTTTAGAGTCTGAATTTGGGTTTGAGATTTGACCTTGCTAGTGAAAGCAACACTTTGTAATTAAACATGCCATTATGCCAGAACCTTTAAATATTAAACACAGCAGCATATAGGCATTCACAGAAAAAATACACATTTAGCTTCCCTTCCAGCGAAAGCAACACACATTTGAACAAATCAGATTCATAGCACATTGTCTTTGGGTAGTCCAAATTCAGTGGGTAAACCAAAGTAAAAAAGAAGACATACTGCATGTGGCAAAGTAGGGACATCGTCCATAACCACTTTTCCTTCCAGTATAATGGCCCACATTGCATCCACATTGAGGTCCTTTAGACATCTGACAGGCATGTCTTCACACAAGACAGTCAGCAGGCCAACATTTACTCCACCGAAGTCACCCTCTACATCCACATCCTATAAATAGAAAAAGAAAAATGAGTAAAGTTTGATATTCTAAATTACACTAATAAGCATGTAGTGGCCAGGAGACCAAAAGCATAGGTGGAAAAAAATTACAAATTCTTGTGCTTAATATGGCAACAATTTATTATAGGGACCAATTACGCTATCAACTAGTTGCTTGTTAGCATGACTATTAAAGTGTTCATACATGCATAACTTGAGCACTTTTTCAGGATCTATTTTTTTCCCCAAGACCGACAAGTAAAGTCAGACAAAAATGACTGTCCAGCAGCTGCAAGAGGCTTCACTCAGTGTCCACAGTGTACAATAAATTTGAACTACATTCAAATGCTTCTTTTAAGAAGGCCTTGTTTGGTGCTACTTCAATGATAACAAAGTTTTTGTACTTTGGGCTTTTACCCCAAAACTCCAGGACATGATGGATTCGCCTGTACTGCTCCTACTAGGGTTGTCACAATACTGGAATTTGGTACCAAACGATAATGAATTTTTAAAAATGTCCATTTCCCACAAAACATTTGACACTGTTAAGCGTCCTTTCTGTTGAGCACGTGAACACAATAGCAAAACAGTGCTGTTTAAGAATGTGCTCAACAGTGCTTAATGTTGGCGGGAAATGGATGTTTTTAAAATTTCAGCATCGATTGGTACCAAATTCCAGTAACGTGACAACACTAGCTCCTACTCCTCCACATATCAAACGATGTTTGCTCCAACCCAAAAACATGACACTATTCTATAGGAACTAAATTTTTTTACTTAAAAAAAAACACTATGATGTAATAACAAACAGCACCAAAAGTTCTTTTTAAACATTTTTAAGAAAAGAAATGCAAATATGTGAGAGACAATTTGGTGCTACAAAATCATTATAAATATTTTGGGTAAAAAAAAAAACTTAAAAAAAAAAACTTTTTAAAAAAACAAAAAAAAAAAAGATGTTTTATTATGGCTTTTGGAGCAAGGATGCAGCCATCTACAATCCCACAGCATGTGACTTCATAGGGTTGGTTATTATATGATGCATCTTTTGACTTTTAACATCTTAATCCAGCAGGTTCTACCCACAGAAATTATATTACTCTCTACATATTACATAGCAATTACACTTAAGAATTCAGGTTTTTTTTTTAAGCTAATCTTTCTCCTTTTCAAAACAAGTGTGTTTAAAAATAAAAGAAATGCATTAATTACTTCACTGGCCAATGAAGCTAACTAACCCTGTGACGTCACAAGCTGCTGTATTTGAAAAATGGCAGTGCTCTAGCTCCAAATGCCATAATAAAACATCCATCTTACTTTCAAATACTTACATTAATTGCATTTGCTTTATTTTTATCTATTTTTTTAATAAAATTGGAAGTTAATTTTAATAAGTGAATAAAACTGGAATGAGTCTAAGAAGGCAGAAACAATACTACTACTTACAAAACACATCCTGAAAAAGTCATTAGACTCATCTCCAAAAGGACTGAAAGACCCCAAATAACTGCTGTGCAGACAAGAATCATCTCAGATAACTGTGAAAAAAGTAAAGACATTAAAGCTCAATGAAAACAATCAAATGCAATTTTATGATTCAAAGATGATGTCACAAAAAATACCTTTGGATAAACTTTTTTTCTTCTGATTTCCTCCTCTCTTTTTTTTAAATGATCAAATGAGTCCAATGCAGTGTAGAAATCGGATATCAATATTCTTCCAGTTATTTGATTCAATTCCGCGAAGATCTAATCAAAAACATAATTAGTTATTATACATTCAAAAACACTAATCTGAAAAATAAGTTGAAAAGGAAACAAACCTTCTGCAGCACTTGCTTCAAAGCATTAGCTGGTGTTTCCTCTATGGCTACCTTCTGGACATCACTGTCCTGCACAATAAAGTGAAGTGTTATTTACATGGCTAAGCAAAAATCTAAAACAAAGAAAGCAGAAATTAGAAACACATTCATTTAAACAAGGCAATGCCATTTAGCAAAAGAAGTAACACTTTAATATGACATGTTTTAATGCCCTTGAATATTATAAGCTGCCAAATACTCTTGGCACCTGTTATTAAGTGGATGAGCTATACTTTCTTGTGTGTCACCAAACAGAGAACTTAACCCCCGATTTAAAATACTCATGTCAATGTTGCTGATGTGCCTTATATGTGCATTAAAAAGTGGAATATACATTTGTCTCAATTGAACAGTCTTTAAAAGGACACTGAACTTTCTGAGATTTTTTTTTGATAAATGTACTTTTAATGTGTGAAAAGATTTAAAATACAATGACATTCAGTATGAAGACTGGGTACTGGATCAATTCATGAATATTTTTAATGCTTATGCAGTAGTTTTTAAAAAGTTGTGTCTTTTCTGATGTGTATGTGCAAAACTTACATTTCCACTGCATATCAGCTCCCAAACTGGTAGTCTGAAATAAAAAAAGAAAAAATTATTAAAGGGTAACAATATTACAAACCAAATATGCCACTCACAATATGCATCACAATACTCTAATGGTGTACTGCAATCCAAAGAACACTATAATTGTTCAAATGTATTTGCCCTAAATTGTCAAAAATAAGTGAAACATTCTTTAGAAGTGCAAACAAACAGGTTTGGCAAAGCCAGTTTACACTTTTGAATTTTCTTGACAGAAAGTTTGGTCATAACATAGGCTTGTTGGGATGTTATCTGTGCTTGGTTGTACGAGTCATACCATTTCACCATTAACCATCACATATATTCTATCGCGTCTGGTCAGATTTATCTGTTATTACAGCAACACAAAAACACCAGGGTAAACGTTAACACTGGAACAGCTCTTCAAATAGGCAAAAAGACAAATAACATATAAGATGCTTTACAATATATGAATTGACTGTTCTTAAATCATTCTCTCGTATTTTCACGAGCTTAACTTTTACTCTCATTTGGGTTGTTAGCATAAGCACCCTTTAGCATCATGTATAAATATGTATCCGCCACATATGGTGACGCGAATCGTAATCGCATTGCAATCCTAAATTACTTACGACACTCACGGGTCCATTTTGAGCTGAAACTGCGTTAAGATGTTTTAAAAGCCCCGGCGATCGTGGGGGGAAAAGACGACTGGTCTGGTCTTGAGCCGCTCGCTGACGGCGGACCACAGCTGATCTCCTCACCTGCTTCCTGCAGCTTACCCTCAAGTTAATCTTTAAAAAAAACACATATTTTCGTCACAACCAGCACTAAAGTTCAACGGTAACAAATGTATTTTGTATGCGGCCAAAAAGGTTTCGTTTTCTTTTCTTAAAATGTAGACCTATAACGTGTGTTAACGTTACATCTATTTGAATGTTTTTTTCTTTCTATTTGAATGGATTGCGCGCGCTCTCGATCTCTCAGTGCATCATTTAAAATGGCGCGCCCCGCTCTAGAGCATGTGGCCCACTTTACAAATCATTACTACAAACACATTTATTAATAGTTATTAAGAGGAACTAGGCGGCTAAAATAACTAAACTAGTAAAATAGACAGTACTGCAAATAACGTGCAGTGGTCAAAACGTCTAGTCACATTATGGGCTAATAATTATGTTCAAAAAGCAGCAAACAATACACAGTGCAGGAAATCAACAGATTACTGATACTATACGAATAAAATGAAAGCAGTAATTAAAATGAAAAGTTTACCTTGATTTTCCGAAGTCTTCTCAATATGAAATCCTGTTCTTCCATGGCTGTGCTGGGTGGGGGTTGGGTTGTGAATCCAGATGGGTGATGGGAAATCCCCACCCAGTACGCATGCGTAACAGCACGGCTCGGCCATTATAAGCAATTTTACTCAAATTATATTAGCTACGAGAGCTTTGTACGCTACTATTTTAGCAACACTAATGTATTTCTAGTAAACTCAACAATTTGGTAAAAATTAAGTAAACACACTAGATTTTTCATAGTAGGGATTACTATTCGCATTTACAGTGTATATATATATATATATATATATATATATATATATATATATATATAATTCATTCATTCATTTTCTTGTCGGCTTAGTCCCTTTATTAATCCGGGGT
>CAIGQQ010026964.1:14394520-14415663 GCA_903798035.1 Danio albolineatus | reverse complement strand
TTTTGTCCAGGCCAGAATCATGAGCTTTTTTACTGCTTCTGTTGAGCCAGAATGCGAAAGCAATATCTTAATTGTTCAATTGTTTATTTTTCAGTCATTTTTGATTAATCATTACTTTTTTGTTTCAAGTTATTTCACTGAACACTGTCATTTTTCTTACTTAAATGCAAGGGTACCAAAAATATTGCCCATGTATGAGAAAAATATAACAACATTTTAAAAACATATATATCGTTTTCTCTGAATTCACTGGATTTACTAGGTAGGTGTAAGTACTGACCAACGGACCAAGTCAATTAAAAATATATTGAGAGAATCTTACAGCACTGCATTTAATGTTAAGTCATAAACAACTAAACAAGCTTCCATAAATTGTATTGATGGAACAACAGCTAAATCATCCCAAAACCGTCACAGGAGGAAAGGAAGAAGAGTGGAGGCACTTATGTCATTAGAACCCACAATGAATCTCTGTACATCCTCATTCTGTCTCGGGAGGTAAATATTGATTTCTGTCTCATTTGCGTCCCATCGCTTCTGCCTTTCTCCTGTGCCAGCTCACGTATGGCATTAATCCTGGCTGACGGTTGCATGGTTCAGACAAACACCATCAAGCAGTAACAATGCTTTAACAGTCACATTTCTGGACATTCCTATTTCATATTTCATTCATCAGGATCTATCAGTGTTAATGAGATGAGAGCTAGCAGGAATATCCAGCATCCCTGAAAGCACGCATAATATCCTGGGTGCATTTGGGTCTGAGTTATGCTAATTAAAGTGGCCTGTCTCACTCTGCTGTCTAAGCTATGCTAAAACTGACGAATGATAACAGCAACTGACAGTAAACCACTAGAGCATCTAGTAACACATTAAAGATGCCACACCAATATCTGATGTAAACAAACAAGCCTATGTTGAAGTCTAATTTCACATAGCATTAATGCTAATTGCATTTTTTGTTGAACTTTCTATTTGTCGAACAATGTAGAAAAAAATAAACTCAAATATCAAGCAGTCCTGAAAATGGCAACTGCATATCAGTAGACGCTTATAGAGTAGCTGGGGGTGCATTTTATTTTGTGATTTGACTGTAACGGAGAGCAGGTCACAGAGCAGATGTGCTCACATTGATATTCTGTGCAAATACATTTGGACCCAGCGTGCTGTACAAGCAGAGCTGGAGTGTACGTACTGGATATAAACTCAAGCTTACAGAATTGACAAACTAAATGCCAGCCTTTTCCGATCATTCCGGCCCAATTTAAGCTATTAGGATCTGGAAAACAACGCCAATGCTTGCCTTTCCAATGACAAATTAAAGTAACAGTGTTGTGTTTGACTTTAAACAATGATCCGAATAAGTTGAGTTTCCTGAACAAACAAAAGCTATTTAGATGCAATTCTTACAGACTGCCGGTGCATTTGCATATTGCTGTGCTTCTGATCAAATCTACAATGAATAAAATTGGTGTGTGATTTCCTTTAGAAGCTATTTTCACCTGGAAATTGCTAGGCGGTTTTGTACATAAAGAAAAAGTGAGCAAGATATTGAATTGTACATGACTTTCCGAAGTGGAAAGACTGACGTACTGTTTTCTTTTAAGACATGGTACAATGATCTTTGTTTTATTTACAACTTGGGAAATCATTATTACATTGCAAGGGTGAGATTCTTCTCACTGCAGTGAAAGTCAGCGAGCTCCAACATTGTTTTGGACTTTCATTGTATGGACCAAAAAAACACTTTATTCAAAAGATGTTTGTGTTCACGAAGGAAATAAAGTCATGGAACAACATGAAGCTGAGAATATTGTTTATGGGATTAACTATGGTGCAAATTTTAAAGCCCAGTTTCACAGCAACATGCTATGTACTTATTATAGTAAATACAATAACTATATAATAACTAGGTAATAACCATGTAACATAACCTTATATAACCCAGTAATTTCTTAGATGCAAGTGTACATACTGTAGAATAAAGTGCAGCCACTATTTATAAGTCAGCATAATATCATGTGTAATGCTGTATTAAATATCATCTGTATTTTTAGTTTATCGCTCGTACTGCAATATCTATCCCATACACAATAAGTGATTTCAATCATATTTAATCACTGCATGTAAATACTTTCATATATTTGTACACTAATTATTACCTCACTGTTAAAAGTCATATTTCATATTTTATTTTCATTTTTTGGCAATATAAGCTAATTCTGATTACTAATATTTTTCTATCATTATTTTATGCTTATTTGGGTTGTTTCTGTATCTATTATATTCAATTCAATTCAATTCATGTTTATTTCTATGTTTAGAGTTGAAGTTTAGTTTAGTTCAGTTCATTGTGGTTTAATTTTCACTGCTGAAAGTTCAAATACTGAAGAGCAAATCCATCAATGCAAAGCTACACGAATCCCAATCAAAGCAAGCCAGTAGTGACAGTGGCAAGGAACAAACTTCACCAATTGATGAAGTGAAGGGAAAAAAACCTAGAGAGATATCAGGCTCTGTTTTGCACGACCATCTTCCTCTGGCCAAACTTCCTGTGTGGAGCTGCAGTCTATAGGCGCCAAAGGCATATTGACTGTATTCTCTATTTTATCCATATTATATATAATACTTGTATATATTTCTCACTTAATTTTGCCAATAAAAGTGCAGTCTGCACACTTTGAATTATGTTTATTTGTAATTATGGGTATTTCTATATCTATTTCATTTACACTGAATATAAATAAAGGCAAAATTTCCACTGGGAACCTTAAATATGTAATTTTACTATATGTAGTGTTCAATATATACGAGTACACCCTTCACAAATCTAATCCAAGCTAATCTAACAAAATAAATTATTATAACTGTCAAAAATTAGTAAACCCAAATTTAAATGTGAAATTTAAAATAAAATGTTGTATTTTCTTAATGTATTAATGTATTAAAGTATTATCTTTCTATTTCTAAAGAGGTTTGTTGACTAAAATATGAATTTTATAAATATATCGCTGTACACGAGGTTCAGGTGAATTGAATAAGCTAAACTGGCCATTGTGTATGTGAGTGTGTGCAAGAGTGTATGTGTGTTTCCCAGTGATGGGTTGCAGCTGGAAGGGCATCCGCTGTGTAAAACATGTGCTGGATAAGTTGGCGGTTCATTCCGCTGCGGTGACCCTTAGATTAATAAAGGGACTAAGCTGAAAAGAAAATGAATGAATGAATGAATAAATATATTCGTTTAATAAATCTGTTTCGTTAAATGCTCTAAAATATATTAACTATATTCACTGAGAAATTAATAAAAATATTCATTTTCAAAATGGTTTGAATTCAGTTATGTTGAGCACTGTATATATATGAAGAGTACCGATGCAAAAACCTCTAAATGCCATCTGAAATGTTCTCCTAAAATGAGCATTTTTCTCAGCCTCCTTTGCTTATGTTCTGTTATTTCACTTGAAAGGCAATGAAAAGAACTTATTCGTCACTATAAAAGTAAAATTACTGAGCCTACACACAAGAGTCAGAGAAAAATGCTAATTTTAGAAGAAAATATCAAACGGTTTTAAGAGGTTTTTGCATCTAAACTCTTTATATGTAAAAGGCCATTTTGACTAATAATAGCACAGCATTTTTTTTTTATACTTGGTGAAGGAAGTTTATATAGTTAATTTACACAAAGCAGACAAGTCCATGAAATACACTTACATAACCACGCCACACATTGCTAATCGCATAAACAAGACAGATGCACAAAAGCATTACACACAGGTGCATATGCTTGTGTTTGAGGCATATATAAACATCCCCGGATCTATTTACAATGCAGCGTTATCGTCCTAATGCAGCAGAGTGCTCTTTATCTAAAAGAGGAGATCTTCCCTTTCTTAGGTCCACCTCGATCCCCTGCCAAGGAATCTGGTGAATCTGCAGCAAAGTGATCCAGGGGAGAGTCGCTTGGCCATCTGCAAAACAGCTAAGGCCAGAGTCACAGTCTATCTATAGGGGTGTTGCGTATGTCAGGACGGGGGGGGGGAGGGGTGTGTCAGATCAAAATCACAAGGCCAAGAACCAGAACTCTCCAAAACCTCTCAATTATCCATCCATATTTCACATGCTTGACTTCATCCTGGACTTTCTGCCAATGCAACGAGCACCTTAAAGACAGAGCGACCCTGTTCAAGCCATGGAGTTTAACCACAGGTGCTCCTCCACCCTCCTCCAGCATGTCCAGTTTGTGTCTTTAAGGACATGAACAGGTGTGTGTGTGTGTCTGAAGACTTCAGCGTCTGTAACCCGAGAGCTCCTGATGTGCTCGGGTGCCAAATAAATGCAGCTCTGCCTCTGACATGAACTTGAGAAAAGGTGAATATACAACATTGCCCTGCCCACTGGGCTATTTTGAAATGTACGCACATGCTCAGTCTGCACTGATCTAGAATACTGTAGAATCACTCAGTCATCTGAGAGATGATGTGTTTATGTGAGTCCAAACACATTATCAATCATTTTATGTGTGGCAGGGATCATGGGGGATATTTTTTGTTCTTCGAATCTTTTCACAGCCCCAATGTTTCGTTTATTTGCAATATAAAAAATGTAGTGAAAATGTTTACGTTCTTCTTATATAATTTTTTTTATTTATTTGGATTTAATTACGGCGCCATGGTGGCCTAGTGGGTAGCACGTTTGCCTCACAGCAAGAAGGTCGCTGGTTCGATCCCCGGCAGGGCCAGTTGGCATTTCTGTGTAGAGTTTGCATGTTCTCCTGTGGTTGCGTGGGTTTCCTCCGGGTGCTCCGGTTTCCCCCCACAGTCCAAAGACATGCGGTACAGGTGAATTGGGTAAGCTAAATTGTCCGTAGTGTATGTGTGTGAATGAGAATGTGTGGATGTGTTTCCCAGAGATGGGTTGTGGCTGGAAGGGCATCCGCTACTAAAACAAATGCTGGATAAGTGGGCGGTTCATTCCGCTGTGGCGACCCCAGATTAATAAAGGGACTAAGCCGAAAAGAAAATGAATGAATGAATGAATTAATGGATTTAATTACAATTTGTTTTTTAATTAAATTTTTTTTGTTTTTGACAGTATAAATGTTTTGCACATCCTTATCTGAATAGGGATATGATGCTTCTAATGTATTATTTTATAAATAGATTAAACTAAAATATTCATTTATTCCTTTTCTTTTTGGCTCAGTCCCTTTATTATTCTGGGGTCGCCACAGCGGAATGAACCGACAACTTATCCAGCATAAGTTTTACGCAGCGGATGCCCTTCCAGCAGCAACTGATCACTGGGAAACATACACACACACTTATTCACAGACATACACAACAGACAATTTAGCTTACCCAGTTCACCTATACCACGTCTTTGGACTTGTGGGGAAAACCGGAGGAAACCCACACGAACACGGGGAGCACATGCAAACTCCACACAGAAATGCCAATTGACCCAGCCAAGGCCGAACTAGCGACCTTCTTGCTGAGGCGATCGTGCTACTCACTGTACCACTGTGTCATACCTGTCAACCCTCCCGTTTCTAACGGGATTCTCCCGTATTTTACAGTTCTATCCTGCTATCATCCCGTAAAGGTGTTTTCCCGTATTTCCAGTCTTTCTCTGAAGGGTCGCAATAAACATTAAAGTGCTGTAATAAACACCAGGGGCCGCCTCTTGCTCTTAAATGTGAGTCCATTCTGTGCTTTCGGTTTATTTAGGCATTAAACACTTTGAAATAAAAACGGCAGGATTCCCTTTCCTTTTCATTACAGCCAGGTGCCGTTGCTCCTCCTATGCAATCCTCAAAAAAGTCATAAAGCAGTGTAAGACTGTCAGACGCGCTCCATAGTGATAAACAGACGCTGTTTCCCAAACAGATTCTGTACATGCGATTTGAAGCGAAGCGAAAGTCAGGGTTTTGTGTGTGTTTTTGAACAGACATATACACATAATTAATAATAATAACAACAGCTAAAGATGTCAATCTTGATGAGTTTTTTCAAACACTAATTTTGTCCTAAATGACCATAAAGCGTTAGGAAAGCAGTCGAATGTTTTCATTATAACAGTAGATGTGTGCATTGTTAAAGTGACACCTCTGTTATTTAATGTAATCAAACTAAAAATCTAAATGAATGAGATTCATTCGTTGCTCTTTATTCAGAATGTGTGAAGAAAAGATTATTGAGATCTGATAACTTGATTCTATTTCTTTATAATAGCTCATTTTAATAAGCTGAACTGTTTGTTAATGTACACTATTGAATTTTCTTTTGTAAATAATAATAATAAAACATATTACTGACCGGGCGCCACGGTGGTTTAGTGGTTAGCACGTTCGCCTCACAGCAAGAAGGTCGCTGGTTTGAGCCCCGGCTGGGTCAGTTGGCATTTCTGTGTGGAGTTTGCATGTTCTCCCCGTGGTTGCGTGGGTTTCCTCCGGGTGCTCCGGTTTCCCCCACAAGTCCAAAGACATGTGGTATAGGTGAATTGAGTAGGCTAAATTGTCCGTATAGTGTATGAGTGTGAATGTGTGTGTGTGGATGTTTCCCAGAGATGAGTTGCGGCTGGAAGGGCATCCGCTGTGTAAAAATATGCTGGGTAAGTTGCCGGTTAATTCCGCTGTGGCGACCCCAGATTAATATAGGGACTAAGCCGACAAGAAAATGAATGAATGAATATTACTGACCGTTTAACTGTTTATTTACAATGAAACAGCTCCAGAAGAACATATTTAATGCATATCCCTTTTTATGGTGGGCGTATCCCTTATTTTCACATCCTAAAGTTGACAGGTATGCACTGTGTTGCCCTAAAAGGGGCATTTAAAACATTTTTTTCGGTTTAAATTATTCTTGTTTCAAAACTTTACAGTTCCAAAACTTTCTGTTTATATGCAGTCTATCAATCTGTTAATATGACTGGAGATGTCCTAACTCCGCCAACTTGTCAAAACTCGCCACAAAATAATAAGTAAGTAGTAATTATTAGTAAATAAGAGTACATTTTAAATAAGTAGTACTTAAGAGTCCATTTTTATGATGCTCTAAATTAAAATGAGAGTTTGAACACGTTACTTCCCTCTTCTCAGCTCAATCCTTCGTGCCTTAAATAACTCAAACTCATTGTCAGTTACTGCACTTCAGCAAGCAGGTGGCCCACGCTCCTATATGTGACAGCTTAATGAGACGCTTCAATGAGCTCACGTCTTTATCACCTCCATATCTGCATCCGCTTCAATAATGCTCTATCAATGAAATATGTCCTCCTTGACCTGAGAGAAAGAAAAAGTTACTCAGAGAAGGCTCTCTCAGTAGAAGAAAAGTCAAATCAGCCTATAGGATGAGTCTTTAAAGAACAAATGGAGAACAAACAACTAGATCAATTGAAATAGGAACATAGTGCTGGATGATCAAGATTTTTTAACATGTAAACTGTTGAATTACTATTAAGTACTACCTTTAAAATATCGGATCAAACAAATGAAATACAGATACAAAGCTGATACTGGAATAGTAATTTACTGTCTTTACAATTTCACATTTTTGACCACTGCCATTCAAAATTTTGGGATCTGCAGGGTTCTAGCTAAGGATTTTTTCTAGTGGTCCAATCGGGCTCGTAGTTCAGATTTTTACTTGCCCTTCCAAAAATTTTACTTGCCCCACTAAAAGAAGAAGCTAATAGCTAAGCCACATATTTTAACTAATGTGTCAAAAATGATGTCTGTGAATCTAGAATTTAAATATTAAACAAATGTTAATAAATATATATTGAGAAAAGTTCAAAGTGTTATGCAAACAAAAACAGCAGTATGGAAGTGATGGTAAACTGGGCAAAACATCTCATTTTTTCCATTGTGTTGTACCCACATAAATGTCTGCTTCCAAGGTGTTAGAAACAGACGTTTTCTTTTAGCCTCATAATTTGATGTTGTCGTCTCTTCTCTGTACTGGTTGTTAGAAGGTTACAGAAAAAATAACATGCTCAAAACATCCAATCAGACAGGAGGAACCGAAAAACAATATGGTGATTACGACATTACAGAAAAGGTAGCATTTAAAGGCTTAAAAGCACAAACTGTTTCTCGATTCTAAGACTGTATTTGCACGCAATTGACAAATAGCCACAGGGAAATTAAACTTTAGTAACAAGGCAGCACTGGCCCGATCGGGTCTACTGTCTACTGTCCCGAGCATCTCTAATGCTGGCCCGGGGTCATCGGGCAGTCCTTATTGTTGAGCCCTGATCTGTAAGATTTTTTTTTTACATTTTTAAAAAAGATGTCTCTAATCTGGCTAATCTATTTTTTTTTCTAACACAGGTAAAAGAGCACACACTCAGGACCTTAAGAATCAAAAAACCCTTTTGTATTTAGACAGATTTGAGATATTTCTAAAAAATAATAATACATACATAAAAAATAATAAAAATAAATCAAATTTGATCTATTTTGGCACTTTTTTTTTCAAATGTGGGCTATGGAAAGCAAACACACTTTTGAGGCCAAATTAATTAAATGTATAAATCTAATTATGTGGGTGTTTTTCTATAGATATTGCGGTTTTGCCAAAGAATGTGTGTTCAATTTCTGTGTGTGGTCGTTTATTGTTTTTATCTGACACTGCACAAAAAGTAATATTGAATCAAGATCGATGTTTGTTATCACTGACTTGTGCAAGACTGTAATCCCAAAATATCTGCTTAGTATTTAATATATTGAATATACCTGATTTTTGTTCAAGTAAATAGAACTGTACCATCATAAAAAAAACAATTAAAGTAAATTATCATCAGAATGCACATTAATGCATTTTGGATAGTTATGATAGAACTGATGTTGATTTAAAAAATATCTATGAAAGCTGAATATATATATATATATATATATATATATATATATATATATATATATATTCTGCCCATTGGATATTAGACATGGAAATATATATATTGCGATTGTGATTTTCGAAAGTATTACAGCGCTTTGTAAACATTTATTCTTGATATTTGATGAGTCGCCACATATAGTCTGATAGAGTGCTTGGACCCAGAAGCCCCTTTGCGGGACGTCACACTTAACAAGCAGATTGGCATTTCTGTGTGGAGTTTGCATGTTCTCCCCATGTTGGTGTGGGCTTTTTTCGGTTTCACCCCACAGTCCAAAGACATGCGCTATAGGCGAGTTGAATAAACTAAATAGGCTGTAGTGTATGCGTGTGAATGAGTTTGTATGGGTGTTTCCCAGTACTGGGTTGTAGCTGAAAGAACATCCGTTGTGTAAAGCATATGCTGGATAAGTTGGCGGTTCATTCCGCTGTGGCGACCCCTGATGAATAAAGTGACTAAGCCGAAGGAACATGAATGAATGAACTTTTTTGACACTTCTTGTCCTCTAAGGATTTACACCATCACTATGCATCATAATCATATTTCTCGCCATGGTCTGAGATTTTCATTCACAATTCATGAGTTTTCCACAGACCCCCTGGCCATCTGCGACTGAAAAGAGCTGATATAGAAACACCATGCTTAGGATTTAATATAAAATCCAAATCTAACTATAGATGAACGCTTATAATTAAATGTCTTTTCACAACTTAGACTGATTTCATTGCAAAGAAAGGCTCAGAGAAGTTAATGTGGTTAATTACCTTACAGCTTTTCTTCACTTTTCATTGGATCCACTACTAAACTAATACTTAAATCGGTATCAGCTCATACTGTCTTTCTTTGCTGACTGATCCAAATCTGATATAGTAATAATCTGCATACTGTGTTATTGTTAAGTCAAATGACCCCAAAGCATCCCCACAAAATTTGAAGGCTTTATATTCAAAGTCTAGCGAAGCAATCTGATAGCTTAATGTGAGGTACAGATATATAAGATGTTAAATTAAAGTTCAAGTACACTCATCTCTCCGCAGCGGCTGTCTGTCATTCAGCATTCAAACAGCGTGTCACATTCGGATTCTTCCAAGATCATTCCGTGTTCCCATTATTATACTTGATTTGTAGATGCAGGTCTATGGGCTCACATAAAAGGACTTTATCTTGCTGGAGTTTGCTGTTTCTAAATCACATTACTTGGTACAGGGTTTCTGCTAGATCCCAACACAGGAGTAGAAAAGACTAAGAACGTTTTACTCAAGCACCTCTAGTAATTGAAATTTAAAGGGGTCGTGAACTGAGAAATCAAAATCCTCTCGAACTCAACATATTATGGGTTTGATGTACTATTAAAAACATCCAGGAAGATTCGGAACTCAGAAACGTTCTCATTAGACTGAAAACAGCCAATAACGAAGCTAATCTGACAAAACGACAGGTGTGAATGAGCCACTTAATTATGTAATAGTGCAGCTAAACTCCGCCTCCACAGACGATCAACGCCTGCTTTTACATGACTTGCTGTTTACACTGCAAAAAATCCTTTCCTCACTTGATTTTTTCTAATTATTCTTAAATCACGAAGCATTTTGTAGAGGAGCAGAAAATATAGTCTTGTTTTCAGTAATAATAAGTAAAAATTAAGTGCGTTTTTCCTTAAAATAAGCAACATAATGTGCCAATGGCGTAAGCAAATTTTTCTCGCTTTGAAATCAGATATTTGGATAGATATGACCTGTTATTTGAACTAGAAAAAAATAAAAAAAGAAAAGCATTTTTTTGCAATAGCTTCGCTCGTACACTCATGTACGTAAATACCAAGAGTCAAACACAGGACTATACAAAAACTAAATGATAAATGTGGCTTTAAAGACATAAAAGCCTTTGCAATATTGACTTCCTCCAAAAGACAAATCCCAAGGAAAGAGAGGATGAACTTTTAATGAAGATCCAGACCACAACAGAAAAAACTTACATAATTTTACCACAGATTTATTTATAAACAAAGAAATGCAGAATTCAACGCAGAATTTTACTGAAAGATAGAAAGTAAGACAATGCTGTAGATCTGACTGTAATGCTGCACAACAAAAGTGTGAGCAACTGTTTTTACGTGGTCACTGTTCAATTGTTATTGCATCAGTATCCTAAGAACTGAATCTATGAAGCTTGTAGGCTGTCAAACAGCAGTACGTGCATCATGTGGGAACATAGCTGCTATTCAAATTTCTGAAAATTTGTATTAAATATGTTAACTGTTAACCAATCATAGTGGGTGTTTACTTCTAAATCTAAAATCCGACCAGCCTAATCATACAGTGTGCTCAGATGAGGCGGTCAAAACAAGACAGAAAATAGCATATTACTTTCAAATTACTATTCATTATTATTTTTTATAATAATAATAATAATAATAATAATAATAATAATAATAATTATTATTATTATTATTATTATTATTATTATTATTATTATTATATGATATATAAATGGTAACATTATAAGTGTACTTCATAGAATAGCACAAAATAAAAAGGCAAAAATGAAAGACATAATAAATTTTTTCATGGACATATTACATTAATACATTTTCTGATGCAAAGAGAGCACATGAGATGCACAAGAAGTGCTTTATACGACTCATTCATTCGTTCAATTTCTTTTCGGCTTAGTCCCTTTAATAATCAGGGGTCGCCACAGTGGATTGAACCGACAACTTATCCAGCATATGCTTTACGCAGCGGATGCCCACCTAACCTAGCTACAACCCATCACTGGGAAACACCCATACACACTCATTCACACACATACACTATGAACAATACCCAATACCCAGCTTACCCAATTCACCTATAGCGCATGTCTTTGGACTGTGGGGGAAACCGGAGCACCTGGAGGAAACCCAAGCAAACACGGGAAGAACATGCAAACTCCACACAGAAATGGCAATTGACATTAGGCTCAAACCAGCGACCTTCTTGTCGTGAGGCGACAGCACTACCCACTGTGCCATCGCGCCACCTACAACTCTTTTACCGCTCTTTAAATACATCTTTAAATGCATTTTATATTATAATACTTTTGGCCAATTAGACAATATTATTCATATAGAACATCTTGACCAAATATGCATAAGAAATTTAAAAGATATGTCTTTATACTTAAATATTTTTACTGTCAGTTTGTACTTCATGAATGTATTTGTATACAAATAGCACCTGGCAGCATTTTACCAGGTTTAGTGCTTAAATTATTCTGCCCTATATGTCTATATTTTTAATAAATATTAACATTTAGTACCTTTATTATCCATTACCATTATCAACTAATCTAGTTTATAGTATTTTTTGGTCAATAATTATGAAAGTATACATTTCATTTGTTGTTTCTCTTTACAAGAAAGTGATTTGATCGTGTTTAACGTGAACCAGAGATTATCAGTTTACTGAAAAGAGCTGATACTCAATTCTTTGCAACCAGGATTAGGACATTTCTGAAAAAAAAAAAGAATTGTGCAGTCCTACTTTATTCTATATCAGTTCCAAAGCAAAGGAATATAAACAAATCAACAACGGGACATTCAGAGAAAATGGATTAAAAATGCAAAAGCCTTTCACCAGGACTGTCAAGCATTCTTGCAGAGACTTTTCCCTCTTGAGTCGTTGAGTGACACAGCAGAAGACATACTGTGATGCTTTAAAGCAGTCTGAGAGCTGCTAAGAATGTGATTGGGTCAGAAGAGAGACAAGCTTCAGGGTGTCTGAGAGCGAGAGATTCAGAGAGCAAGCGCTCTGCCTTCCACTACAGCCAAATTACAAATTGTATTCCTCTGCAGTCTGGCCTCACTTAGCATGCACACTACTGGGAAAAATAGCCTCACGCAATTGAAAATGGCTTGCACGCATGCTTGAGCGACCTCCATCACTAATAAATGAATTCAGATAGACTCCTCCTGGTAGACAGAGATATCTGTAGATGTGAATAAAATGCTGATGCATCACATGAGGCTTGGTCAGCAAATTGTAATTTGCACAAATAGCTGATAAACACTTGTGGTAGATCTGACTGATTGATATAAAATGCACAAAAGCAGAGGATAATCAAATCACAAATGTAAGATGTAACATACACTCTAAAATGAAATTTGTTGTTTGGTTAAACGACTTATTTAAAAATTTTTACTTAATTCCTTGATACTGTCCCAAAACAAATGGATTGCAGCATTTCTACTGTGTATATGGGAACTTTTTAAACCTGCAAATCAATTTTTTTTCCTATTTAATGTGTCAACTTTTGTGTTTATTTTTGTGAAATTCCTGAATATACTTGAGGATTTTGTTTTATTTATGGGTTTTGTATATGCATATTTATCTGAAAATATAGTCAGTTAAATTTAACACACATTTATTTATTATAAAAATGAATTGGGTTGAAACATCCCTTTACAATCTTGCTCTTTACAAACTCCAGTATATAACTTCTTAGAGTTCTTTCTATTTATTTATTTAATATATCTTCAAAGTTCAACTTAAGACGCATTTATTAGACTTGGATCTAAAAAGAAATAAATATTTGAAGTGAAGACTAAAAATAGAGTTTGTGTTTGGGTCGACTGTCCCTTTAAGATCTTGCTTGTTACTTGATGTTGTGCTCTTGAGAAAGCTGTCAGCTCCAGGGGCCCCCAAGGCCACTTCTCTGCAATGAGGCCCCTGTGTCAGACAAGTAAATGGTATGCCACATATGTGCTGACTTTACACTGAGCAGAATTCCTGCGTAATCCTGGTAGAGCTAATTGTCTAAAGTGCATTCATTCCAGTCAACGAGATCAATCCATACAGCAGACCTATGGAATCCTGTCAGACAAATGACACATTAAACATGCTTTACAAATAGTACAGTAAATACCTGCACAAACACTCATAAGTCTGAACACTTATGTTGTCCTTCAGCACAGATGGTTTCTTCCCTTTGGGATAAACTGATGCCAGAGGGCACAACAAGAGCAGTGACATCTGTCTGGGTTTAATTAATCTCAAGGTAGCTCAAGAGCTACTTTTATCCTAAATTTACTTTATGTGCAAAATTAGAAATATGGTTCACCCGAAGAGTAAAAAAGGTATATTTATGACTTTTTTCTTTCAGACAGACACAATTAGAGCTTTCATTTTTAATCAATGATTCATTCCAAAAGCACATAAATCTGTCATAAAACTAACCCATACACGACCAAGGTGTTAAAGCATGTCGTATCAAAGGGATCAAAGTATGTTTTTGCAACAAAGATATTTCAGATTTTATATTATGAACTCAATTCACTGACTTTCAGCAGCTGCCAAATTCTTGACTTGATGTATAATATAAGACATATTGGTAGCAAAAGCTCTAGTTAAAGATGAATAAGGATAATGAAAACAAGAAAAAGTTTGAGTTTTTTTACGTAGTACTATTTGGTGCTTGAGTCCATCATAATCCTCATCATTGTGCGTCATGCATCATGTCACAGGTCATTCAACAAGTTGACAAAAACACATTCGGCAGCCACAGGAATTCAGCGATTTGAGTTTAAAAATGAGAATTATTTTGGTTACAAAACACATCAACCTGCTTAATATGACAGGTGATATATTTCAATCCCATGTGTTCAAGAGAGTAAAAATTAATTTAGTCACTTACTTGAAAAATACACTGACAAAACGTTTTTGGCTCTACTAAAATTGCTTCAACTTGTCACTAACCTCATTACGTTTTTCCAACTTAAGTTGCACCTCAGAGTGACAGTCAACACAAACTCGTGTTATTTATTTATTTTTTTTACATTTGAAAGCAATGCCTAATGTTAGTAAAAATCCTAAGAAATAACAAAACAAAATCTATTTGAGGATGGAATTTCACTCAGGTTGAATCAGTTCAATCAGTTTATTGATTAGTCGAGTTAGTTATCCAATCCCATCACCTGTTTGGCAAAATCCCCTTTTTGGAAACTAACTGAGAAATTTAATCGGTAAATGTGTTTCCATTGTAGTGCATGCACACATCTTTTTATCCGATTCAAAATTTTATTTCAAATTTCTTTGAAAATTTTTTGGGTTTTCTACACATGGATTATCAATTACAATATTCATCTTATTCATCTTATCCTCTTATTCTTCCATCTTTTTGTTTACACTACCCCAAATAAACCCTCAAACTCTGTCAACAGCCTAGAACTTCCCATTTAACAAACTAAATGAACATAATAATAATAATAATAATAATAATAATAATAATAATAATAATAATAAATAAAACATTTAAAATTAAAAAAATAAAATGAATAATAAATATGTTCAGAAATTATTGCTCAGCTTAAGAATTAAGAAAATTAGCCAGCAGATAATTTAAAAAGGGGCACCACAACTTGTCAAAGGTCTTTCAAGAATCAGTAGTATAATTGTTTCCAATTTAATGCAAGTAAACACTTCTTTTGTCCATGCATCAAATGAGGGGGGAGAGACTTGAACATTTCCACTTTAACGTCTTGCTAGTAAAGGAGTAAAAGCTAAAGCCTTTCGGACCATTACTGAAAAGTTAGCATATACTGACAACCCAAAAATGTGCAGAAGTGGATTTGTATCCAGATCTATTTCGAACGCATCTTTCAAGGTTTTAAATATTTTAGTTCAATAATCAAATAATTTATTTAAAAAAATATTTAATAATCAACATGTGGGTAAGATCTACTCTGATTCAAAATTTATCAATTTACTAAATACGTTTTTTTATGCAGAGTTTTAAAACCAATATGCATCTCATTTATGCAATATCCTAAAATGCACATAAAAAAAAAATTGGTGGATGGAAATACACCTAATGAGCTGAGGCTGCCACATGAAGCTAGACTCATCAGCAGCAGCCTTATACAAACATTACAGGCTCGCATACTGCAGATTTCAGCTGTGGCACAAAGCTCTGTGGTTTACCTTTTACCTGTGTGCCTCTCATTACTCATAGTCGCTGAAGCTATCAACACTCCGCATGGAGTCAGTGATGGTGGAAAAGAAGCAGATAAGCACACAACGCTTTAGAATCTCCACCTCAATTGCTGATCAAAGATATGCAAGCTAAGAGCTGTCAAAACAGACCAGTGTACTGTAAATGTACTAGTGTAAATTAAAGGTTATCTCTGGAAAGGTTTTTTTTTCTAAGAAAACCATGTAAAAATGTATTGCTACATTTGTGGCTAAACAAAAAGGATGACAGTACTTTATATGGGATCATAGAATAAAATGACAAATACTGTAACACTATGATTACATTTACATGTAACCCTTTAATAGGCATCATCCTTAACAGGTTGATCGTTTATTTATAGGTTATCCCTAACACAAAAATAAATCTATATTTGCTTAAAGGGGTGTCAGGAAAGCATTTTAACAAAGGAAATTGGTTATCAAATAAAAATATATATTTTAGGACAACAAAGAAAGCAAAAAAGCAAAAGTACAAGTTACTGTAGGTTACACAGTACACAAATTTAAATACGGATCTATAGAGAATATGCATATATAGAGAATGAGAATGAGAGAGAAGGAGAGTAAAAGAGTGTCTGATTTTTATAGAAAAATCTTGAAATAAATATAGAAAAGGAATTTGTGTTACAAAATCAAAGTAGAGAGTGAAGAGAGTGAGTATTACAAATCCGAAAGCTTTTTACAATAGACAGAATATAAAACAGAATAGGTGTAGAAAGTGTTCAGAGAAACCATCCACGTAAGTAATGAGTAACACACAAACGTACTACAAAATAATTGCTATACTCACAGTACTTTTAAACTATTGAAGAAATAAATAGTTTGGGAAAAAAAAACATTAGTGTTATTACAACTGCGGCAACTATTGATGTCCACACATGTCCAACTGTGACAAACAGTACAGCAAAAGGATGCTTTGCCTGTATTCTGCATGCACAGATGACCAACATCTGCCATAGTCCTTTGAATGACATTCAAGATGCAGTAAAATCTCCTATGTCAGCATATACAGGAGCTCCAGGTACCCACAATATCCTGCACGTCAATGCAATTAAAATCAACAAGCAAACAGCAGCTCAACGGGGAATCGTCAATTTTCTGTTTTGGAAATAATTACACTTGTTTCATGTGAGAGAAATCTCATCAAAAGATGCACAGAAGCATGAAAAACTCAAATCTGTCAGCATTAAACAAAATTAAAGCGCTTTTAGTGACTGCAAGTTAATGGCGCTTCAATATTAAATACAAAATATGCAATTCATATTAGACATCAAGCATCTTTTGAGCTGTTATTAGATATGCATTTTTCTTAACAACAGAAAACAAACCAACAATTTAAAACAATACACACAAATGAATCAGCAATCCGTTTTATTGTTTATATTGTTAACATATTTAGTTTTAAACTAAAATGTCTGGCTCGTTTGAAACGGTTCCTCGATCTTCTAAAAAATGTTTTATTTTTTCCTTGAGCTTCCTTGAGCTTTCATTCATTAAATCTTTAATGCTCACTGTAAAATTAATACTGGACTCCTCCATGCATGTCTTAACAGTAGCAAGATAAAAACAGAATGATAAAATTTACAGTTCACAGCTAACAGTTTTTAGCATAGACATTGTTTCATAAAGATATTTGACTAATCCACTGCTCGTATAACAACCGACCAATCAGAATCAAGCACTGCGTAGTAAGGCGAGGATCTCCTGTACTAATCCATGACACTTTGCAGTATTTTCTTAATATATTAGCACATGTTGTGGTGGTTGTTGACTTTAAAATACGATACTGTGCAAATAAAAATGGTGTTGAAACATCAGTGGCTTGGCTTGTTAAAATAGCTGATGCAATGACCTGTGGAGACGGTGCCTGCAGAACTGTGTGCGTATGTGCGGTGGAAGTATTAACTTTTAAGAGGCTAAATTTAAACCCTGGAATGCAGAAGGCTTCCAGAACAACATAAACTCCAAATAAGCCCAGTGCTACTGTACTGACGAAAAAAAACTCTACATCTGGATTTATAAACGCATGCCAAAATATAACGGTTGACCATCAGCGCATATTTACATTGTATTTTGAGGTATTAGCGTGGGTAACCTAACCTGTGGAGTCACTACGAGATAGTTTCAGTTTTGTTTACACTGACAGTAAATCCTACGTTTCCTCCTGAGTCTACACTTGTTTATTCAAGCTTAACTAGATTATTCGCCGCCCATTATTGATGTCTTTCAGAGAACTGGCTCCATTATCTGAGCTTTCTTTCTGATTGAATAATAAGCGGTTTGCTACCGTATCAACAAAAAGAAGCTAAAAAGAAAGAATGGCTCCTTTCAGATGCGTATAAAATGAGCCGTAATTGCAGGGTGAAAACCATGTTATATTGATGCAGTGTGCACAGTCACCAAACACAAAAGACAGAATTGGGGCAGCTTTCACAGAGGTCCAGGGTGAATTCATGTCCGCTATTTAGTGGGACTGTAACCTTCGCTGCCAGAGTTCTCACTTTAACAGGAAAGTGAGATGTCACACACCTGCCTCATGCAGGATGCTATAACAGACCGCAATAAATTAGTGTGGTGGATTTGATTAGTGTTGCATATGCAAATTAAAAAAGATGAGAAAATGTCAACCAGGCAAGTTAATCTAGATCCTATTTTATTCCAACATAAATCTTCATACTCTTAGGGCTGGGCGATATGGCAAAAATGCAATCTTGATAATTATTTTCCATATTGAACGATAACTATATATATTTCGGGGTAAGCTGTTAAAGCTTCCAGATTTAAAAGTGTACCCTAACAATGACTGAAGCCACAAAAATTAGAGGGTCCATTAAATGCCATAACATGTTTCAGGCCGACAAATTTACGGTGCATGGTCGAAAAATTGGTCCATCTCTAATATCAAGACACTTTTTGATATGCACATTTCTTCTGTGTGATTGGCTCTTGGATCTATTTAGAGCAAAGTCCAGAGCTTATTGTTATTGACATATATTTTATCGTAATTCGATATAATATCGTTTATTGGTCCAGCCCTACTCCTAATTTAATATTTCATTAATGTCATAGTCATGAATCTGAATGATGTGTCACTGCAGTACTCCATTATCAAAGCCATATACGAAGCGATATGATAGTTATAATTTGGCATGTGAGCTACTCTCAAAAAGCCCTGTTGTTTATACCAAGCAATGTGAAGTACGATTTTTCCTTTGTACACAAAATAAATCTTAATAATTCAGAAAATACTGCTTGGAGCTCAAAAGTGTGAGTGTAACAAGCTTTAAAATGGTAAGACGTCCACACAACACGTCTACATTTTCATAAGTAACTAACTAAGTCTGACAGTAATTCACACCACGGTGTCCAATCCTATCCTATCGTTTACACAGGTAACAGCCATGCGCCACGGCATCTATGTAACCAATCTGCGTCGAACCACAGAAATAGAAAAGTCCTAAAGAAGGTGAGGGGATCGTATCAAATGCAATCGCATGTGAGAGGACTTTATGAGCACCCAAACAGGTCGCTTCTCTACGGAATGAAAAATACTGCAGAAGAGCGCCAAGTGAATTCATTTAGCCTATAATCGCGCTCTTAGTTACTGCTTTTATTGTAGTGTAAAAAATCTAAACAACACTGTAGTTTATTTCTTATAGATAGATGCACGTTACAACCTAGCTAAAATTAAAATAGAATAAACATCATTTGCCCTTGCACTTGCTTGATTCACATTGAATCCCCATTCACGCGAGTTCACCACAGGTGCGTCGCGAGCGCAAACTTGCACCTGTCTCAAGTTCCAAATAAGGCAATAATACTCTAAATAGCAGCTTTCATGGCATCCTTCTGGTACGTATAAACATAAATACATTAAAGAAATCAATTTGACCACCGAGAGAAGCCCAACAACACTGCTTTAAACCCAGCAAACGAGCCAAGATTTTTGATGTCTCAGCATTACACCGTCTCGCAATTAATCATCAGAAATGCGCCAAACAAAAACAATATTGCGTTTGCAAAATAAAGAGCGGCGTTTTTACTTACAGTCCGTAAGAACTGAACCTCATCTTCCCCTTCACCTTCGGCCATGGCTGTAGAAGAGCCTGCCTAGACTCCGAAAGCCACCACTGACAGCAGGCAGCGGAGCGGTGCTTCTCCTGTCCTGCCGATATTAGCATAGCGCTCCATCCACAGCCATATAGGGGAGCGCGGGCAAACCCACCGCCGCGGCTGTCAGTCAGTGTCACGAGCTCTCAGAGCCAGTGGAGCTCCATCAAGAGGACGAGCGCATCTGAATCACCTGCGATGCTGCTCTCAAACCCGAAACACAGGGATTAAGTCAGTGTCCATCCATACTGCAATATTGCATGTTCCTCGCTAGCAGGTCTAACAGGTTGAATGGGAGAGGAAATGGTGCGGTACATCTTTCACATAATTGCTTAATCAAATACACAGGTTGTAGGAAAAATGGTTTTAGTAATAATAATTATAGCCTATTACTTCTAGGACAATACGATCTTGTTTTAGTGTTATTTCGGCTATACTGAAAAAAAAAAGGCTTGGTTCAACACAATTCCTTCATGTTG
This sequence comes from Danio albolineatus, assembly GCA_903798035.1. Taxonomy (NCBI): domain Eukaryota; kingdom Metazoa; phylum Chordata; class Actinopteri; order Cypriniformes; family Danionidae; genus Danio; species Danio albolineatus. Next base: position 14,395,166 of record CAIGQQ010026964.1, on the reverse strand, counting down.
TTGTACCAATACAGAATAACTTAAAAGTTTTTACAGATTTAAGTAGATTGAACATAAAGTCACCCCCCCCCCTCCCCCCAAAAAACTGAAGAATTGTGTTGAATCAGCTCAATTGGAGTAAGTAGTTTAAACAAACAGCAAAAATAATTTTTTAAGTAGGCTATAAAACATTTTTGATCAAATTAATATATATTTGATGGAAGTGACAGAGGTAAAGAAACTAATAGAGCTTAAAAATAGAAAATAAAATGGATGAAAGATGTTTGAAAATAGCTACATTGTGTGGGTGTGTAGCTTGAATGATAGCACTCTCATTTCAGATTTAGTATATTTTCCCAATAACTTTTTTTGTGATTAGCCACCAAAAATCAGATTTTGGTATTTATGACATTTGCTATTAATCTATTGATTCGTGATGTATATGTGACTTTTTCTTCAGCCCATTAAAGAGGATTTTTAGCCTTGGTAATTCATAAAGTCAATGGCTACTGGCACAGTCAAAACAGTGCTCAACATAAATGAGCACACCCCCTTTTGTTGAATATTTTTATCCCTTTCTCTGAATACACAGACAATATATTTTGATGCATTTAAACAGTTATATAGATTAAAATAAAAGTGTGGCCATATATATGGCCTTTATATA
>CAIGQQ010026964.1:14383808-14394120 GCA_903798035.1 Danio albolineatus | reverse complement strand
ATATATAAAGCATCCTACACACTCATATATATAGGTACAAAATCTGTCACTGGGGTAATACCTTTTCTAAACAGGCTACACTTGAGTGCCTTTAAGGTTCTATGAGGTACACTATTGTACTTTTTAGGTATTGTACTTTAAAGACCTGTTAGGAGCAAAAATGTACCTTTTGAAAGTTTTGAACCTTTATTTCTGAGTGTGCAGAAAAATGTGAGGGTTGTACACATTTATGCTTTAGCACTTTATACTGTAGTCAGTATAATGTTACCAGACCAGGATGGTAAGCATTAAATAAAATTCTAATCAGAATTTATTTCTAATAAAAAATTCAGACTACTAATTATGGTTTGTAGAAAAACATTTACTTGCTTTATTTTTAGCAGTTATTTTAAGACCATTTTAACCTTTGTTAATGCATGGCACAACTGCTTTTTAAATTAAATCAAAACTACAAAACTACCACATTCAAGTCATTATACATTAAAGGAGCATATACTGTATACACCATAAAATGTGATCATTAAAGATTAAAATAAATAATAAATACAAACCAGTCAACCAATGCAATATCCCAGGATCCCATCATCTTTCTGAGGATATGCATCTTAAACATGAGCTATACAGATAATTCAGCATTTAATAAAACATTGAATGCTTGTTTTATGTGATTTTGACCATAAATGCCAGGAAATAATGCTACGTAATTTATACACATCACATTTCCCATTCCCACAGGTGCTTGGCTGACACTCTCCATATGAAATTCTGTGCCAACAGCTCCATCTGGTGACCATATCTACAGCACAGTAACTGGATTTCATCACTCGTCACCTAGAAGAGGACACAGCTTGTGTGCCAACAGCCTGTCATGGCACACTACCATGATCATTCATTTTCCCTGCTAGATCTGATCATGTAAACACACAGATTTTTAAATATTAAACTCTTTTTGCATTCCACTTTTGCCTGTCTAATCAACAAAATTATTGCTTGTTTGATATTTTTTAGAGTAGAACACTGTAAAATCCCACCAATCAATATTGTATAATAGACATCTAAACATAGAATAGCCCAATATTAAACTAGACACGACGTCTATGTTTAAACATCTATTAGACATCTATTAGACTTATTTTAAACACACACACACAAAAATACTTGCTGGGATAGACATTAGATTTTGGATTAGCGTGATTTGAGCTAGTTGATTGGACAGTAATCCGTCAATCACAGCCACGAGGGGACAATATAAGGTTATGTGGGATTCACTTCAGATCAGATGCTGTACTAATCTAACCAGAGCGGAATGGTAAGCATTACAAAAAAATCATTCATAATTTAAGATTAGACTACTAATTATGGTTTGTAGAAAGACCTTTATTTTCGCAGTTTTGCAGTAAACTTTGTTAATGCTTCTTAAATGAAATCAAAACTACAATGTTAAAATGACAAAAAATACAATGTTGCAATAACGTTTTTAAGTCGCCTACTATGGTCCTTTTGGGTGTAAAATTGTAACTTTATCATTCAGTGTGTTCTGTAAATGATAGAAAAAACTTCACTACTACTTTTATTACATGCAATTATAGATGTATAAATACTACTGTAAGATTAATAACATCTTTTAATGCCTCACCAATACTGTTAAAACAGTAAAACAATAGCTATAATGTCAAATATTATCACAATTTAAAATATCCTTTGTCCTATATTTAATGTTTTATTGAATAATTTTATTTATTGTTAAATGCATTTATTCAAGGTATGGTTCCAGTCTTCAGAATCATTCTGATATGAGGATCTGGTGCCCAGGAAGCATTTATTATCATTTAAGTGTTGAAAACAGTGAATTAAAGGACTCTATGATAACCTGAAAGTTTAAAAGCACAGTATTATTTCAAATAGATATTTTTAACAACAATATGCATGCTCAAAAATACATGTTAGTTCAGTGACATATCAATATTTTCTTGCTGTTTAATGGTAGTGTATATGTAATGTAATCATATAATGACGTTGAAAAAATTAAACTTATATGGATATTTTAATTTTTAGATGGATTCTCATCATATTTAATGGTCTAATAAGGAAGCAAACACTCATGGAGGGCATCAGCAACATACTTCAGCTTTACAAACCAGTCAGAGAGAAAAATCAGATGATGTTTCTTAAAGGCCTGGGCTCCACCAAGAAAGGCAGGACAGTTCTTAAGAGCAAAGCTTTGATAAGCTCTGGTATGAAGGAGGTGGGACTGTCGGTGACTGAGAGCACAGATGCCAGAAACGAGAAACTTTTGGAGGACCTGTTAGATCCATGTGTGGATTGCAAAGCCAAAGCTGTAATGGGAAATCAACAGGGGAACACAAATTCCAAAAGTGACTGTCATAGTGGAGAGGATCTATGTCTGGAGAATAAGCTCATCTGTTCTCCTAAAAGCCTGAGAAAAGGGTCAAAACAGAAGAAATTGTGGATGATGAACTCACTGGATGTGGAGAGGAGAATGACCATGATCAAAAAGAGAGTAAATTCAACTACTAATAGAATCTCACACAAAGGAATGAAAAATCAAGGAAGACATAGCAAACACGAATGCCCCGAGATGAAGGTTGAACTAAAAAATAATTCAAGAGTTGAGGATTCAAGGAGTTTTGAGGAAGACCTCTCTAGTGAGCTCTCGGAGTATGACAACGGATTAGAAATGAAGTCAGATGGTACACAAGATCTACATGATCTGATGAAACCTACTCAGCACTGTTGTAAAAGGAATCAACTGGAGCAGTGTGTGAATATGGATATGAAGCAGAAGGATGCAACATCTAGAGTCAGAGACAAGATAGTTGAAGTTGAGGACATTATTCAGCGAATCGTTTGCACTACAGGCGGGTTTTCACATATGGACAGTCAAGCATCTATCAAGCCCATGGAGAATTTTCCTTTGGAGCTCTGTGAGGAAAATAAGCAAACAACTGTTAAATCAGAAATCAGTTCTTCACATTCAGCGAGCCTGTCTCCCACATTATCCCGTCTGTCCTCATCCACTTCCAGATCACTGTCACAGTACCGGATTCTGCCGCTCCCTGAAGATGATGTGCAGGACAGTATTTATTTAACACAAGAGGATAATTATGTAAACTGTAGCACAGAGAAGAGCCCATATAATGGATCTGTTTCAATAGTCAATGAGCATTTTGACAGTTGGACACCATCCACTACTTCAACCATACCTACTTCTTCAACAGGAGGTGTGTGACCTCTCTATCCTCAACAAGATAACACACTTTCATTTTGCTTACATCTGCCTCTCAGTTTGAATTCTAATTTTAGCTATTAAGTTGGCCTTTGTTTAATCTCTAACTCAAAATGTCAATTAAATTATTCCATGTTTTCAGCCTTAAATATTGAAAAAATGGAAATATACACTATTGATCAGTGTATAGTTTGGGGTCAGTAGGATTTTTAAATGTTTTCAAATAAGCTTATTCTGCTCACCAAGGCTGCATTTAGTTAAACATACAGTACAAATTGTAAAATATTATTGCACTACAAAACAACTGTTCAAATGTAGTTTATAATTTAATTAAATGATTTATTTCAGTGATTTTAAATATGAATTTTCAGCTTCATTACTCTAGTTTTCAGTCACACAATCCTTCAGAAATCACTCTAATATTATTAACATTATTATTATTATTATTATTATTGGTAAGTTAATTTATTAAAATAATAATTTTATTTAAATCTACATACAACAAGAAAGAAAGAAATAATAAATAAGTATTTAACAATTTAACTTTTTTTTTTACATTTAATAAATGGCACCTTGATGAACAGAATATTTTTCTTTACAAAAAAATCTATCTATCTATCTTATATTCTTAGATAGAGCAGTAATATTATTCTGCAATACTACAGTTTAACTATAAATTTTATCAAATAATTTCCAAAGTCTTAGTGAGCATTAGGACAGTTTTCAAAAGCATTAAAAACCCAAACTTTTGAACAGTAGCTCGTGCAATACATAAACGCATTTTATATGCAGTTAAGAAAATCAGTCTAAAAAACTGCAAAAAAAAAAAAAAAAAAAAACGGCAAAAAACTGCATAATGTACTGGCAAAAAAAATCACCAATACATTTTCTTGATTAACAAATGGTTTTAATTATCAGATGATTGACTGAATGATTGATTGATTTACTGATTTTTGAAAAACTCTTTATGTATATTTACAGAAAATGTACTTGTAATATCTGCAAGGCACTTTCTTTACAGTGGTTTAATATTTTAACATTATATATAAATATATATGGATTTAACTGATGCACTAAATCCCCACTGAATTTGTAAGATATTTTATTATTAATAATAATATTCAGCCCTAAACCTATTCAGGCAGACCAAACCGTATGAAATTTGAAGTTTGCCCAGATGCTATACAGCTCATTTAGGGAGAACAATAGCAAAGACAAAGTGGACATGATGCTATACACTAGGCATGGAAAGATAACGTTTTCAACGTTTTTCGTGGGGCGTTTTCAAGGTTTACAGTGGTTTGGAAAAGTCAAGGTTATAAACACGTTAAAATTCATTCATTCATTCATTTTCTTTTCGGCTTAGTCCCTTTATTAATCCGGGGTCGCCACAGCGGAATGAACCGCCAACTTATCAAGCATTTGTTTTACGCAGCGGATGCCCTTCCAGCCACAACCCATCTCTGGGAAACACATCCATACATTCTCATTCACACACATACACTACGGACAATTTAGCTTACCCAATTCACCTGTACCGCATGTCTTTGGACTGTGGGGGAAACCGGAGCACCCGGAGGAAACCCACGCAACCACGGGGAGAACATGCAAACTCCACACAGAAATGCCAACTGGCCCAGCCGGGGATCGAACCAGCGACCTTCTTGCTGTGAGGCGAACGTGCTAACCACTCGGCCACCGTGGCACCCACGTTAAAATTTCCTACTATATATATATATAAATTTATTGTTTATGTGTTGTAAAGAAATCTGTGTTTTTGAAACTAATGAACACAGCAGAAGTCAATGATTTATTTCAGTTATTTAGCCGGACATTTCCAAAATATTAGAAATGTTTCCTAAAATATAATATATTGTGTTCAGTGGGCGGGGAAAAGTTTTTTTTTAATCCAGACATTTTAAAATAACATCTTTTAGAGCAGTAATCATAATACCGTGATGCCGTAAAACTATGGTATTTTTAATTCAAGGTTATCATACCTTCAGAAACTTGTCCAGTCCCATGTCTACTATACACTTAATCATATTCAGAATAAACTGGATGTGATGATACCTGACCATTTCATCGTTTTATTATTCAATACACTTTTATTATTCTTATTTTCAGAAAAAAAAGTATCTCTCATTCCCCAGTCGAAGCTACACTCCCATAGATGTACAGTATATTCAGTATACAGTATATTCTGGTGGTCTAGAAGTAAATAAAGATAAATAAAACTGTATGCTACTTGTGGATCATTGTGATTCAGGATAAATGTTAACTGAAAAAATGTTATATTATTTAATGAGCTGCAATGTTTTTCCACAAGAAGCATGCAGCTAAACTGGCAAGAGAAATAAGTGTAGCATGATGCAATGACTTATGTAATGCTTCTGCTGTTTCAGTATTATGCTTTAAAGGTTTGTAAGTGTTCTGGAACACATTGGGAATGGATTAAGAACACAGTGGACCATGTTACTCTTCACAGAGTCTGTGATCACTGAAGTGGATAGGAATGCTAAACCTAAACCTTGTGATAGTTATCATTATACAGATTAATGCGATTGAGAGGCTGAAACACTGAAGGCCCCAGTCCAAAACTTTGAGGCATGCTGTGCCAGCCTCAATACTTCTATATTTTCCAGATGATCATATGATTTCATGGGTCAAAGAATGAAAACTCATGACTTGGGATTTGTAATAATGTGAACATTAAAACTTAACTTAAATGAGGCATCCTACCATGAAGCACTGTATAAGCACCTGCTGCTTGATCTTCCTGAAGTACTGCCCAACTTTCCTAAAAAGGAGAAAAAAAAGAGGAAAAGGATGAAAAAAATGAATTGCCCAAAGAAAAGCTAAAAGTGTCAAACTTCTTGCTGGTTGAGGTTACAAAAGTGTCAAACTTCTTGCTGATTGAGGTCATGCTTTGAGTATCTCTTGCAGGCTTCTTTCACTACATATCTGTCTAAATGCACATCTGACAATGTGTAATTTATTGCGTGCTTCTTACATCTGGTTATCTATTAAGATATTCTTAAGATAATTCTTCAGGCATTTGTTTTTAACAGCTAGCATGCTGAACAGATCATGATGTGGGTGTGCAATCAATTTAGTGTGAAACTGATCATGTAGAATAATATTTTCATAGTTTTATACACTAATATTTAATCACTGTTTTGACATTGGAGCGATGGGTGTAAACTAATAAACTTATACTTAAAGGAGCACTACACTTTTTAAGGAAATAAGCTGATTTTATAAGTCCCCACAATTCAGACAATTCAGTCTCCAGATCTGGCAGGAGCACTTTTAGCTTAGCTTAGCATACATAATTGAATCAAATTAGACCATTAGCATCACACACAAAAAATAAAAATAGTCACAAATAATTGCCCCATCTAAATTTCGACTCTACTTTAGAAACATTGTGTACTAAGCCCTTATGAAGAGTTGATGTTTTCCAGGTCGATATGGCTAAAAACTACGCTCTCGTTCTGAAATAATATTCAATTAACTTTTCTGCCATACCATGGCTGCAGCAGGCACAAACATATTTTGCAGCACTTGAAAAAGGTAGAAGTCCCCAGCTACAGTAATAGGTAACTAGGAAATAATATATTTGCAGCCACAGCAGCAAAGGTCCTTGATTATTATTCAGGAATGAGAGCATAGTTCCAAGCCAATTTTGAAAAATATCAAAACTATTTTTGAGCAAAATGCTAATGGTATAACCTTATTAGATGATTTATGCTAAGCTAAATTAAAAGTGCTCACCGCAGACAAGGAGAAAAATGTGGTGTTTACCTCTAAATGTAATATTAGCCTAGTAAATTTATCCTATGGGTTAACAATGCTTTTATTTGCCCAACCCTGGTCTCTGAGTCCTAAAATGTCAAGTTTGGCCTCTGCTTTCTCTCTTCTAATTGAACAGTCAGTAGAGCAGGGCTGAAGTTTAAATGAGGACAGCGTGTTTGTTTCCACACTATCACGCAACTATTTTAACACGAGTGTCTGTTATCTGGACAAACAATCACTCAGCGCTGCCCTCCGGCTGCTGTTCACTGCTTACAAAAATAACTCATAATGACATTGCCTTTGCGTGTCTGCTGGAGAGCTGTCAGAGATTAATGGGTTCGTCACGACGGATAAAAAATAAACCCCAGATAAAGTAGCTTCATTTTGAAAACCAAAAGTGCCCATCGCAGAACCTGTCAAACCACGTTAACAACCCCAATAACTAACGTACACAACGTTGTAACGGATACTACCTGAAGACATTTTCCTCGGTCTGGATGTAGTGATTTCACAGATTATTTCGGGCGTACAGTTTAAATATTTTCCAAAGAGCATCCATAATAAGAGACTGTCATCAGTGGAACAACAACAACACAAACTTCACTGGAGAAAATTTACCCGTCAGCCATTGCGCTACAACTCGACGCAGCCTTTGCTGTTGAACGAGTGATTTAATTCAGCATTTTACCTCAGGTTTGTGTTATAGGCTAAGTAGCTTAAGTAGTAATTTGTGCATAATATATGCACATAAGCCATTGGCAATATATATTCACAAACGTGCGCATCAAAAAATATTTTCAAATTAAAAATATATATATTTTAGGCAAAAGAAATGATAATAAATAGCCTACATTTGTCTATTAAGCCATTTGGGTTGTCACTGTATGTCTACTCAGCATTATTTTGAAATTATAATATGGGATAATCAGTGTATTTGATGTACAGTTTGTTTGCAGAATATTTTTAAAATATGAAAAATTAATTATATTATTTTCTTAAACTTCGAAGTGTATTAGTCAGAAATTCTTCTGAAAATAACATTCAAAATGTTATCGATTTGATCAACGTCCTACTTTTTTTACATAACTTGCTTGCCATTTAAATGTTTGCCCCATCCCCATGTTTTTAATTTATTATTTATGTCATGTTCTTATTTTGCATTGCTTTATGATAATAATTTTTTAAGTGAACCTGTTCTCTTTACCTGGTCAGTATGCAGATAGCAGAAACCACTTCATAGTCCATCAAGAGGTGCACTTTCTTTAATTAATTATTTTTATTATCATAATGGCAAAATATAATAATATAAATATAACATAAAATGGGGGTGACAGTGGTTAGCACTGTCGCCTTACAGCAAGAAGGTTGCTGGTTCGAGTTTCGGCTGGGTCAATTGGCATTTCTGTGTGGAGTTTGCTTGTTCTCCCATTGTTCGTGTGGGTTTTCTCCAGGTGCTCCAGTTTCCCCCAAATTCGAAAGACATGCGCTATAGGTGAATTAGATAAACTAAATTGGCTGTAGTGTATGTGTGTGAATGTGAGAGTGTAGGGGTGTTTGCCAGTACTAGGTTGCAGCTGAAGGAGCATCCGCTGTGTAAAACATATGCTGGATAAGTTGGCGGTTCATTCCACTGCGGCGACCCCTGATGAATAAAATGACTAAGCCGAAGGACAATGAATGAATAATATAAAATGACAATCCCATAAATAATGTAACATTTTATCGAAAGAACAAAAGAGAAACTTTTGATTCCAAAGTCAGTGGTCTAGATAGTAATCTCTGACCTGTGCTTTTCTGCAGTGATGTAGCCATTAGCTGCATGGCTCACTCCTGTTCTCTCCTGCATATTCAGTGCAGCCTGTCCATTGATTGTTAGTTTGGTTGTTTCCTGAGCTGCAGGGTCAGGCCTGGGGGAGACGAGCGGATCTCACGACCCCTGCATTGCCAATGCTGTGAACGCACCGTGAACCTCAGCTGTTTATTTAATGGATAAAAGGTTTATTGATTCTTGGAGTTGATACCATGCTGTGATTGAATCAATTGTCTAGAGATTTTCCATGTGTTTGTCTGATTTCACTTTATTTATGTTCACTCGCAGAAGGAGATTCATTCCAGATCCCAACTAAAACACGTTTGCTTGTATATCAGAAATAATTTTAAGGGATGTGTGAGGCAATATAAACTAAATGAAGACTGCTTTAGGTGTCACTTTTTATTCCTCAGTTGCAGTACACACCAACGTCCACTTTGTGGCAGTCTGTATATTCCTGTTAGCAATGCTCACCATGAGAAAAAATGTTAAATGTTGACAAATACATTTTAAAATTAAATACAACCATGATCTCATGTCAAATAGCATTGTAGTTGTTTCATTTTCCTTACATTGCTTAGAGAAAGGTATACTTGAATTTGACAACACAAGCTCTGTCTCATGCATCTGGCTAATGCATATTTATTATTTTCTGTCTGTAGACTCTAAATCCAAAGCTACCTGTCTTGCAGCTTATTGTGTGGCCGTTATGAACTTTGAATATGAATGTATTTGTTTTGTTTTTTCCACAGAGGGGAGCGAAAGCAGCTTGCATGCAGATGAGAAATGGCCTTTTGGGCACAATGAAAGTGTGTCCTTATGCAACTTTGTGTCCAAACAAAAACAATATGAAGAAGAGCTGATCAACGCCTCATCGGTCTCTCTTGACCTCAATCACACTGTGAGTATTATTTATTTCTGACAGGCCCACAGTTATTCTCTGGTGAGTATTCATTTATAAAACAACACGGTGGCTTAGTGGTTAGCACTGTCACCTCACAGTAAGAAGGTTGCTGGTTCGAGTCCCGGCTGGGCCAGTTAGCATTTCTGTGTGGAGTTTGCATGTTCTCTCCGTGTTGGATTGGGTTTCCTCCGGGTGCTCCGGTTTCCCCCACAAGTCCAAAGACATGCGCTATAGGTGAACTGAATAAACTAAATTGTCCGTAGTGTACGAGTGTGAATGTGAGAGTGTATGGGTGTTTCCCAGTACTGGGCTGCAGCTGTAATGGCATCTGTTGTGTTAAACATATGCTGGATGAATTGGCAGTCCTGCCGTGGCAACCCCTGATGAATAAAGGGACTAAACTGAAGGTAAATAAAATTAATGTATGTTGTTACCCAAGATTGACTGGTTAATCTGCCATTTAGTCTGCTTGATTGTGAATATATATATATAAACAAATATATAAAATATAATATAATATAATGTATATAAAAACAATTTAATATAAACAAAA